>CM027397.1:35845538-35888746 GCA_015711505.1 Sylvilagus bachmani
CCCAGCATCTTGCTGACGTAGGGCTCGATGTCCACATCCTGCAGGTGCTGGTGGGTGTGGGCGTGATACAGCCGCAGCGTGGAGTCCAGGCGGATCGACACCCACACCCCGTCGCCAATCCATGCCAGCTGCCGCACCTGGCTCTCCCGCCGTGGGTGGGCATCGAATGACTTCTGCGGGGTGGTGGAGGCTGGTCATGGAGTGGGGAGGGACCGGAAGGGGCAGGGAACCTGGAACTGCCTGTCGTCGCAGCCTTGGGGTCACGCTGCCAGGGGGCCGCCCTGAAGCCCCCACCCAGCACCTGCCTTGCTCACGGAGGGCCAGGCCCCTGGAGGAGGCCAAGGGGCAGGGGCGGGGCCTGCACATGACCCGCGGCAGAGCTGCCCAGCCTCACCTCCACCTGCATGGTCTTGGGCTGGATGACGTGCACCTTGTTCTTGTAGCCACACCACACGCGGTCGTACACGACGGCCATGCAGCGGATGGAGTGGTGCGGGTGGCCCAGGTCCATCAGGTGGTAGTTGCTCAGGTCCCACTGGCCGTCTGCAGAGCGCCCGTGAAGCCGCTCAGCTTGGCGGGGCCCGCACACCACCCCGACGCACGTCAGGCCGAGCGGCCAGGCTTACCTTCGCCACGGTGGAAGATGGCCAGAGTTCCATCTGCCAGGGCCACGAGCACTCGGCCTTTGACGTGCCTGCAACGGGAGGGGGGCTCAGGCTGAGCCAGGACCCCTCCCGACCCCCAGCCCCCAACTCGGGGTCACATACACCAGGCTGAGCACAGAGTCCTTCAGCTTGATGGAGTGCAGACACTTCTTCCAGTTGGCCACGGCCGAGTGCACATAGAGCCTGTGGGAGGAGCGGGCAGTGGGCCAGAGGCTCTCCCACCCCTCTGCCCCCGCCCCCTCCGCACCACCTACCAGCCGTTCTGGGCTCCCAGCCACATGGTGGGTGCGGCGCTGCTGCTGGCCCCCGCAGGGTCCCCACTGGGCTCCGGCTCTGGCTGAGCAACGCCACCATCCGGCTCTGGGCCGTTCTCGCTGTGGGAGGGACGATGGCCACAGGTGGCCCTCGGAGCACGCGCCTACCCTGGGCTCCCCAGGCCCTGCCCGCCATGGCCAGCCTCCCTCCGCTCCTGTCCAGAGGGCCCACCTGTCAGGCTGGGTGCTTGCGGACGGGGTTGGGGCTGGGTCGGTGAAGACGTGCTCCGTGAGGGTCCCGGGCCGCACAGCAGCCGCCTCTGGCTCGCTGGGCCCGGGGTCTGGCACCTCTGTGGCTTCTGTGGCTTCCTCTGTGGACTGCGCAGGGTTGGCCTTCCCGTTGGCGACGGCAGCCACCTCTCCTGTGGGAGGAGGGGTGAGCTTGGGCTGGGCAGAGACAGCGACAAGGGCCAGAGAGCCCGAGGCACCCAGCACTCACCCTGCCCCTTGTCCAGCACGGGGGTGTCCCCTCGAGAGGAGCAGCTGCTGCGTGGCACGGTGCAGCGGGTGGCACAGCCCACCAGGGTGATGCCGGCCAGCACGCCGTCGGCACCAGAGTCCTCGGGGTTCATCTCGCTGTCCAGGAACATCTCCCCGGGAGGGTAGTCGCTGTCGCTGGCAGCTGGGGGTAGGGGAGTCACAGCCCTGTGAGCCCCTGCGGAGGCACCCACACTTGCAAGGCCACACCCAGAGCTCATGAACCTGGGGCGGCAGGGTCTCAGTCCACCCGAATGAGGACGGACTGGGTCCTTGCATGGGGCCACCTGTTCAGGCCAGCCACCTGCTCCCTCCCAGCTGGACTCTGGCTGTCCACTCAGAGCTGCCCAGCTCTGTGGCACTGCCGGAAGCCCCGTAGGACGTCTTCCTGGAGCCTGGGCGCCAGTGAGCCGTGGGCCCTGGGACAAGCCTGCTGTCTATCAGGAGGAAAGCCCCGCCCCTCCTCGGCCCCTCTGCCAGCCTCTGCCTCGTGTGGACGCGTCGCGGGGGGGGGGGGGGTTTCGCGTCAGCGTGAGCAAACGTTTTCTGGTGCCTTTGGAGTGGGTTTCGCTGTGGTCCGTGCCGTGGCCCACCCACCTGTCGCCGATGGATCAGACAGGGGCCTCTTCCACATTAGCACGGCACAGGAAGTGAACGAGGCCACCAGTGAACTTCCTCCTGGACACGTGGCCCAGGCCTCTCTGCTGCATGGCCACCTCCCCCATCCACAGGGTGGGAGCAGGGGTGCTCTGGGGCAGGCTCCCGCCCGAAGGTGCAGCCACCTCCCTAGGGCAGCGGTCTGGCACAGCGCAGCTCACCGGGGATGCTGGAGACGCACAGGACGTGGGCGTTGCACACGGTGAACTGGTCCACCACCGTGCCCGGCTGGTTGGCGTCGATGATCACCACCTTGCTGGTGGTCAGGGTGCTGGTGAGGATCCACACCCTGCTGGCTGCGGCGTCTGCTTCCTGGAGCTCCTTCGCCTGAGCCAGACAGCGGCAGGAGGTCAAGGCTCCTCCCCCACGGCAGGGCTCTGCAGGCGCAGCAGGCTCGAGCCCCCCTCGGCCTCCCACTGGGAAGTGCTTCCCCTCTGCCCCTGCACAGGGGACAGCTGCCAGCCCGGACCTCGCAGCCCCGGAGGCCGCAGTGGGAAGGCCCCCATGGCTCCAGGGCGGACCTCAACCAGCACCCCTTGCTCCTGGGTGCCCAGGGCGAAGGACCGTGTCTCTGAGCCACGGGTGCCGTCCCCACTGTCCCGCGTCCGCCACTCCCCACCAGCCCTGTGGCCGCACTGACCTTCTTCTCCGGAGATGTGTGGTTGCTCTTGGGCTCGCCTTCCGCTTCCCGATCGCAGGTCAGAGGGTCACGGCCTGGTGTGGGTTTGACCCCGTTCCCAGGGTCCTCCTCGCTGGGTTTCCAGCCGTTCAGGCTGACGCCCGCAGCACACCACAGCTGCAAGGACAGGGCCGTGGGTCCCTCTCCCGGGCTGCAGGACCAGCGGCCCGCCCAGCTGCTCTCTAGCTCACCTTCATGGTGGGGTCCTTCTCCACCAGGGGCCGACAGTACACAGGCACAGGCACGTTCTTCATCCGCGTGTCCTCCTGGCCGCCGCTGGGGCTCAGCTGCAAGGAGGCACGCAGCGCTGTGGCCCCGCCCCGGCCCCGCCCCGGCCCCACCCCGAGCCCGCCGGCCCACACCTGCTTGTACTTGGCCGGCAGACTCCAGCCGCAGGCCTGCAGCCGCCCGTCGTCATTGCGCACATGCTCGCGCACCTGGCGGTACTGCTCCCGCTTCTGCTCCCGCCGTGCCGAGGACGTGCAGTCGCTGGGTGGGGAGACAGCCGTGAGCATTGGTCCGGGACCCCAAGGTGCCAGCCTGGGCCTGTCCTTCCTGTCTCCAGCCATCAGGCACCTGTCTGACTGGGGCCGACCCTTCCCAGCACGGACTGTGGCCCTGGTCTAGAGGCCGCGTCCAGCACCCACGGCCTCACTGGCAGGACCTGCAGGTGGCGAAGTGCTCTTCGGGGCGGGGACAGGATGGGAGAGGGAGGGCCACCATGACCTGCCCAGCTCCCTGGGTCCAAGAGATAGGCCTGGGTGTGGGTGTGGCCTCAGCCGGGTAGGTAACACTCTGGAGCAGGAGTAACCGCTGCTCCCTGACGCCCTGCCCGGCGACCATGGCCAGGGCAGTGAGGTGGGGCCTGGGACACAGCAGCAGGGGCAGCGGCGGCCGAGGGCACTCACTCGTCCGGGAAGAACTCCAAGGGCCGGCTGCCCGCTGCGATCGGGCACATGGCGTGGCCGCGGCGCTGGCTGAAGCCGGCTGCGGTGGGGGACTTGTAGTGGATGTTCACAGACGGGTAAGACCGCTTGGCCGGCGGGGGGCTGGAGGAGGAGCTGAAGAGGCGGCTGAAGCTGCAGCAGACACAGGAAGGTGAGGGCGGGCGGCAGCCAGGACACCCGCCCGCCTCCGCGCCCGTCCCCCACTCACAACTGCCAGATGGTCGACTTCTTCTTCTCCTGGACGGAGGGGTGCTCTCGGGACGCTCTGGGGGAGGACAGGCAGGGCGCTCGCTGTGGCCCCAGCTCCCCAGGTCCTCCCAGAGTGCAGACCGGTGCCAGGGGGTCAGTCAGCCCACGACCCTGCGTGGCCGCAGCTGCTGCACGGGCAGCGGTGGAGCTCACCTGATCATCTCCGTCCACCGCACAGCCTCCTGCAGCTCCATCAGCCGCTCCTTGTACTGGTTCCGCTCCATGAGCACGCGGGCCATCTCCACACGTGTGAAGCGGCGGCGCTGGGCCATGGGGATTTTGTCCTGCAGGGGGACAAGGGCCACGCTTCAACCACGCCGCAGGCCAGTGGGTCGAGGCAGCTGCCCAGGTGCCTGCTGGCTGGTGGCGTGGCCTCCCGGTGGGAAGCAGTGTGGACCCTGCAGTCTTGCCCATGGCGGAAGCCTCCCAGACGCCCCAGGGGAGGCACAGCTGAGAGCAGAGGGGCTGCGGGGGCTGCAGCCTGCAGGCACTCTGGGCGTGGCGCCTGCGGTCTGCTCCCCATGGCTATACCCGTGCTGCAGCAGGGCCAGCGATGCCAGCAAGTAGGGGCGTCCGGGGATGTGGGCATCTGCCCTCAGCACCACACTCACAGGTGCACAGCCACCTTCAGGCCTGGAACACGGGGCTGAGCCCACTCCACGTGGGGGACTCTGGGAGTGCCACCGTGGACCTCACCTTCCCTCTGCGTTATCTGGACACACAGGCTGCCTGGGGGGCTGGAAGCAATGGCTACAGCCGCCCTCCCCCTCACGGGACCCCAGTGATGAGCGCGCCTCAAGGGACAGGGCCACTGGCGGGGGGGTGGTGGGGGCTGTGCTCCGGCCAGGCCCCGGCTCTGAGGGAGCCCAGGTGGGGCCTCCCAGGACGAACGCTGCTCCTTGGGGCTGAAGGGCGAGGACGGAGGGTGGCTGCTGTGTCCCCACAGCCCTACTCATCCACTCAGGGCACACACTAGGGCCTGGGTACGGAGAGAGCCGGATGTGGCGCCATGGTGTCATGGGGGCAGCGCACAGGAGAACCGGTGTGCCAGCTGTACCCCCTGGTCACAGCAGGACATAGCAGCCCCCACCCCATGGCCCTCAGTCATGGGGACACACCAGCCTGTCCCCCGCCCTCCCACCCCATGCCCTGGGTCATGGGGACACAACAGCCCTGCCCCTGTGGAATAGTGGAGTGGAGCAGCCCCGCCCCCCATGCCCCCGCCCCGCCCCTAGGAAGAGTGGAGTGGAGTAGCCCCGCCCCACCACGCCCCCAGGAAGAGTGGAGTGGAGCAGCCCCGCCCCCCATGCCCCCGCCCCGCCCCCAGGAAGAGTGGAGTGGAGCAGTACCAATTCTGCACAGAGATAGCTGCTTACATCCTCCACCTCCTCTTTGGGCTCGCGGCGGGCAGTAATGGCCTCTGACTTCACCCTGCAGGAGGCAGACAGAAGCAGGCCGCAGTGAGCATCCCCCCCGGGTCTCGGGAATGCCTGAGCCCAGGCAGCGCTGGCCCAGTGGTTTTGTCTGGGCCTCTGCTCAGACAGAGTTCAGGGCACTCCCGACAGGGCGTGCAGCGGCCACTTTCCTGGGGACAGATGGCCACATCCCTCGGCCTCCCACGTGCCCTGGAGCCTGGACATCCTCCCCAGCTGCTCCAGTCCGGGGCTGAGGGAGGTGCGGCTCCTCTGTGCCCCCAGAGCAGGCACAGGAGGTGGCCTGGCGGTGGGTCAAGGGCGGCGGGGGCGGGGCCACCTCTTGAGCTCCTCCTCCAGCTCCTTCACGCGGGTCTCCAGCTTGGCTTTGGCCTGCTTGGCGGCCTCCAGCTCGCCTTTCAGCACCTCCTGCTCGCCGGACAGCTGGTCGACCTTGGCAATGAGGTCGTTCTTCACCACGTTCAGGGCGTTTCTTGGAAAAGGCAGAAAGACAGGCGCTCTGTGAGGCAGGCACGGCGCTCTCGGGGCCCCGAGGTCTCTCCCCGGGAGGGTCCTGGCCTGGCCGTGTGGCGCGGCTGGCTGGGGTGGGGGTGCCCTCACTTGGTTTCCAGCAGCTGTGAGTTCTCCAGCAGCAGATTGCCCACTTCCTTGCTCATTCCTGAAACAAAAGGCCCGGAGGTTTCGGTCCCTGAAGCCGCCACGCCCACCTCAGAGCAGCACAGGCTCCCGGGACTGCGCCGAGGGTGAGGCGAGGGCATGGGGCCCGGCCAGCGCTGCAGCCCAGCCCATGTCCGAGCACCCAACAGGGCTCACGTCACAGACTGGCAGGGCTGGGCTCTGGGCGGCCGCCCCGGTCCTGCCCACCATGACATCCCAGCTGTGCTCTCCGGGCCCAAACTGCAATGAGGGGGATGGGGCGGCCGGCACCAGACCAAGGACATGGCGCATCCCGTGGGAGGGATGGTCGCCAGGCAGGGCCTGACTGTGGCGGTGGGGCCAGGAGGGCAGAGCTCCCCGTGCCTCCCGTGGGTGGACGGACGGCCTCTGTGTGGTTCCCCAGGGCGCGTCACCCAGGCCCCAATGGCACAGAGTCTGATCCTTAGGATGCCTGAGGGGCAGAGGCCTGGCCTTTCCGATCAGCCAGGACACAGCGTGGGTCCCAGTGCCCTCTCCCTCCTGACCTCCCTGGCCTCCCCGTGATGGGGCTTGGGATCCTGATGCGAGGATCAGCACTGCGTGGCAACACAGGCTGACCCTTGGGGTCAAAGGTGGGCCCACAGGGCTGAGAGGAGCACAGAGCCTGTACCCCAGCTGACCCCACCGCCGCCCCACCATGCAGAACAGGGCTCGTGAGGCATGAGAAGGTGTCGGGTAGCGAGGGGAAGCCAGAAGAGACACCAAAACAGGGCCTTGGCCTTACCAAAAAAATCATCGCGCACTATAGCGTCCCAGTCCCACAGGAGATGGGCAACGGGGCGGGAGGGAGAGAGGGGAGAGAAAAGAAGCGCATTAAGGCCTGGCGGGCACACAGCGGCTGGGGCATGGAGGCTGCTGCTCGCTGGGAGGGGGCCGGGGGGGCAGACGGTGGAGCCAGCTACTCCTTTCGGGGGTCGGGAGGGGCCGTAGAGCCTCTGCTAGTGAGCAAGCAAGGCCAGGATCACAGGACCCTGGGCTGCCGGGCTGCTCCCAGGAGCCCGGGGAGAGGCTGTGAACTTGAGCCGTGAGCCTGGCAGCTCTCAACTCCCAGCAATGGCCCTCAGGGGCCCTGTCAGGCTCTGTGCAGGGGTCAGACACCAGGGACTGCCAGGGGCTGCAGGAGGGAATGCAGCACACAGGGGAGGCGGCAGTGAGCAAAGCCAGGCACCCCGGGCCAGGAGCCGAGGAGGAGGAGTCGGGTGGGGGCAGGCACCCCGGGCCAGGAGCCGAGGAGGAGGAGTCGGGTGGGGGCAGGCACCCCGGGCCAGGAGCTGAGGAGGAGTCGGGTGGGGGCAGGCACCCCGGGCCAGGAGGAGGAGGAGGAGTCGGGTGGGGGCAGGCACCCCGGAGCCAGGAGCCGAGGAGGAGGAGGAGGAGGAGGAGGAGGAGGAGGAGGAGGAGGAGGAGGAGGAGGAGTCGGGTGGGGGCAGTGTGCACAGCAGCAGGGTCTGTCCCGTGCCACCCAGCTCCACCTGCACTCCCAGTGGGGGCGGGGGGCACGGAGACGGACAGGAGATACACACCTGAGAACTCCCCTGGGCGTGTCCAGCGAAGCAGAGGTGGGGAAAGGAAGGGACAAAGTCAGTTGGTGACTGGAACCAGCAAAACAAACAAGCCCTAAAGAGCCAGGACGGGGCATCCCTCAGCCCCAGGACCTGGGACAGCTGCTGAGACCTGAGCCTGGTCCCGCCTGCGCCGGCTGCCCCCCTCAGGATGGCTGAGCCCTGCAGACCCTGGGGAGCAGGGCAAGTGTGTTGTGGGCGGGGGCGGGGGAGTTCTCCAACAAGTGCCAGCAGTTGGAGCAAGCTGAGCTCACACGGGAGCCTGGTCAGCCCAGGAGTCACAGGAAGGGCTGAAGGAGGACTGGGAGATTAAGGGGAGCAAGGACCCTGATGGGGATGGAGGGGAGGAACAAGGATGAGGCGGGGAAGGGGCTGGGCGGAGGACCCCGCGCTGACGGGGCGGTGAAGCAGAGGACAGGGGCCTGGTGACAGTCCTGCTCCTGCCACTGGACGCAGGCGATGAAGTGCACGGCTGAGACACAAGGTAGAATACCTGAGCACCCCATTCAACAGCTCGTGCCCCCGTCTCCCTGGGGCGGCCCGCCCACCCCCAGCGCTCGCTCGGAGAGCCCGCCGCGGCCCCTCCAGCAGCAGCCCGGCCCTGTACCGGTGCCTTCCCCAG
This sequence comes from Sylvilagus bachmani, assembly GCA_015711505.1. Lineage (NCBI taxonomy): Eukaryota > Metazoa > Chordata > Mammalia > Lagomorpha > Leporidae > Sylvilagus > Sylvilagus bachmani. The sequence goes on from CM027397.1 coordinate 35,853,840, forward strand.
GTCCCCTCCCCCCAGCTCCCAGGCCTGCCCCACGCCGGTCTTAGCCATCTTCACTCTTGCTGACGGGAAAGGCTTCCCGCTCACTCCTGACGCTCACGGGCGCCCTGGCTGTCAAGGTGTCTTCCGGGAGCCTGCCCTTACCTCCGCCCATTTCCTACGTGCACCCCAGTGACTGAGATTACACACAGGCTGAGCAGCCCCGACTCCCAAATCCCAAACTTCCTGAGCACCGCGCATTTGGGGATCAGAGATGGTCAGGCCACAGAGTCTGTGTGAAGATGCCCAAGTCTGCCAAGTGCCAAACCCAAGCTCCGCCCATCCTGTGCCCGTGGACAAGAACACCTGCCTTCACACACCGGCCTCACGCGGAGGCCCAGACGAGAAGGTCCTCCAGCAAACACCTCAGGATCTATGTGCTTATTTGAAAGGCAGAGTTAGAGGGAGACGCACGCAGAGAGGGGCCTTCAATCTGCTGGTTCATTCCCCAGATGGCTCCGACAGCCAGAGCTGGGCTGATCTGGAGCCAGGAGCCAGGAGTTTCTACTGGATCTCCCACATGGGTGCAGAGCTCCAGGCACGTGGGTCATCTTTCACTGTTTTCCCATAAACAGAGAAATGAATCGGAAGAGGAACAGCTGGAACTCAAAGTGGCACCCACTGCTGGTGCCATAGCAGAGGTTAACTATCCATAGCGCCGGCCCCTTGTGCGTTTTTTGTGCTCAGAGCTTTTCCATACTCGGACGTCAGTTCTGCTAGGCGTAACAGCAGGCACAGTGCCACACTGTGGGGCCAGGTGTCCCGCTAGGCCCAGCAGCTGCTACAGGAGGTGTGCACAGGACACAGTGAATTCCCATTCGGATCCGGGCCTCTGCCGCGACCTGTTACTGGTTCATCACCACCCCGAGCCACGGCACAGGGTGGCACAGTGACGGCAGCCTGCACACCGCTCCTTCAGAATCCATTCGTGGAGTTGCAGAGTCCGTGGGTGCTGGCGCTGGTACAGACACCGGGAGCCCTGCCGAGCCACCTGTGGAAGTCCTGTTGCTCTGCACGCCGCGTCTGTCTGCCGTGCGCACTCCTCACAGACGTGTCTGATCCCGCACAGGGCCGTGTCGCCCGTGCTGCGCTTCCCTGGGCTTGCGTCTCCTCGTTTGTGAGGAGGGAGGGGTCTCCCAAGTGCTCATGGGACGGTGCGAGTGAGGCCCGCACACCTGGTGTCTGCATGTGGCGAGCTCAGCGGTGTGCACGCTGTGCGCCTGGTCACTGGCATGCGTTTCCTCCCCGCTGCTTCCTGGTCAGCCCTGCCACAGGCTGCATGGGACAGTGTGTGCCTCCTGGGGGACTGTGCTCACAGTGGCAGAGGAGCTGAGACAGGGAGCGCTGTCCGTGGTGTGAGGGACCCGAACCAGGACAGCAGCGGAGACAGCTTGCGGAAGTGTCCACCCCAGAGGACAGAGACAGAATGTGTGGGGCGGGCCTCGCGGCAGTGACACCCACATCCCACATGGGTGCCAGCTAACATCCTGGCTCCCCGCTAATGTGCCTGGGAAGGCAGCCGTGATGGCCCAAGTATTCGGGTTCCTGCCATCCACATGGATGACCCGGATGGAGCTCCTGGCTCCTGGCTGCAGCCTGGGTCAGCCCTGGCTATGTGGCAGATGGAATACCTCTGTCTCACTGCCTTTCAAATAAATGTGAAAACATTTCAAAAACCAAAGCCATGTAAACCTCCACACAGTGGGTTATTATTGAGCCCCAGAGATGGAACCTGGCACCTGCTGCGACGTGGATGGAGCCAAGACCTGCCAACCGCAAGAAGCCAGACAGACGTTCTGAAACATCAGAACAGGTGCGTCGAGACAGGGCTGGGGGAGGCCAGGTGAGAGACTGCTTAGTGAACACAGGGTCCTCAGGTGCCACGGGGTAAGCTGCCCGTGACCCACGGCCCAGCCCTGCTGACGAGCCGGGAGGGCGGCTGCTTCCACACCTCGCTGAGATGTGGCCCCCACATTGTTCGAGGTCTTGCAGCCTGCTCAGAGCCGTGCAACTTCACCATGACATGCTACCTTCTCAGCTGTTTACAAACATGATTTGAGAGATAGAGAGCTTGCCCATTCACCCCCAAATGTGCTCAATGGCCAGGGTTTGGCCAGGCCAAACCCAGGAGCCAGGAACTCAAGCCTGGTCTCCCATGTGGGTGGCAGGGACCCAAACACTTGGGCCACCACCTGCTGGCTCCCAGAGAGCCCATGAGCAGGAAGCTGGAGTCAGGAGCAGGCTGGACTCAAGCCCGGGTGCTCCGACAGGGGACGCGGGTGGCCTGACCGCTAGGCCGAGGGCCTGCGTCCCACCCTCCTGGACTGGCCTGGCTGGAGGGCAGCTGTGGGAACGGCCATGGGTAGGAGGGACCTCAGGAGACTGCAGCCTTGACTTCGAGGCGTTCACCCTAAAGCGACCGTCAGAGGTCTGGGCAGCTGATGCCAGTGGTGTCCATGTTCCTAATGGCAGCAACATGACGCAGGAAGTCAGCTGACCCGCCCACAGCACACAGCGTGAGGGCTGAGTCAGGGCCTTAACCCAACAGGGCAGGAGGCGCTCCCGTCGGTCTCTCCTGCCGGTGCTTTCCGGTGTTACCTGAACGCTGCTACAGGCACGCAGCGACTGAGCAGACAGGCTGGATCTGCACTAACATCAGCAGTGCAAGGGACGGCCCCCGCTCAGAGCTTTCCTGAATATTAACAGTTTTTACAAGTTCCACATGTTTTTACAATACTTAAAAGAAGAAGTACAGGAGCCGGCATCGTGGCATAGTGTGGAACGTCACCACCTGCAATGTCAGCACCCAAAACAGGCGCTGGTTCGAGTCCCGGCTGCTCCACTTCCCATCCAGCTCCCTGCTGTGGCCTGGGAAAGCAGCGGGAGGTGACCCACGTGTCTGAGCCCCTGCACCCACATGGAGGCCCAGGGGAAGCTTCTGGCTCCTGGCTTCGGCCTGGTCCAGCACTGCCTGTGCGGCCATCTGGGCAGTGAACCAGTGCATGGACGATCTGTCTCCCCCTACCTCTGTAACTCTGCCTCTCAAAGTAAGTCTTTAAAAAAAGAAAAAAGAGGAAAAGCGCCAATAAAAATACCAACGGCACAAGCGGCGTCCTCGTGCCCTCCTGGTCTGAAGGAGTGTGCTGAGTGCTTGCCATCGGCACACAACTGAACATCTCTGGCAGCGGGAAGTGGGTGAGGCGGGAGGTTGCACGTTACCTGTACCTCTGCCACCATGAGAACACACATGCATACACATGTACACACGCACACACATATGCACACCTACACATACATACACACATACACATGCATAAACCTATGCGCATGTGCACAATATACACACATGTATACATGCACACACACATGTGCAATACACACATGCATACGCACATACATACGTGCGCACATGCACACACACGCAGTGCCTCTCTTGGGGTCCTCCCAGCTGGGGCCTGCTGAAGCGAAGGCCCTCCTGTCCCAGGCAGGCAGCAGTGCTGGTCCTAAGCAGCACCGCTAATTCTGCTCCTGGAGGTCACCTTGCCCAGCGCACAGCGATGTCTCACCCAAACAAGAGGGGTGGGTGAGGGCTATGAGAGTGAGGACGAGTCCCCTTCCTCTGCTGGCCAGCAGGCCTCGGGTTCTGCAGCTGGAAGGCTGGCCTGGCTGTGATGGCCAAAGAGCACAGCGCCGAGCAGCGGTAAGGGAAGCTCTCGGATGCGAAACGGCCTGGCCTCCGGCAGAGACAGCAGCTTCCCGCGGTGACGCCCAAGTTCTAGAAGCAGGACCACCCTCTAAGGCTGGCCCCACAGGCCACTGGGACAGCTGCCCTGGCCCCGGGGGCTGTTCCCTGAAGAGCCGACAGAGGGACATAGGGAAGCCAAACTCGGGCAACGGCCCCCTTCTCGGCAGTGCACCGGCCAGGGCTGCTGGGGGAGGGGTGCCCACACGGCAGCCCTGAGACCCAGGAGCTCTTCCCCAGAGCTGGGCTCCACGGCTAGCCCCAGGCTCGGGACACTGAGCCCGCAGCGCGCTAAAACCCTGGAGTCGTAGACTGCCAAGGTCTGTGAAATCTGTCTCAATAAAATCATAAAAAATGAAGTTCCTGGCCCGAGGTGGACACAGGACCCCCCTGCATCACAAGCAAAACCAAGCAGGACGCCCCCCAGCAGAAGAGGGGGCGCGCGCTTACCTAGGAGGTCAGCCCCTTCGTCTACGTCCCCGATGACCTCCGACCCCGCCGTCGACAGCTCGTGGTACAGGGAGTCGGTGTTGATGCCAAAAGCTTTATTGACGATGCCCTGGGTGGGACTGTTGGGACACACAGCCGGGAGGGCGGTCAGCGGGGGCGTCCCAGGCCCGCCCAGCACCTCCTGGCCCAGGCGTGCGTGGGGAGCGGGGCCTTCGCCGGAGGCCCTGATGCAGGACACCGAGCACCCCGAGACCCCCGCAGAGCAAGTACCTGTTTCCCGTGTGGTCCAGGCGGGTCTCGGGACACATGTCCAGCTCCGGAGTGGAGTCGATAATGTCCTGGACGTCAGACCACTCGTCACTGCTGCCCATGCCTAGGGGAGGGCACAGGAACCCCCATCACTCACCTCGGCCTCTGGACCTGTGCTAGGCTCCCCACCCAACAGTAACCTCTGCTGGCCACCGTAAGAGTTGGGAAGGGGCCGAGGGGTCGGTGCGCGCAGGGTCAGCTGCAGTGGGCTAAGCTGCCGCCTGCTCAGGGCCACGTCTGGCCAAGCCAAGCATCTGGTCCTTCTGCAGTCAGGAGCTGCCACCTGCTATACTGAGCTGTGGCCCGAATCTGCCTGCTCATGCCCTGCTGGGGTCTTTAACAGGGTGAGCAGGTGAGGTCACAGATGGGCCCAAACCCGACATGACTGTGTCTGTAAGTAGGGGAGGACACACAGTGGGAGTGCGGGAGCCGCTGAGGCCGGACCACACGGTGGGGGGTGTGGCCTCACCACACACAGAGAAGGAGCGTGGGGCGTGATTTCAGCACACAAGGAGGGAACATGGAACCCCACACATGTGGGAGGCAGGGTGGGGGTGATCAGCCTTACCACTCAGAGAGCGGCCAGCCACCACAGGTGCATGGCCTCACTGTGCCTGGGGAAGGCGCACATGGCCTCGAAACACAGGCGGAGCGTGGGCGTGGCCTCAACACACATGGGGGAGCGTGGGCGTGGCCTCAACACATGAGGGGGGACTGGGGCATGGCCTTAACACATACAGGGCGTGGGTGTGGCCCCACCACACAGGGAGGGGGAATGGGGGCCCTTCACACACAGGCAGGGTGTGGGTGTGGTCCTACCACATGGGGAGGGAGTAGGTGTGGCCCCACACATACACACACACACATGCACACAGAGAGTAGAGGCGTGGCCTCACCACACACAGCGGGAATGTGGGCATGGCCTCATCACATGGTGTGGGGGGCCTCACACAGGCAGGGCGTGGGCATGGTCCCACCACAAAGGGGGAGGTGTGGCATGGCCTCACCACAGGGGTGTGTGTGTAGGGTCCTGATACACAGGCAGAGTGTGGGTGTGGTCCCACCACATGGGGAGCTGGTAGGTGTGGCCACAACACACACACACACACACACACAGGGAGAGTGGGAGCATGGCCTCACCACACAGAGGGAATGTGGGCGTGGCCTCATATGGGGGGTCCTCACACAGAGTGGGTGTGGCCTCACCATACACGGTGGAGCATGGGCGTGGCCCCACCACATGGGGCGGGGCGGAGCCATACGGCGTGGGCGTGGCCTCACTGCACACGGCGGGGCCCCGCCCCATACCGATGCTGACGTTGCGCATCTCCTGCGTGACCTGCACCTCCATGTTGCGGCTGTTGCGCTTCGCCCGGGACCGTGCGCTGTTCTTGGTGCCGCCGCCATAGTCCCCGCCGAGGGGCTGCATGCTCTCGGTGAGGGGCGTGACCGCAGCCGAGGGCACGGAAGACGTGGGAGTGTTGGACTTGGTGCCGGTGGTGCTGGGCGTGGCAGCTGCTGAGGACTGGCCGGACTCGGACATCTCATCCTGAGGGCACTAGGGCCAAGCACAGGGAGGAGGGAGGCGTGTCACTGGGTTCCCGGCGCCCGCGGCCGCTGCGGTGCGCACCAGGGCCATGGCTGCACCTCTCTGCCGCTCTGCGCCCAGTCTGCAGGGCCAGCAGCTCCCTCCGCTGACCCGCCAGGCTCAGCCTGCTCTGTCTCACGCATCGGCTGCCGCCTCCCGCTCCAGGAACCAGCTTGTCCCTCCCAGCACAGCCCAACGAGGGAGGCCGCACGCGACAGGCGTGGTGCTGTGTGGAGAATGGGGCACCGGAGCAGCTGGTGGTCATTCAGACACAGGTCACGGCCGGGGGGGGGGGGATGATGGGGGCAGGGGAGGGCTCTACGTGGGGGAGAGGAGGGTGGGGAGGCTGACGAGACCAAGACCGAGTCAGATGACCGCACCGCACTGCATGGAGCCCCACCGCTCCTGCCGAGCCCTGGATGAAGTCAGACTGTGGACACGGTTGCAACTCAAAGGAACTGAAATTGCCTTTCACAGGTACTCTGGACAGAAACCAGGACGCTTAAGCACTGCCATCAGCTTGGGCACCTTGTTTGGGAGGGGCACATTCTGTCTGAACAGCACCAGACGGGACGCACATTTTTCCTAGTGTCTTTCCTAACGATTACTAGACGAGCTCCAGACAAACGGGCCTGACACACCACCCTGCTGACATCTACGGCCCGAGAGGCCCCGAGCGGCTGGCGGGCAGCAGGCGGCCCCCAGCCCCGCCCTCCCTGCCGCGGGAGGCCCAGCAGGTGCACACTCCAGGCAGCTGGCCTCCCAGAGCCCAGGTTTGGGGAACTTTCCAATGCTGCACTAGGGGAGGAGCTGGCGAGAGGGGTGTCTGGCCGTGCTTCTTCAGCCGTGTGAATGCCGGGGCCTCGGATGGGGACAGGCGGACACGGCTCCCAGAGTCAGAGCCCACGGTTCACTGCCAGGCACAGAGCAAGGGACTCGGCACTGGGCGCCGCTGCCTATTCTGAGGACACTCATCGGCTGAGCTTCCTATAGTGTCTGCAACAGTGGTCCCTAACTGGGGCACCCGGGCCACGTGCAGGCTGGTCACCACCGCAGAGCGGGTGGGGCCGGGTGCTGCCCCACACTCTGCAGTGCCCAAGACGGCCCACAAGCAGGTGCCAGCGGGGCAGGGCAAGAGCCCTCACGCTCGCACCGATCACTCGCCTGGAAGGGCCTTTTCTACAAACGCTCTGAGCTCACAGCTCACGGCTGATCTGAGAGGAAAGAAACCTCCCCTCTTCGCACCGCCAGCAACAGAGGCGCAGTGAGCGTCGTCCTGCCAGCTCTCACACGCTCCGCACAGCGCTGTGCCTGCCGGACGTGTGGCCCTCTGCTGCCCCTCACAGGGGTTGAATATGAACCCCAGTGCAGGCCAGCGGGGCGTCGGGGCTACTGGACCGCCTCTCCCCACAGGCTGTGGCGCGCGTGGCCACGGTGGGGATTTCATGTGCAGCCCTGCCTCCCCCAGGGCCCCTGGCTGTCACCCTACAGGACCACCACTTACCTACAGGCAAACCTGCCAACCTCCTAAACATCACCGTGGAGCAGTGACCTCCAAATGCAAATAGCCCAAGCTCTCAGCTGTCTTGCCTCACCATGAGTAGCCACAACTGTTTGGTTAATACACTGAAAACACAGCACAGAAAAACAAAAACAAAACAGAAAACAACAAAAAAAATTTAAAAATTAGAAAAAACTTTAAAACCTAGAGAATGAAATAAAAAGAACTTAAATGTTAACTATTAAAAAAAAAAAAGTCAAAATGAAACACACTTATGAACTAAAACACAAAACACTGAGATCTGCGGAGAGAGAGACGGTTTTGGACCAAGCAGTGAGAGAGTGAGAGAGTGAGAGTGAGAGAGAGAGTGAGAGAGAGGGAGGGAGGGAGGGAGGGAGGGAGACGTCACAGGAGGGCTCGCCCAGGCACGGCAGCAGCAGGGCCAGCAGGCCAGAGAGGGGCAAGCGTGGGCGCCATGGCTGTCTGGGGCTCCCGGGGTTTCTCCCAACACTTACAGGCCCAGCGTGAGCGAGAGTACACAGCAGAGCCAGGCCCAGCCCCAGGGCAGGGCTGGGAGCTCGGGCCTGTCTTCCTCCGGCACACACCCTGGTGGGGCAGGGAGAACTGGGCCGGGTGTCCTGCCTGCCTCAGGGCGCCAAAGGAGAAGCGGTGGGGCCACTTTCCGACAGAGCTGGCAGCTGCACAGCCTCCCGCGGGCAGGCTGGACAGAGGTGGACGGACAGTCGGCAGAGTGGCAGCAGGAAGACTGTCCCCGAGAAGCCCCAGACCCCACAGCCACGGGCCCAGCCACACCAGGAGGCCCAGGGGCTGTGCCGCCTCCCATGGCCTCCGGGGTCCCAACGCCAACTCCTCCATCTACCCCGGAGGGAGGTGACTTACCTGGTGATGTGGACAGAGCTGGCAGCAAGGGAGCGGGACCCGAGGGAGTGCCTGGGCCTTCTGGGGGCCCCACATTCTGCAGGCGCTTGCTGGCTGGCTGTGCATGGCTTGAGGGGGCGGGGCTCCTGCCTTCCCAAACTCAGGCCGAGGAGGTGTGACAGGCACACCTTGGCCCTTGACTAGGGCTTTCTCCCAGCTGAGGCGCAAGGCTCAGCAGCCAGAAATCTGGATTTCCACGCACCTCCGGACACCCTGGCTGGGTTGCACCATCCCGTGTCGGGGCTAAGCAGGGACAGTTACAGGGTTCTACTGACACCGGCCTCCGCCCGCCGGGGCATGGGGCCGCCAGTGGCAGGAAGGGGACCTTCACTCCATGGCACGGCTACAAAACCTGGTAGCTGGAGCCGGACTGCAGCTGGCCGAGGTCGCTCAGGTGCCAGTGGTCCCCCGCAGGCACGAGCTTGCCCCCCCTCGGCGCACGTACCATGCCGTCGGCCAGGGGGAAGACGCTCAGAGAGGTGGGGCGCTCCTTCCTGCTGAGAGGGACACGAGAGGAAGCAGCGGTCAGCTGGTGGCTATGAAGAGAAAGCAGTCCCTCTGCCGGGCAGGGGGTGCACGTCCACCTCCGGGGAGCCAGCCTAAGGACCACCACCACGGCGCAGCCCTGCTGCCATCTGCACGAGGTGAGCCTGCAGCAGCACCGACAGGCAGCCGGGCGCTGGCTCTACAGCGGCCTTGTCTGTGCGGCCCCGACCACGCTCCCAGGCCAGGACCGCCGGCCCGGCCTCTGTTCCTCCCGCATCCTTGGTGTCTCCATTCCCAGTGCTGTGTCCCCGGGGCAGCCCTCCCAGCTGTCACATGGACCTTGTAAGGCTCTGCTAACAAACTGGGAGACTGCACTTGCGCTAGGGGCTCAGTCCCGTGGAGACAGCCACGCTGCAGGAACGGGGAGACGGAGGCCGCCCTCAGCCCACGTCCCTGTCAGAGGCTTCCAAGTGGGGTCAGCGGCACGCTGCTTGAAGCTGTCCCCTCCCACCCCGGCCCGCAGAGCTGCCTGCTCTGGAGGAGGGGATGAGGGCCTGGCAGCTGCCGGGAGGGGGCAGCACCGCCGACTGCACCTTCTGTAGCGGGCGGGAAGCTGGGCGGCCTCTCGCTGGGAGCCGCGCGCTTCTGGGGCCCGGCCGGCTGGTCTGTCCTGTTCAGGGGGGGGCCTGGGGCCTGGGCACCTCCCTGTGCTGTCGGCTGACCTGCAGCAGGGACAGCCAGATGGACAGCTGCTGTGTGTGGGGCTAGCGGGTTGGACAGAGGGGGACCCTCAGGCCCTGAGGACAGCGCTGTATTCAGATCTGCCAGTCACTGTAAGAGAGAAACTTGGGTCCTGAGGAAGACGCCACAGCTGGAAAGCTCCGAACCTGGGACCACACAAAGCTCAGCCAGCCCTGTGCTGACAAGGACCCGCCAGGCCCGGGCCACCGTGCGGCCACCAGTGCCCAGCAGTCAGCCTGCGTGGGCTCGACAGCCCTGCCCCCTCCAGGCCTCGCCTCTGCCAGCATGCAGGACTCCCGTCTCAGGACGTGGCGGCCCCCGACTCGCGTCCCAGGGAAACTGGTTACAGCTGGGTCAGGACCTCCTTCTGGCAGGAGCTCCAACAGCCTGGCCCCCGAGCCTTGCGGGCAGGGGCAGCAGGGCCAGCTCCCTCAAGAGACACCAATGCTTGTCCACTCCAGAGACTGGTGACCTCATGCCACCAGGTCTGGGTGCAGAGCTCCTGGGTGACCGGGTGGGGCCGAGAATCCAGATCCCTCAGAGGCTGGAGTGGACGTCTCTGCCTGCTGCCGCCTCCAGGCTGGTGCCGTGGACACAAGCTGCCCGGTGCACTGGTCCCACGGCTTCAGCAGTGGCCAGGGCAGAGGTGGGCTGAGGACCGGCAGAGTGCAGTCACGCGTGTCCCTCTGCCCGGCTCTCTCCCACCAGCCTGCCACGGTCTCAGTGTCAGTCTCACAGATGCAACTGGAAAACGCTCTGGTCCACATCGCCAGGGGCAGAACATGTCTTGACCACCATGTCCGTGGGAGGAGAACGACCGGCTACCCTAACGTTTCCATCCAACAATCTCCATTCCCTCCCCCGCAGCGAGGCCCAGCACCGACAGATGCCCCCCGGGCGTTACCTTTTCCTCCATGACTGGCGAGGACTGTGGGCAGCACAGACACAGTGGCCGGCACACAGCGGCGAAGCACAGAGAGCAGACAGGACACAAAGACACCGTCAGAGGCGGAGGTCGGGCCAGCATGCACCTGCCCCCGACTCAGACACACGCGTGGGCGATGCGACACCAGTGTCCCATTCTGTACTCTCTTCTACGCGACAGCCTCCACGCACAGAGGCCGGCGAGGGACAAGGGACAGACATGTGACACACACACACTCCCTTGGCTTTGACAGAGCACAGCAGGGTGAGGGCGCGTGGCCTCGCACAGACAGGGCCGGCACACGTGTGCACAGGTAGCGGGTGACAGCACATGTAGTCACACACACACATGCTCCTGCTCATGCCACATCCGCTGTCGGTGATGGCCCAAGCAGACCATCAGGTCTTCGAGCTTGCGATGAGTTTATTCCAAAGACACACAGACTCAGAAAACCACACCAGGAGGGTAGGAAAACGCCGCCTGTGGCCAGGGGCAGTCAGCTGCTCAGACTGAGGGCCGGGAAGGCCGCCGGGTGCTGGCAGTGTGGGAGCAAGGTGAGATGACGTGCACATGTGTCCCCGGGGATCAAGGCTGTGGCAGAGGAGAACACCGGTGTCCGGTGAGGACGGGCAGGGAGCCGTCCGCAACCCTGCACCCCTGCAGCAGTGCCGAGGGGGCCGCAGGCACTCGGGGCCCCGCACAGCGGACCGACTGCTGCTTCCTTCATCCAGCCGCTGCTCCGGAAGCCCGAGGCGGTAGCTGCCACCTGTGCCCAGGAGCCCTGGGTCACCTTGTCCCTCCAAGGTCAGGGCCCAGCAGCGACTGCAGAGCCCGGAGGGAGCCGAGGAGACTGTGCTGTGTGCTGGAGCAAGGATGGGGCACCCCAGGTCTGGGGCAACAGGGTGAGCCCGGGCCCCACACTGCCCTGGCCACTTCCTATCCTCAAACTGCAGCGTGTGCTCTTCGCAGCCAAGGCGCACAGGACGGCTGCCGGCAGTGCCCGCGCCTTCTGCTGCCGGCCATGCTCCCCTCCCGCTGAGACCCCGTGGCAGGCACCTGAGTCACAGGGCCAGGGGTTGAGGCGCCACTTGGCAAGACCAGATGGCGCAGCGGGGCTCTGTGTCAGCCTGCACCGGCAAGCGAAGGGTCTCCAAGGGTGTGGGGAGACCCCAGCAGGGCAGGCACGTGCTGCTGGGTAGTGGATGGCTGCACACAGGCAGTGGGACCCGGCTGCGGCACACAGAACCCACGGAGGTGGGGCTTCTGACGGGGGTATGTTCTGGTCCCTGAGGGCAGAGGAAAGCCCCACACGGTCTTCAGTGGGACCCAAGGGCAGGCGAGGCCCAGGTGTGTCCAGGAGCCCTGTCCAGGGCAAGAGTGGCATCAGCCGCAGAGCCAGGGGCCGCTCTGAGGAGGGCAAGCGGGCTTCCCCCACCCCCAGGCGCCCACGCTGAGCTGCAGCACAGCACCAAGCTCAGAGCAAGGGGCCCCCGAGGCCCCATCGGCAGCAGATTACTCTGCGTGGCGGCCCGCAGCATGGCACCCCTGTTTTGTCTACCAGAGCCTGGCGGCCCATGGTGACAGCTGGAACCAAGTGGCCATAGCCTCGGCCAACTCCACAGCGCCTGGGCCCTGAGCACAGAAGTCAGCGAGCACACTGCCTGCCTCTCCTGCCCAGCTCCGGGCCTCCTGCCCTGAAGGGGTCCGGCAGGGGAAGCCCAAGGTCCGCAACACCCAGCTCTCAGCACAAGGCAGCCCCAAACGCCCGGCCTCTGCCTTGGCTCAGGCTGCTCTGTGCAACTCCCCACAAAACGCCACGAGGACTTTGGATCCAGGTCAGAGTTCCGATCCAGTTACTTGGAAACCCTCACAGTGATCTGGGGGCCGGAAGCCAGGAGCTCACCGTGTTGAGGAGCTGGTGTACCAAGCCGTGAGACGGGGCCAGCAGGTCAGCGATGCCCTCGTGAAGTGCAGGAGGTGCACCTGCAGGCCTTCCCTCCCCGTCTCCTGGCTGGGCCAACACACAGGCCGCACCACTTGTCTGGGGACCGTGTGCAATGCAGGCACAGCCCCACTCCCTGCCTGCCGGTCCCCCTGCCACCGGCCCTCGGTTCCGAGAGGCCTTCACGTGACACGGTCTGTTTTTGCTTCTCACAAGATTCTGCAGTCCAGAGCCCACGGTTCTGCTCACAGTTACCAGGAAAGACGGAGGAAGCCCCGAGGTGGGCACCCACGACCTCCGTGTCTGCAGATACAACCCACAGGCAGGGAGAAGCCCAGGAACACGCCGCCAGAGCCTCACGACTCGGCAATGCAGGAGCGTGGCCTGACAGCTCCCGGGCCCCTGCGCCAACCCCGATGAGCTGGCAGCACCCTGCACAAAACCCTGGGCACTCCGCTTCCGTGGGCCCGTGGCCAGTCCACCCCTCCTCCCGGGCACAGGACACAGAGGAGCAGCCCGGCCTCAGCAAGCTCTCAGTTAAAAGCAGCTCTGGGTCCTGAACTCAGGCCACGCTGGGCCTTGGAGACGGCGGGCACTGTCCCCCTGCCGTGGCGGCCGGGCCACTTCCCCCAGCCACACAGCTGGTAATCCAAGGTGGTGCATTCTAGAAAGCCACCCGGCACGGTGCATCGGCCAACACCTAGCAGCTGCCTGAACAGAACCATGAACACGTGGGCACACTGTAATCGTAAAGCCCCAAACAACTCACCCCGTCCAGACATACTGCAGGTCAGGCCCGAGGCTACCCTCTAACAGCCCCTCCTGCCCCTCCAGTCCCGGTGAGAGGCGGACAGCGTGAGGCGCAGGGCCCTGCGCCACTCAGCCGGGAGCCTGCACGTGGGCTTGGAGGTCTCCCTGCTTTGTGAACGTCTGCAGATGCGCCCCAGTGCTGGTTCTGGTCACATGCGGATTTGAGAGAGTCAACAAAACAAGGCACATTGACCATGCAGTTTTTCCCGGGCCTGGGCTGAACTGGGGGCCAGGCAGGAGGCACACACCAGCGCCGCACACCCCTCAGGGTCTCAAGCCACCTCCACACGGCTCCTGCTTAGCCGGCCTTGCCAGCTCCCCTTGGGGAACGGGGTTCCCAGCACCCGCAGAGCCGACCACAGTGCCCGGCCCTCAGCCGCCTACCTCCGCCCAGGCAAGCTGCTCTCCCCGGCCTGCTGCATCTTGGACCTCTCGATGTGCTCCACGTAGGTCTGGATCATCTGCCAGGAAGGAAGGAACCTCTGTCAGTGCCGCTGGGATGGCGGCCTGGCCCTCCTCTCTCGAACCCGCTGAGATCGGAGAGGAATGCAGGCAAAGGTTGGAAATGGTGTCTAGCCAGCATGAGGCCAGTGACTTACAGGTCTGGCAGCAGATAAACGCTGGGGGGGGGGGCACCCACAGCCGAGCAGCCCTCCCAGGTGCCTGTGCGGGCCACGCTCTGCCAGGCCAGGGACCCACCTCTGTGTGCCGCTGGTGCAGGGCGTTGTACTCCTTCTTCATCTCCGACTCCCGCTCCTCCAGCCGGCAAACTGCAACACACAGCCACTGTCCGTTACCAGCACAGCCTGCTCCCCACACTCTGCAGTGGGCGCAGGATGGGCAGGGGCTCTGATGCTGGCGCAGACGGGCAGTGGCATTCCGCATCCAGGGGTCGTCACCACGGGGGTGAGCGGCCCGTGCTGTGCTGCGGGAGAACACTTGACTCTGCTACGAAAACCAAGACAAAGGGGCTCCTGGAGCAGCCTCTGCCACAGTCCGCCGGGGCTCCAGGGTGGGCAAGGCTCAGGGCAGGAGCCGAGCGACAGAAGACGGCCGAGCAAGCAGTCCTGCCCCTACCTCTGCCAAGCGGGTGACGACCGCGTCCCCTGGTCTGGGCTGACAGCCTGGTCTCCCCAGAGTGGCAGCTCCTGCTGACTTAGGATGGTCCTCTCTGGCCCCATGAGACACAGGTCAGCGGTGTGGCTGCAACCCTCCAGGGCTCCCTGTCCAGGGAGAGTGCCCCGGGGGGGCAGCTGCAGAGGGCATAGGGGGGTCATGTGGCCACAGAGCATTGTGGGAAGCAGGTGGCAGGGGCCTCACCAGCTCAGGCCCTGTTTCCAGTGTGAGACCCTCCTCCCCTCACCCTGGCTTTGTGATCTCCCAAATCACACAGTTCTCAGTTCCTCATCTCCTGCCAGGCTGCACGCTCTCCTACGCCATGCCCTGGGCAGGGGGTGGCCATGGAGGCACCCACCACCTGGAGGAGCAGCCCCTAACTCCAGAAGACCCTGAAGCACTCAGACACACAGGCACGCAGTACAGAGAGGCACTCCTGGGAGAGAGGGGGGCCCGGACTGCCTGCACTGCCAGTCTGCAGAGGATGTGGCTGCTCGGGGGCAGGTGTGCAGCCGCTGCATGGGTAGAGAGCCCAGCCTTCACTCCTGGTGCTGACCAAACAAAGAAGTTGAGCCTGTAATTTGAGTTTACATTTACTGCCTTCTATGAACAGACCACTTTAACCAAAGGAGAGAAAGGGTTCTGCGTAGTTAACAGGGGGTTCTGTGTGTGCCCGGGCAGCCTCAGGTCTGCTGCTACCCAGCAGGCACAGCGGTGAGGACCCGGAAGGCTGGCACACGCACGGCAGGCGCCAGCCTGGCACAGTGCTTCATACTGTACCCCTGCCCCACACACCAAACCAGCTTCCCTTCCCCAACTCGATCCAACTTTCAGAGAAACGAAGGCACCAGCCTTCCAAGGCAACCAGGCACAACAGGTGTCCAGGAAAATGTCTAGAATAAGTTCCACCACCATCACCACGAAGGGGCCGGCGCTGTGGCACAGTAGGCAAAGCCAGTGCCTGTGACGCCGGCATCCCATGTGGGCGCTGGTTCGTGTCCCAGCTGCTCCACTTCCGATCCAGCTCTCTGCTAATGGCCTATGAAAAGCAGTGGGATGGCCCAAGTATTTGGGCCCCTGCCACCCACATAGGAGGTAGGGATGAAGCGCCTGGCTCCTGGCTCTGGCTTGGCCCAGTTACGGCCATGTGGGGGAATGAACCAGCCCGTGGAAATAAATGCATCTTAAAATATGATAATCATGGCCGGCGCCGTGGCTCAACAGGCTAATCCTCCACCTTGCGGCGCCGGCACACTGGGTTCTAGTCCCGGTTGGGGCGCCGGATTCTGTCCTGGTTGCCCCTCTTCCAGGCCAGCCCTCTGCTGTGGCCCAGGAGTGCAGTGGAGGATGGCCCAGGTGCTTGGGCCCTGCACCCCATGGGAGACCAGGAAAAAGCACCTAGCACCTGGCTCCTGCCATCGGATGAGCGGGGTGCGCTGGCGGCAGCGCGCCGACCGCGGCAGCCATTGGAGGGTGAACCAACGGCAAAGGAAGACCTTTCTCTCTGTCTCTCTCTCTCTCACTGTCCACTCTGCCTGTCAAAAAAAATAATAAAAAAAAATAAAATAAAAAATTAAAAAAAAAAAATATGATAATCATGGCCAGCGCCATGGCTCAGTAGGCTAATCCTCCGCCTGCGGCACCGGCAGGCACCCCGGGTTCTAGTCCCGGTTGGGGCACCGGATTCTGTCCCAGTTGCTCCTCTTCCAGTCCAGCTCTCTGCTGTGGCCCAGAAGGGCAGTGGAGGATGGCCCAGGTCCTTGGGCCCTGAACCCGCATGGGAGACCAGGAGAAGCACCTGGCTCCTGGCTTCAGATCGGTGCAGTGCCGGCCATAGTGGCCATTTGGGGGGTGAACCAATGGATGGAAGACCTTTCTCTCTGTCTCTCTCTCTCTCTCTCTCTGTCTAACTCTGCCTGTCAAAAAAAAAAATACGATAATAATAAGAATCCTATTTCCTTGCCCAGCCAGTTTTTTTTTTTTTTTTTAAGAGAGACTTACTTATTTGAAAGAGCTATAGAGAGAGATGGAGAGACAGAGAGGTCCTCCACCTGCTGGTGCACTCCCCAAATGACCACAGCAGCTAGGGCTGGGCCAGGTGCAAGCCAAGAGCCAGGAGCTTCCTCTGGGTCTCCTGTGGGTCCAGGGCCCAGGCACCATCCCGCGCCGCTTTCCCCGGAGCACTAGCAGGGAGCTGGGCTGGAAGTGCCGTGACTGGGACGTGAAGCGGCGCCCAGGAGGCATGCTGGTGTCGCAGGCAGTGCAGCCCAGGGACGGGTTCTCCCACGCGCACCCTGACAGCCACAGCCCCTTCCAGGAGCTGTCACCACAGTGCTGGCTCCCTCAGGACCAACCTTCGGCTCAGGAGAGACCAGGGCGCCACAGTGCTGAGGGGGTGGAGACCCCCAGGGCCGCTGGGCAGCTCCGCTTTAAGGACCACAGACGGACCTCGGGGACCACCGATGTGTGGCTCTGGGGTCAGATGACAGCGCTGGGCAAAGTGCTGTGTGTGGTCAGGTGTCCGGCTCAGGACACTTGCTGCCCAAGCTGGAGTGCCTGGGCTCACGTTCCGGCGCTGGCTCTGACGTACGCTTCCTGCTAACACACGCCCCAGGGGGCAGCAGGCAGTGGCCCAGGGACGTGGGTTCCTGCCACACACACACACGGGAGCCCTGGAGGGAGCTCGGGCCCCGGGCTTCTGCCCGGCCCAGCCCTGGCTGTTGCAGGCACTTGAGAGTAAACCAAGGGATGGAGGATCTCCGTCTCTCTACCTTTGGAGTAAATAATGAAACTGCATCTTGATGAAGGTGCTGTGTGCTCACACCGGCCTTGAGGATGAGCACAGGGCACCCGGCAGGGTAGAGACAGTGGCCGAGTCAGTCCTGGAGGAACAGCACGGGCTGTCGCTGGCCTTTCTTGGCCCTTGTTCCCGCGAGGCGGCCGCCCCGCCAGCCACTCACTCTGATCCGCGTAGTTCTTGGCTTTCAGCTCCAGCTGCCGCGTCTGCAGCTCGTGATGCTCCACCTGCGTCCGCAGCTCTTTCTTCTCCTGTTCCAAAGCATCTTCAAACTCGATGAACTTCTACACAGCAGAGACAGGAGAAGGCGGGCGAGTGAGCGCGGTCAGGGGCGGGGCGGGGCGTGTGAGCTCGGTCAGGGGCGGGGCGTGTGAGCGTGGTCAGGGGCGGGGTGGGGCGGGGCGGGGCGAGCGTGGTCAGGGGCGGGGGGTCCCTGCCCTCCACCTGAAGGGCCACAGGCCTCAAGGTCCAGGAGGCCAAAGGCACGGCTGAGGCCAATGGCGAGGCCGGAGTGGGGCTGTCCCCGTCCCAAACCTGTGTTTCCCGCGCTTTCGCGGTGCCTGCCACCCTCTTGAGGCAGACCCCGGACCCAGGCCGGCTGTGGGGGGACCTGCTCCGGCTTGGAAGGGTGGTGCCCTCCCCGCCCCGCCCAGGTAAGCAGCCCCCACCTGCTTCCTGAGAGCTCTGGTGCTGCCATCTTGAGACTGCCAGTGAACCCAGGACCCCAGCGACGACGCAGCCTGGGGCCCAGGCACTCCCTGCTCCCAGGCCCCACAGGAGGACCGAGGCCGGGTCTGGGTTTGTTATGGCGACCTTGCACGGCAGCCTTCTGAGCAGCATTTCCCAATCAAGTGGGAAAAGAAGCGCTCTGCAGAATGAAAGCACTCCTGGAAGGCCTGGGCCAGACCCGGGATGGGGCGCGGCTCGGGGCCTGAGAAGGAAGCTACTCCTACAGCAGCAGACTGAGCAGTGGGCGTGACCGGCCCCGCCCAGCCCCAGGGGCACCTCTGCCGCAGCTCTCTGTGCTCAGACCCACAGGCCCCAAAGACAGTTCCTGAGCAGGAGGGGAGTGGAGGGACAGCAGAGAGGAGAGGCCTGGGAGTGAGGAGTGGACGGAGGTCTTTGCATGCAGCTGCAGAAAACTGGAGACCACCGCAGCCAGGAAGTGGCACAGTTCTCAGCAGCTGTGGAGAAGGGGGTGGTTCTGAACACGTGGGTGCGAGCGGCACAGGCAGTCTCAGGCCCCACCGTGCACTGACCTTAACCCCATCTCCCCCAGCTCAGACCACTGTGCACTGACCTTAACCCCATCACCCCCAGCTCAGACCACTGTGCACTGACCTTAACCCCATCACCCCCAGCTCAGGCCCCACCGTGCACTGACCTTAACCCCATCACCCCCAGCTCAGACCACTGTGCACTGACCTTAACCCCATCACCCCCAGCTCAGACCCACCCACCGTACACTGACCTTAACCCCATCACCCCCAGCTCAGACCCACCGTGCACTGACCTTAACCCCATCACCCCCAGCTCAGACCACTGTGCACTGACCTAAACCCCATCACCTTCCCACCCCAGCATCAGTTAATGAAGACAAGCCAATTCCGCTGCTCTCCCGGGCCGTGAGCAGGAGCTGGGTGGGGAGTGGAGCAGCCGGCGTCGCATGTGACAGCTGTGCCTGCTGTCACAACACTGGCCCCAAGAAAAATAGTTTTTCGAAAGCACGACCCTACAATCCAGAAAACCAGGTGAGACTGTGATATGCTTCCAATCTGTGTGTGGGCGTGCGTGTGTGGTGGGCTGGCGGGCAGGCACAGTGTGCACAGTTCATGCAGCCCATTCGCTCGTGTGCACGGACCCCTTGCTACACCAGTAAGCACATTCTACCACTCCCTGCTTTATTTAAAACACTATCCGTTCACGGCTGTTTGAGAGGCGCGCAGAGTGAGCCTTCCACCTGCTGCTTCGCTCTCCAAGTGCCTACGACGGTGGGGGCCGCGCCGGGCCCGAACCAGAACTGGAGACTCAATTCAGGCCTTGGGGCTGCGGTAGAATGGGGGCCCCAGCCCCTCCTGCTGCACGCAGGTGGCCAAGCTCTGTGCGCAGATGCGGGTGCAGACTGCCCAGGGCTCTCAGGGGAGGCCCCGCCTCACGCCCCAGCACCTGCCCTGAACTCCAGCCGTCTGCCAGTTTCAATGATGGACAATGGCACTGCACTGCCGCTGACATGCCTGGTTACGTGACAAAGAGCACTCCACACAGGGGCCACACACGCTGCTTCCGCAGTGACAGCTCATTCACTCAATTTTTCTCGTTGACCTCAAGAATCCGTCAGGGCTGGTGCTGTGGCACAGTGGGTAAAACTGCCACCCCCAATGCGGCATCCCACGTGGGCACTGGTTCGGATCCGGCTGCTCCACTTCTAATCCATCTCCCTGCGGATAGCCTAGGAAAAGCAGGACCCCTGCCACCCACATGGGAGACCTGGAGGGAGTTCCTGGCTCTGGCCTGGCCCAGCACTGGCCATGGAGGCCATCTGGAGAGTGAACCGGAAGACAGACGCGCGCTCTGTCTCTCCCTCTCTCTCTTCCATAACTCTGATTTTCAAATAAGTAAATGACTCTTTACGAGATGACGCTAGCAGAAGCCAGGACTCCTGGAGTGAGGGCGACTGTCAGGTGACTCGTCCACGTGGCGTTTCCGACTTCTGACTTTCACATGCCAGCACAGAACACACACGGGTTGGGTGACCCCTCAGGACACCACCCAGCTCCGGCCACTTTGCTGGAAACGCAGCCCAGTGGCACCAAGACCTTGATCTTTCCTGAGATCGATCAATTTGTATCCTTCCCAGAAATACGCCAGCAGGGAAGGAGGTGGTGTGAATTTCCAAAGAAAAATGCTCTTTTCTCAGTGTTTGACCTTAAAAGCAGGCAGAGAGGCACTGCTGCCGTGCCCAAGGGGACACGCTCGCCACAGTGAGCTCCCAGTGTCACGGTGACTTCGCATCACGGCCAGATGCTGACGCAGCCCAGACTTCGGGTGTTGGCTCAGAGCTGTCTCCCCAACAGAGTCAGCACCCACATCTACAGTGTACAGAGCAGGGCGAGAGCCCCGCAGGGTGCACGCGTAAGGAAGGGTGCTTCTGCACCAAGGGTCAGCGTGCGCCCAGGAGCGCGAGGCCACGAGCCAGCGCACCTAATGCTATGTTACAGTGACCACTGCATTCAGCATCCGCCAGAAACCAATGCCAACAACTGGCTGAACGCACGCTCATCTCTCAAGAATTGGTAAGAGACACAGAAAAAAAGGAAAAGAAAAAATATAAATCACTGATACCAGGGGGAGAAAAAATACAAAAGAAAACGGGAAGCTAAAACCAAGACTCCAGTGTAAACCCCCCGGGAAGACGGCTCCAGCAGAGCTTCCTCCCACTGGGGGTGCCCCAGCTTCTACCCCCACCCCATTTCCTCAGACTGCGGACGCTGAGCCCCGGCTTCCAGCAGACAAAGGTTCCCTGCTCTGCGGGCGTGGACGGACACTCACACCTGGGCAGGTGTCACCAGGACGCTGTGTCCACCGGTCCTCACTGGCAGGGGAGAAAGAAGGGGTGAGTGGCTGGCAGGAGCGGGAAGGGACAGGAGCCAGGGTGCGCCCAGAGAGCATGGGAAACAGAGCAGCCTGGGTGGGGTGGGGCTTCGCTTTGCATCTGCCCCTGCAGATGGCGAGACGGATAATCCCTGAAACAGAGGGATAGTCTGCTCAGCACCCCCAACTCGCCAGCCCATAACGGTGCTCAAGATCACACCTGGCTCTGGGGTCCCCACAAACATGGCCTCTCCTGTGGTGAGTGCAGCATCCCTGGACTGGACCCTGGCCTCTCGGGAGCAGTCTGACCATCCTCTCCTGTCCAGAGACCTTGCAGCTACCGCCTTGGTTCAGAGGACGGAGCGGTGAGGCCAGGGCTGTACAGGGCAGCAGGTGGATGGACCGACAGCCAGCAAGGGGACACTGGCACAGTAAGGCGTGACACCGGCTGTGTGCACAAGGTCACACAAAAAGATGAGGTGCTGCGTGGCTCTCTCTGCACAAGGCCATCCGTGCTAAGTCCCTGAACATGCAAACTGACCCATGGTCACAGAGGCAGGGCAGCGGTCAGCTGGGGACGGGGGGAAGGAGACCCCGGGGGTCACGAGTGTCTTCACTGCCTTTGCGGTGGGGTTAGGGCTGGAGTCAGGGGTTTGCACATATGCTAAAGCTCACTGAACTACGCACCACGTCTGTGCAGCTCAGCGTAGGTCACTGCCACCCCAACAGAACAAAGAAGCCCAGTGCAATGGTCTGGCCATCAGGTGGACGCTGAATGTCCCCCAGAGGCTCACGCATTACGGTCTGGTCTCCAGGGAGGTGGTGGAAAGTCAGGAGGTGGGGCCTGGTGGGAGGTGCTGAGGCCTCCCTGGATTGTGTCTGTCGAGGCGGCTCCCCAAGATTCTGGTCCCACCAGCCTGAGCCGGGCCCGGCCTCCGCCTTCTCCCTGGCTCCTCCGCTGACATCCACCCCCAGCCCAGGGGGGCGCCTGACCATGGATCCGCACGTCCAGGACTGTGCGCTCAGCACGCCTTCTCTCCTTTACCTCAGGCGCCTCCCTGTGGCAGCAAAACGCTGACCCGCGGCAGCCCAGTGCCGCCAGCCTGCGGCCTTCGGGGGATGCCCTCACCTCTCTCTCCTGGCGTGGCGTCTCCGCCCATGGCCCTGCCTGTGCCCTCCTCTCCTCACACCTTCCTATCCTGTCGAGAGTTGAGCGACTTAGAAATGCTCCCGTGAGGGCAGCTCAGCCAGGCCGTCCACGCTGCACTGCGCAGGTCCAGTGGCCCTGGCCACACACAGCCATTTCAACTAATACGTGTGAAAATGAACTTCGGTTAAAAACGGGGCTCCGGAGCTGGCGCTGTGCATAGCAGGGCGGCCTCCGCCTCTGGCGCCAGCACACAACACGGAGGTTGTTTGCGTCCCGCGGCTCCACTTCTGATCCTGCTCCCTTGCGGTGCATCTGAGAACGCCGTGGAAGACGCCCCAGTGCTGGGCCCTGCACTGCGTGGGAGACCTGGAAGACGCTCCCGGCTCCTGGCTTCAGATCAGCCCAGCTCTGGCCACTGCGGCTGTTTGGGGAGTGAGCCAGCGCATGGAAGACCTCTCTCTCTCTCTCTCTCTCTCTCTCTCTAACTCTGCCCCTCAAATAAATAAGTAAATCTCTTTTTAAAAAGATTTATTTATTTGAAAGAGTTACACGGAGAGAGAGGACTTCCATCCAATGGTTGACTCCCCAATTGGCCACAATGGCTGGAACTGCGCCGATCTGAAGCCAGGAGCCAGGGGCTTCCTCCAGGTCTCCCACGTGGGTGCAGGGGCCCAAGGGCCTGGGCCATCTTCCATGGCTTTCCCAGGTCATAGCAGAGAGCTGGATCAGAAGTGCAGCAGCCGGGTCTTGAACCGGCGCCCATATGGGATGTCGGCACTGCAGGCAGCAGCTTTACCCACTACGGCCCAATAAATAAATCCTAAAAAACAAAAGCAAAAACACTTGCACTCCTGGGTCCCCTATGACAGCAGCGACTGGGCTCCAGGAGGCGGGCAGCCAGTACCCCTTGTCCTGCACACACACCTAATGGGCACGGTGCATGTAGGGACCCCTCAGGCTCTCCTCACTCCCTGGTGGTCCAGGCAGTGGGCGTGGCATGCCTGGTGGTAGGAAGCAGAAGACCAGGGGCAGAGACACCAGGGACAGAGGTGAGGCTGCTGAGGATGAGGGGAACCTGAGGCACGGGGCCCTCCCCAGACAGCCAGCATGCAGAGGGTCAGAACGTCACAGGCTCCCAGCAGGGCTCAGCAGCAGCCCTGGGTCTGGTCACCAGGTGGAGGCCCATCCTGCCCCGCCCAGGGTCAAGGTCACGACGAGCAGAGACCGAGGAGCCTCTCCAGAACAAAGTGGACAACGGGCACGTTGGCCGAGCAGAGGGAAGGAGAGGGCAGTGTGGGAATGCTTGGGATTAGGAATCTGCTGAGCAGTATTACGTCTGCAACTTTGCACGTTATTTCCAAACAGTTTTTACGAACATTTTAAAAAATCAGATGCTACATTTAACCTGAAGTCCTAAAAGTCTGGAAGAAATGACTCACTTGCCAGCTGACCGCAGCCACGGGCCTCCTCACACCACGGAGGTGGCCATGTGGTCAGCTCTGGCCCAGCCGGTCTGTCCCCAGCGTCTACACTGGCCAGCAAGATGTGCCAGGGCGGCTGATTCCTGTGCCTCCTCGTCCCCATCCTCAGGGAGCCAGTGCTGGAGCCCCGGCTGAGGGCAGCTGCCCTGGAAGGCCTCTTGGAGGCTGCCAGTGCCTGGTCTGGCAGGGCGGCGAGGCTGTCCACGCAGCGGTGAGCTGGCTGCTAGCACTGGGAGCGAGTGAAACCGCTGACTCAGAGCTGCACGGAGCCAGCACAGACGCAGGATGATGGTCCCTGCAGAAGGGATCATGGTGTCTGCCTTCCGCATTCTTACTCTTCCATGAAACGGGTCATACCTACTTCACTAAGAAAAAATAAGTTTTGGGTAAAACTTTCTTCCACCTGTGCTAACTCACACGGTGTCAACTGCCGAGTCATCAGCAGACGTCCAGGAGGGGTGGGGGGACGCGTGGCCACACAGCTCGAGTGAGCGGAGGGCGGGAGGGGTGGGGCACCTGTGGCCACGCAGTGCGAGCGAGCAGAGACCCCGGCGCTACGGGAGTTTTCTAGGGCCGAGGAGGTTTTGCATTGACCGTGACTGCTGAGGCCCATCGTCTCTGAAACGTCGTTTTTCCTTCCCTAGCCTAAGTGCCACTGCCGGGAAAGGGCTCCTGGGCTCCGGGCCGCCGGGTGATGCAGCAAACACAGGCCTGCTCACCGGCCCGAGCTCCTCCTCCGCTGAGGGAGAGAGCTTGGGGCAACAGGACCCCGCTCTGCCCTGCGGGGAGCTGGCGATGCCCGGGGCTCGCCGTGAGCCCCCGGGGGCTCTGCCCTCACTGCCACACCGTCTCAGCACAGTCCTCCACGTGCCACATCCGGAACCCACCCGCTTCCCCGAGCAGCCCGGAGAGGGGACGAGGCTGGGTGCAGGGGCCTCTCCTGGGACCCCACCATCTCCAGCCACTGTCACCCCAGGGCTCCAGCTGCCAGAATGCGCCCAGAACCTCCCAGGGTGCTGGCTGTGAGGCAGGGGACGGCTGCTCTCTCGGGTCAAGGCCTTCAGGAAACCCCGGCCGCCCTGTCGGCTCAGGTTCCCGACTCTGACTAAGCCTCTCAGCCAGCTCTGCACCATGCCACGCCTGCGCCGGTGACGTCCAGCCCTTGTGTTTTCACACACCTCCGTGATCTTGAGTCCCTGCCCAGAGGCCTTTCCCGCAGACCCCTGCTTGCAGGGACAAAGGAGCTGGGATGCTGTGTGTCCGGCATCAGGGCCTCCTGGTTCCCTCTCGGCTGGCCGGCCACCCACCCTTTCCCACACAGCCCTCCGCAGCTTCTCTAACGGCTGGGGCAGCGGCGGTGAGCCGACCAGCACACCACACGCACGCCCAGCGGCTCTCGGTCCGCCAGGGCACAGGCAGGAGGTGGACGCGTCCATGCTGGCGGCTCCACCCCAACTGCCAAGTGCACAGGTCCCAGCCCGGAGCTGTTCGTTTGGATTCTCGTTCTAGCTCCCCTCCGCCACTGATCTGACTGCCCAGGTACAGAGAACCAGGGCGGGGAGCCCAGCCAGGCGTTCAGGACCCTGGGAGCAGGCGGGACAGCGGAGGGAGGGTGGAGCTGCCCCCTGACCCCCTGCAGCCCGGGGAAGGTGCATCCTGGCCTGGTGCCCAGGCCTGTGCATGTGACCTTGGGCAGTCCCCCCACTTGGGGCCAGCTGCTCCCCCTGCAAAGCACCCCAGCTCTCCGTAAGCTCTCACACTCCAGCTCTGGCAACCCTGACGTGGAGACCTTCACACCAGCTTTGGTGACGGCAACCAGACGTGACCCCGGGAAGCAAAGCCAACCAGAGCGGGCAGGGATGACGCCAGACAGGACACCGCGTCTTTCACAAACACGCGTGAAGCGAACCAGGCCACAAACCGCTGCGGTTTAGAGAAAAACAAAAAAAAAGCCAAAACACCGGCACCGCCTCACGGCAGAGGACCGAAGCCAAGAACGCTAAGCCCAATTAACCGGGAAGGAAACCGAATTCCTCTGACCCCCCCATCCACACGCCCAGGAGCACCGCGGGACCTCCCGCCCACAGTCTCGGCTCTGACCGACCCGGACAACTCGCTCCTCCGCCCGACGGGCAGGTGACCAGGGCCAAGGTCACGGGCAGCGGAACCCACGGCCCCCGCATCCCCTGCGCTGGGCCCTGGGTCCGGCCGCCGCCGCGCTCGGCATCCCTGGCGCCCCCGGACCAGCAACTCCCGGGTTAGGGACGCATCCAACGCCGCCACCCCGACCCCGCACCCCCTGCGCTCGGCCCGGGGTCCGCACCCCCTGCGCTCGGCCCTGGGTCCGGCCCCGCACCCCCTGCGCTCGGCCCGGGGTCCGCACCCCCTGCGCTCGGCATCCCTGGCGAGGGGGCCAGGCTAAGCGATGCTCCCTGCGCCCCCGGACCAGCAACTCCCGGGTTAGGGACGCATCCAACGCCGCCGCCCCCGGCCCCGCACCCCCTGCGCTCGGCCCGGGGTCCGGCCCCGCACCCCCTGCGCTCGGCCCTGGGTCCGCACCCCCTGCGCTCGGCCCGGGGTCCGGCCCCGCACCCCCTGCGCTCGGCCCGGGGTCCGGCCCCGCACCCCCTGCGCTCGGCAATCCCGGGTAGGGACGCCCGCAGCGCCGCCCGCTCCTGCCCACGGCGCCCAGCCGGCGCCCCGGCGCGCACCTCCTCGGCCTGCTTGCGCAGCGCCTTCTCGCGCTCGTACTGCGTGAGCAGCTGCTCGTTGTCCTCGCGCAGCAGCTCCAGCTCCACCTCGTGCTCCTGGTTCTCGCTGAGCACCGAGTCCAGGTTCTCCAGCACGTTCACCACCAGCGGCATCAGCTCCTTGACCACCTCCTCGTCGTAGCAGTGGATGAGGCGCTCGAACTCGCGGTAGATGGAGCCCGCCAGGCCCGACACGCGCTCCGACATCACGGAGCCCGAGCAGTAGTCGTCCTGGTAGACCACCACGCCGCCGCCCTCGTCCATCGGGATCTCCATCATCGCGGCCACCGCCGCCGCCAGCGCGGCCCGCTGTCCGGCCGGCGCGCGGCCCGCCCTGGCTGCCCGGGGATGCGCAGGCCGCGGCGTCGCCTCGCGCGGCCGCTGTCGCCTCGGGCGCCGCCGCCGCCGCCGAGGAGGAGGCTCAGGCGACTGCTGCC
Organism: Sylvilagus bachmani; assembly: GCA_015711505.1. Lineage (NCBI taxonomy): Eukaryota > Metazoa > Chordata > Mammalia > Lagomorpha > Leporidae > Sylvilagus > Sylvilagus bachmani. Next base: position 35,880,631 of record CM027397.1, read on the forward strand.
GCCGCCGCTGCCGCCGCTGCCGCGCCCGTCACTCAGCCGCCGGAAGTCCCGCCCCCGCCGCGCCGCCGGGGGTCGCAGCGCCGTGACGTCAGAGGAAGCGCGCGCCGCGCCGGAAGGGCGGTCTGCGGCCGCGCCGGGCGGCGCGCGCGGACGGCGGCTTGCAGGCCGTCGCGGGCCGGGGTCTCCCGGGTGACCGCGCCCTCCCCTCGCCCGGAAGCCGCCCGCGGCCCCGTGGAGCCGGCCCGGCGCGGCTTCCCCGCGGTGCGGCTCTTGTCGGCCGTGGGCGTGTGTCGAGGGCACCTGGTGGGTTTCCAGGTACCCGGCTTTTGTTTCTCTGCGCTTCTCGTTCAGAACTCGGGAACGGGGTCGAGACGCGTCTGTTAGAAGCAGGGACTCCGTGCCCGGGAGGGGCCGGCGTCGAGGCGCGGCCAGCCCGGCCCGCGGGGTCGCGGACCCCGCCCCCCGCGTGCGACCCCGGCTGCGGACCCAGCTGATGGGAGGGCTTTGTCTGAAAATGCGTTTTATGCAAAGGCTTTTTCATCAACCGTTTTTAAAATTGTTTTAAAAAGATTATTTGAAAGAGTTGGAGACCGAGAGGGAGGTCTTCCACCCCCGGCCCCCTGCCCCCAGGGCTGGGCCAGGCCGGAGCCAGGAGCTTTCTCCCATCTCCCCGTCTTCCTCTCCTTGCCCAGGCACGGGCTGCAGGTGGAGCCGCCAGGACAGGGACTCTGGCGCGGGACGCTGGCGTGGCCACGCGCTCTGCCTTGATAGGGCTCTCAGGTTTTCAGTTCTCTCTCTCTCTCTTGATCTAAATCCGGTGCCTGCAGCCTTCGGGGCGCGGCCCGCAGTCTGCTCCCACATCAGCTGCCCCTGGAGACCTGTGTGTGACCACACACCCAGACTTCACTCGCATTAGGGACTGCTCAGAGCGCGATCCCCTGGAGCCCACTCCCTCCCCGTCGCCCAGCAGGCTGAGCGCCCCGGGTTTAAGTCCGCGTTCAGGTGCCTGGGCTCTGAGCGCCCCGGGTTTAAGTCGTGGCCTGATCCTTCCCCCTCTCAAGTCTGCAGGCCTCTCAGGAGCGTGAGCTGCTCCACAAGGGGTGTGACAGCACCCGCAGGCAGCGGCAGCCGAGCCATCAGGGGGGAGGCTGCCGGGCCCCCGGAGCCCCCGTTTGCAGGTGTTTCTCAGCCCCTGCTGCCGCCGCGGGGACTTTTATCACTGACAGGATTGGGGCAGAGCGCCTCCTTAAAACTCATTACAGCAAGTTTTTCTTTTTAAATACTTTAGAGAGAGACAGAGAGCTCCCCCCTCTGCTGGTTCACTCCCCAAATGGCCACGACCATGGCTGGCCTGATCTGAAGCCAGGAGCCAGGAGCTTCTTCCAGGTCTCCCGCGTGGGCGCAGGGGCCCAAGTACTGGGGCCATCTTCTACTGCCTTCCCAGGTGCATTAGCAGGGAGCTGGATTGGAAGTGGAGCAGCCGGGACTAGAACTCGTGCCCATATGGGATGCCGGTGTCAGAGGCTCATCTTTACCTGCTACTGCAAATGTCTGGTCCCAAAGCAAAATTTTACAGACGGCCATGCTACATGGTTCCTGCTCACTGAAGGGTGCTCCTGGCTCTCCCCAGGAAAAACCTTCCTTTCGGAGTTGAGAGCATGGTGACACTTTGCGTCTCATCACAAGACCCTCCATAGCTATAGTTTAAAAAGAAGATTTATTTATTTGAAATAAATTTTTTATTTGAAAGGTGGAGTTACAGAGGCGGGGGGGGGAGAGAGAGAGAGAGAGGAGGAGAGAGAGAGAGAGGGAGGGGGGGAGAGGGAGAGAGAGAGAGGGAGAGAGAGAGAGAGAGAGAGGTATCTCCCATCCTCTGATTCACTTGCCAAAAAGCTGCAACATTCCGGGATGTGCCAATCCAGTGCCAGGAGCCTGGAGCTTCTATCGGGTCTCCCACGTAGGTGCAGGGCCCAAGGACTTGGGCCATCTTCTGCTTTCCCAGGCCACAGCAGAGAGCTGGATCAGAAGAGCAGCATTCGGGATTTGAACCGGTGCCCACATGGGCTGCCGATGCCAAAGCACCAGCCCCAGCCTCATGACATGAATTTTAGCAGCACCTTCAGACAGCACCTTTGTAAACCAACCTGAGACCTGGGTAGTGCACAGATCCCGTCCAAGGATGGTGACAGTGCGTCCAGGAGCTAGTCCAGCTAACACAGGTGGCACGGCCAGCCAGCCCTCTGCCTCGGGGCCTGCATGTAGGTTCCAGCTGTGCAGGACGACGCTCGGGGAAAGGCTGCACCTGTACCGCCGTGACGCGGGGGCCTCGGCCCCAACTGCAGGGCGGCAAGTAAACCAGATGAGCTTGCAGAGGGAGATGGACGGGACAGGCTCTTCATGCAAGCGTTCACACGGGAGACGGCGCAAGGGCCAATGGCGTGGGGACCTCCCCCACAGGACCCAGAGCCCCCAGTTTACCACTGGACCCGGCCTCTGTTCCTCCTCTTCCTGCACAAAGCACTGGCTGAGTGTGAATCAGGTAAAACTCCTCCCAAGGTTCCATACCCAGTGTTACCAGGCAGGGTAGAACCCCGCCAAAGCCGGGACCACCTACTCTACTGCGGTGTGGGCAGGACTTCGTAGTGTCAAATACAGGGCTTCCAAGCTGTTACTAGTATGTATGCATGCATGCATTTATTTAAAAGATTTACACAGAGAGGAGAGGTAGAGAGAAGTCTTCCATCTGGCGGTCCACTCCCTAATTGGCCGCAACGGCCAGAGCTGTGCCAATCGGAAGCCAGGAGCTTCCTCCAGGTCTCCTACGTGGGTGCAGGGGCCCAAGGACTCAGGCCATCTTCTACTGCTTTCCCAGGCCACAGCAGGGAGCTGGATCGGAAGTGGAGCAGCCAGGTCTGGAACCCGCGCTTGAAGCCAGGGCGTTAACCTGCTGTGCCACAGCACCGGCCCCAAGGCTGTTACTTTGTATGATTGATCTACTTGAAAGAGACAGAGGATCTTCATCTGCTGGTCACTCCGCAGATGGTTACAGTGGCCAGGGTTGGGCCTGTCGGAAGCCAGGAGCTCCATCTGGGTCTCCCACATGAATGCAGGGGTCCAAACACCTGGGACTGCCTGATCCAGCAGAGAATTGGACCAGAGAAGCAGCCAGGACAGGAGCTGTCACCCACGGGGATGCAGTGGTCACAGGCAGCAGTTAGACCACAATGCCAGCCCCGTGGCCTTCCCTCAGGCCCATATGGCCAATTCTAACTTCCTGACCAGCCTCCCCAACCCCACGGTCTCCCCTCACCTTGCACTGTTGTTCACATTGTGGGAAAGGAACCAGAGCCTGCACTGGCTGGGCACTCGCGTCCTGCTTCCATGGTCTGTGTCCATGCTTTGGTGGGTAGGTGGTCTCGGGGTGACTTAAGGGGGGTTGTGTGCATGTTTTATGCAAATTCATCATTTCCTGTAGGCACCTGGTCCCGGGGGCAGGGTGTGTGCGCGTGTGTGTCCTAGGACCAGTCTCGCTGTCACAAAGCTAGAGGAGCAAGCTCTGTTGTCAGAAGAGCCAGTGTGTTCTGGGCAAGGCAACCCCTGGAGCAGCTCACCACAGGGGAGCACTGTGGTCCTTGTACACTGGCTGAGCCCCAGCAGCTGCTACACGCTAGTCTGGCCCAGTTCTGGGAACATGTTTACACGCCAACATGTGCACCTGTGAACACATGTTGTTCCTCCTTCTGAGGCTCGTCCTCGCTTCTCTCAAGCCTTGGTTTTTCATTTTCATTTTTTTTTTTTTTTTAAGATTTACTTATGGCTGGCGCCACAGCTCACTTGGCCAATCCTCCACCTGCAGCGCCGGCATACCGGGTTCTAGTCCTGGTTGCTCCTCTTCCTGTCCAGCTCTCTGCTGTGGCCCGGAAGGGCAGTGGAGGATGGCCCAAGTGCTTGGGCCCTGCACCCCATGGGAGACCAGGAGAAGCACCTGGCTCCTGGCTTCCGATCGGCACAGTGCCGGCCGTAGCAGCCATTTGGAGGCTGAATCAACAGAAGGAAGACCTTTCTCTCTTTCTCTGTCTATAACTCTACCTGTCAAATAAATAAAAAAAGATTTATTTATTTAACAGAATTACAGAGAGCGAGTGAGCTTGCTTCCACTTGCCACTTCCCTCCACAAATGGCTGTAATGGTCAGGGCTGGGCCAGTGCAAAGCCAGGAGCCAGGAGCTTCATCCAGGTCTCTCACGCAGGTGCAGGGGCCCAAACGCTTGGGTCATCTTCCACTGCTTCCCCTAGTCATTAGCGGGGAGTGGATTGGAACAGTCGGGACGTTAACCTGTGCCTACACGGCGCTGGTGCTGCAGCTGGTGGCTTTACCCGATACGCCACAGCGCCGCACCTGCAGCCCTGGTCTCCGTCTGAGGCTGAACCCCGGAGGCCCCTGGGCTGTGAGGTCTCAGGACCCTGAGTGCCGTCTGGAGGTGCACACGGCGGGAGACACCAGCCGCCACGGGAAGCGGCCTGTGCTGGCTCCACACTGTGCACCTCGCCTGCTACTTGGCTCCTCACTGGGCTCTCCGGGCCAAGTCATCTGTGGTTCTACAGGACAAGTGCTCCAAGAGAACAAAGAATCCTTCAGGTGACAGAAACAGAAAACAAAAACTGGCCTATCCCCCACTCACTCTGCTCAAGCTTTGAAAAAAAATCGGGCATATTCTGGCTCAACGCCAAAAACTACAGACACCAGCGGAAACGGCGAGGGAGCGGGGCGGCTCAGGCTGGCTCCGGGGACAGACACAGAACACAGGCAGACCAGGCACGTGACTGCTAAGTTTAATCCCACGGCTACACCCAATTCTGCTTTGTAAAAGTAACAAAGTGTTCCTATCAAGATTACACTGCGAAGGTAAGTACAGGTTTTTTTTTGTTTTGATACAGCTCTAAAAAACGTTGGCACCAAATGCACTTAAAAAGTTTTAAGGCCTAGTAAGAACACAGACTAGGGTAACGCAGCTCAGACGTCGAGCAGAAGATGCTAACGGTCATTCAACTTCCAAGCACAGGCAGTGCCAGCTGAGACACCTCCCCGCCCCCAAACCTCGGCTCCCCGGCGAATCCCGTGCCCTGCCTGAGCGGCGCATCCCATTCGGAACTCGTTAGCAACGCGTCATCCCCACCGTCAGAGCTCAGAGCATTCCCTGCACAGCAGCCAGCCGGTGTGTTTGGGCTTCCAGCTCCCGCCCCCACAGGCTCTGAGACGACCCAGCCTCCTGCGGCTCCGCCAGGGCTGCGGGCTAAGTGTGTCTTGGCTCTCGAGTCTTGGGGCACCATAGGGGGGAAATGGTCTTTGGTTGACAACGCCTGTGCAGGCCCCTTGGTGTGCCAGGAACAGGAGGTGGAGCCTGGGCTCGGGCACTTCAGCAGCCGGGGTGCAGGCGTGTGGCTGAGCACGGGCACGCTTTCCCGAAGCCTAATCATGATCCAGTTTTCTAGGCCTTGTGTTAGCCGTGCAAGAACTGAGGGCAATGGCGACACCGCCCAGCCCTCTGGGCCGACTGGGAGGGACTCAGGCCGGCCAGGCACCTCTGCTGGCAAACGCCTGACCCCAGTCTCCCGCACAGATCCACAAGGGCTGCCCGCGAGGCTCCTCCTCCTCTGGGGAACCCGAGCGACCGACTCTGAGAGCTGCTGCAGACAGGCCGGGGCCAGCGGCCACCAGGTGCGGCCTCAATTCAAGACACTTCTCAGACGGCGAGGAAGCCCACCTGAGAGCCCAGGTCCTCAAGCCCCTCCTTCCCACCACCCAGCTGCAGGAGACGCTCAGGGAGCCGGCGGTGGCAGCCGCGGGCCTCGAAGGGAGCGGTTCACGTCCCTGGTGAAGGACAAAGGCCTAGACCTAAGGCTGACAAGGGAAAAACAGGAACAACTCAGGGCAGGGACCACGGCCAGCCCCGCGGGGAGGCCGGCCGCGCTCAGGGCAGTGGCTGGCGCCTCAGAGGATCGGGGAGTGAGGGCCTCCAGGAGCCACAGACAGAGGACGGTGTCTGGTCTTGGTTGGAAGCTGCCGAGGAAACCCAATCAAGATGTCTTAAGAGCAGCTGCGGGACAGCGCGTGGGACGAGGGGACGCAGGGACCCAGCCACGGGCGTCTCTGGAGTGGGAACCGCCGGCTAGCAGGAAGGGCGCAGCAGGATCTGGAGTGGGCGTCTCACCCCGGGAGCTGGCCAGGCCGTCCTGGCACTCCCCGAAGTCCCATCAGGAAGCCGGCCTCAGCCAGCTGCCCTGCCCCTGGACGGGACTGAGGCCGGGAAGGCTCAGGGCTCTGCAGTGCCCTGGCCCTGGGCAGCGAGCGCCTGAGCAGCCAGCCTCGTGTCCATGACAGACCCGCACCCCACCCCGCGCATCTGGGCTGAAAGAAGTGACCACGTGTGATACCCTAGCTCTGGAGTTTCCCGTCTCGCTACAGGGGAGCAGGGGCTTCTCTTAGTAGAAGGAGATGCTGGATTTGCCTCCGGGCGGGTTCAGGACCTTGTTGTGTGAGCGAGGCCGTGGCCCCAGCCTGGGCTCGTGGCTGTCGACCTTGGGTGCGGGCTCGGGCTCCTTGGCATGGTTGGCTTCTCGGGAGCGGCCTTTCTCGTCCGGCGCTGCGTCCCCGGATGGGGTTCCCGCTGCAGCTGCGGGACAAAGCACATCACGGTCGGAGGAAGCCCGTCACCCCACCAGCAAGGAGCGGCTCGGGGGCACGGCTGCGGCACAGCGGATAAAGCCACCGCCTGCAGTGCCGGCATCCCATGTGGGCACCTGTTCAAGGCCCGGCTGCTCCACTTCCAGCACAGCTCCCTGCTCATGGCCTTGGGCCCTGCCATCTCCACGGAGACTCGCAAGAAGATCCTGGCTTCAGCCTGGCCCAGCCCTGGCCGCTGTGGCTGTGAGGGATGACCAGCAGGTGGAAGACCTCTCTGACTCTTTCAAATCAATCACTCAATCTCAGAACCCAGGTTCTTATTCTGCAAAGGACAGCCCCTGACTGAGCAGCACGCTGGGGCTCTTCCTCCTCTCCTCCCCCCTCCCCTCTTCTCTCTCTCTCTCTTTCTTTAAGATTTATTTGAGAGGTAGAGTTACAGTGAGAGAGAGAGAGGTCCTCCATCTGCTGGTTCACTCCCCAAATGACTGCAACGGCTGGAGCTGTGCTGATCCAAAGCCAGGAGCTTCTTCCGGGTCTCCCACATGGGTGCAGGGCCCAAGCACTCGGGCCATTCTCCACTGCCCTCCCAGGCACAGCAGAGAACTGGATGGGAAGAGGAGCAGCTGAGAATGACCGGCGTCCACATGGGATGCTGGCGCTGCCGCTGGAGGATTAACCCGCTGCGCCCCAGCGCCGGCCCGGGCTCTTTCTCCAACATCCTGTACTTCTTCCTAGTTCTCTCTCCACGGCTGCTCAGGTGCACGTCAGTGCTCCAGGGCAGGAGGGGAGGTGGACGCAGACTCAAAGGGAGAGGCCCAGAGGTCAAAGGCAGGGTGGCCATCACTGCCTCCCCAACGTTGGGAAGGAGGGACCTTCACGTGTCTTGGTCACAGCCGAGGTGCCCAGAGTCAGAGGACCACGGGGTGACTGGGCGTCTGACTGTGGCCCAGCCCAGGTGGCCACGCGTGCCCTGTCTTCCTGCTTGCCCGGCTGTCCCTTGGCCGCAGGTCCCTCCCTGCCCTCCACTGCTCAGATCGCCTTCCGGACAGACTGCCCGGGTCCCCAGGCACACTCGCGGTGACAAGAGAGAAGACCCAGTGCTCCGTACCAGCCCCAGCCTCGCCCGTAGGGGGCTGAGAAATGCTCCCCTCATTCCCCAGGGCCGCCAGGGAATCCATCACAGGGAGGCCGTGCGGACAAAGGGCCAGAGCTCACCTCTCGGGTCCAGGCTCGGGTCTTCTCCTTCTCGTAGGAGGGTGTGGTCCTGCAGGAAGGAAACGGGCATCAGGCAGCGGTCAGGACGGGGCCAGATGCAGTGAAAACCGGGGCGCAGCGCTCCCTTCAACTGTGAGAGATTCTCACCACGGGGAGAACACGGGCCACCACGGGGAGAACACGGGCCACCACGGCAGAGAACACGGCCCACCACGGT
>CM027397.1:35889246-35995023 GCA_015711505.1 Sylvilagus bachmani
TCAGAGAACACGAGCCACCACGGTCAGAGAACACGGCCCACCACGGTCAGAGAACACGGCCCACCACGGCAGAGAACACGGCCCACCACGGTGAGAACACGGGCCACCACGGCAGAGAACACGGGCCCACCACGGTCAGAGAACACGGCCCACCACGGTCAGAGAACACGGGCCACCACGGTCAGAGAACACGGGCCACCACGGTCAGAGAACACGGGCCCACCACGGTCAGAGAACACGGCCCCACCACGGTCAGAGAACACGGGCCCACCACGGTCAGAGAACACGGCCCACCACGGTCAGAGAACACGGGCCACCACGGTGAGAACACGGCCCACCACGGCAGAGAACACGGCCACTTTCCAACACCAGCATAAACATCACCGGGCGGATCTGAGTCTGAGCCGCTCCACCTCTGCTCCAGCTCTGCAAACGTGCCTGGGAAATCCACGGAGGCCGGCCCGAGCAGTAGGGCCGCTGCACCCAGGTGGGAGACCTGGATGGAGTTCCTGGCCCCTGGCCTGAGCCTGGCCCAGACCTGGGTGTTGTGGCCATTTGGGCGTGAAGCAGCAGGCTCGGAGTCAGCCTTCCCACCGGCACAGGGCGATTCTGCCTCCTGAGGCTGCACCAACTGCTCCGCACAGCCAGGAGCCACCCCTCCTCCCACTGCCGCTTGTCCACCTGGATTCTGTCACCTCCACCCTTGTGGGTGTGACGTGCATCCCAGGGCCGCCTCTGCCTCGCACTTCCCAGGCGCTCCGAGCGTCATCCCGTGCTGTCCGGTCACCTGGGCACCCCTCTCAAGGGCTGCCAAGCCCACGGGCTGTTTCTGAATCTGGTTGAGATGATGTCGTGACTACTGAGTTCTAAGAGCTCTCTGTATGTTCCGGAGAGGAAGCCCTGCCAGATACACGACTCACAAACCTCATCTCCCTTTCGGGGCTGAATTTCCACTCTCAACAGTATCCTTTGAGGCCTTTTTAAATGTGTTTTCACTTGAGAGGCACAGAGGTGGACAGCAGGAGCTGCTTCATGCTGACAGCTGGGATCTGAGGCCAGGGCCCGCAGGTGCACCACAGCACCTGACCAGCATCGCTGCTCCCAGCGCACCAGCAGGACCCGGTGTCAGGAGTGCGGCCAGCGCTCCAGCCAGACCCGAGGGCCTCAGGCAGCATCTCACTGCTAGGCCTCAAGTATTTAATTTTAATAAACCCATTTTTCAGTTTTGTCGCCTGGATTGTGTCTCATTTAAGAAACCACTGCGAAATCCAAGACCTTCAGGATCTGCACCGCATGCTCCCCTTAGCGCTGGGCTGTCCTCCCGTGATGCACCCCACGCCCTGTGTCCCCTCCTCTCCCGTGATGCACCCCACGCCCCGTGTCCCCTCCTCTCCCGTGATGCACCCCACGCCCCGTGTCCCCTCCTCTCCCGTGATGCACCCCACGCCCCGTGTCCCCTCCTCTCCCGTGATGCACCCCACGCCCCGTGTCCTCTTGGTGTCATCTGTCCCGCGGTGCATAGGCCACTTCCGCCCGTGTCGCCTGTTGACAGGCGGTCCTCCCGGAGGACCTCGGCTCCTCTGCAGAAGCAGCACTGTCTGCCTGTGCTGTCCTCGCTACTGCTGTTTGGCGAGTTGGCGCCCTCATGCGACGCCGGCACTGCAGGCGGAGGCTATATCCTCCGTGCCACAGCGCCGGCCCTCGACTGTCTTCTTACGAAACAGGACACTCCTGTTATTCAACTCAGGCATCAGCCTGGTGCCAACCTGGAGGCCTGCGCCTGGATCCATGGACTAAACTAGGAAAAAGTATGTCACAGCAGAGACGCCAGCCCGGGACAGACCGGGCCCCTGCTGGGCCAGCCCTGGTCCGTGCCCCGTTGCCCACCGTCTGTCCTCAAGGACCCACTTCCGGGAGGTGAGCACAGAAGAGTAGTCATTTTTCCAGGCACAAATTAACTTCAGAAACGGTTAAGATTTTATGCTTCAGGGAGACACCCTACTTTTGACCACAAAAAAGGGCAGAAAGAGAATAAACAGGTTAAAATATTGTTAATAATTACCAGGGGACTTAAACAAGGGCGTGGAAAAGAAAGAATTAAAAACAAAATTCCATGGTTGGCATCATGGCACCACAGGCTAAGCCTCTGCCTGCGCCGCTGGCATCACATTTGGGTGCCGGTTGGAGACCTGGCAGCTCCACATCCAGTCCAGCCCCCACTAATGCGCCTGGGAAGCAGTGGACGATGGACGGCCCAGGTGCTTGGGCCCTGCACCCACACGGGAGACCAGGAGGAGCTGAGCCCCTGGCTTTGGCCTGGCCCAACCTGGGCTGTTGTGGGCATTTGGGGAGTGACCCAGTGGACAGAAGAGCTGTCTCTCCAACTTTCAAATAAATATTGGGAAAAAAAAAATCACCCTAGGGTGGGCATTTGGAGCAATGAAGACGTTGCTTGGGATACCTGTGTCCCACGCTGGGCTCCCAGGTCGGGCTCGGCCCCATTTCCGACTCCAGCTTTCTCCATACCCAGGGAGGCAGCAGGTGACGGTTCAAGTACGTGGGAGACCTGACTTTCAGCATCCTGGGTTTGGCCTCACCCAGCCCTGGCCACTGCAGGCATATGGAGGGTGAGCCAGCCAATGGAAGATCTATGTCTCTCAAACCAAATTGAAAAATAAAAAGCAAATATAGATTATTTGCCTCTATGCTTAAAAGTGGGGGGGCCTGGGAAATCACGTAACACCAATGCAGGCTTTTTTTCTTTTTCAAAGATTTATTTATTTATTTGAAAGGCAGTAACAGAGAGGCAGAGGCAGAGAGAGGTCTTCCAACCACTGGTTCACTCCCTGACTGGCCGCAAAGGCCAGAGCTGCGCTGACCGGAAGCCAGGAGCCAGGAGCTTCTCCTAGGTCTCCTATGCGGGTGCAGGGGCCCAAGCACTTGGACCATCCTCCACTGCTTTCCCAGGCCACAGCAGCAGGGACATGAACCAATGCCCATATGGGATGCCGGCACTGCAGGCGGTGGCTTTACTTGCTATGCCAGCGTGCCGGCCTCAGCGAAAGCTCTTTCCATCACTAACAAGGAAAACGGTGGCCTTGGAAGACGCCAAGGAGCGAGGAGGACGCCAGGCTTCCCCAAGCGCCTCGCACAGCTGCCTGTGGTGAGGGTGCGCAGCAGCAGCGCTGTGGGGGAGGAGCGCTGGGTCAGGAGCCCGTACTCGGCCCGGCTTTGCTGCTCAGCGGGTTAAGCTACTACTAATGGTGCCGGCATCCCACACAGGCATTGGCTAACGTCCCGGCTGCTCCACTTCTGGTCCAGCTCCCTGCTAATGCACCTGGCAAGGCAGAGGAAGATGGCCCAAGTGCTTGGGACCCCGTGGTCACGTGGGAGACCTGGATGAAACTCCTGGCTCCTGACGTGGGCCCAGCCTAGCCCTGGCCGATGCAGCCATTTGGAGAATGAACCAACGGATGGAAGATCACTCCTCTGTGTTTCTCCTTCTCTCTCTAACTCCGCCTTTCAAATAAATCACTCGTTGGCCCTCCAGGAAGTCAGCAAGCAAAACACCGTAAGCGTGCCGACGGCTGCTTCTGTGCCCTCTGCTCCCGAGCGGTTCCCCTCTGGGCAGCGCCTGCTTGGCCCCCTGCACTTGTCTGCCACTACGCTGGGCTCCACTTCCGCAGTCAGATCCACCACCGCGGCGCTGGCGCTGACACAGCAGGTGAAGCCGGCGCCCACACGGGCAGTGACGGCGACGCACAGCAGCCTCCTATACAGGCAGCGGCTGATGTTCTCCCCACCCCCCATCCAGCCCCTGCTGTGGCCCGGGAGGGCAGTGGAGGATGGCCCAATCCTTGGGCCCCTGCACCCGCACGGGAGACCCTGAGGAAGCTCCTGGCTCCTGGCTTCGGATCAGCTCAGCTCTGGCTGTTGTGGCCATCTGGGGAGTGAACCACTGGATGGAAGACCTCTCTCTGTCTCTACCTCTCTCTGTAACTCTGTCTTTCAAATAAATAAAGTAATTCTTTACAAAACCCCGAGCTACCTGTTTACAAACTTCTCATCGCATGTCCGCGAGTCCCCACTGCTGCCCCTCAGAGCTCACGCTCCCCGACCGGGGCTCTCTCCAAGGGGAGGTCTTGCCCATCTCAGGCCGTGCGCCAGACGCTGTCCCCGCTCCTCCTCCCCGTCAGCCTGGGTCCCTGCAAGCTTTCCAGGACCCGCGCCATCCACGGACTTCGACAGAGGCCCAGCCTCTGCAGCTGCTGAGCTCTGGCCACAGGAATCCCAGAAATGCCGTGCCACAAACATCCACGCTGGGCCTGTGCCACGCGGCCAGCCCAGGGAGCTCAGCCCAGCCGCTCCTTCCCAAGGCTGCTCGCCAAGTTGCGGTGCTGGGTGTTCTGCTTCCCAGGGGCCTCACGACACACTGCAAAGGGGCTACGCTCACCCCCCCCCCCCCCCGCCCAGTGCTTTATGGCTGCGGAGGCACCGGCTGCGTCAGCCACGCACACAAACCCACACAGCCGAGGGGCAGGACCGCCAGGGGAAAACCTGTGCTCCACGATGGACAAACACCGCTGCTCAGGAGCAGCTTTCTAAACCTCACCCTCCCTCGCGCTGCACCGTCGGCCGCGGCAGCCGCTCTCCCAGGACTGGGGATCACCACGAGGCTGGGCTGCCTCCTGGGCGACTCCATGACCGTCCTCCTCCCAACACGCCTGTCTTTCCACGTCTGCCGCCTGAGGTACCCTTACCTTGGGTTTGTTCGGATGTGCCGAGGGCGAAGTGGTAGTGACCGGAGACCCAAAAATGTCACTGGTCTTCCCACCCGGCGGGTTCAGGCGCTGCCGAGTCTGCACAGGGGACGGCTCCTCAAAGATGCCACTTCCTTTGCCCCCTGCAGAAACAGCCACAGGACAGTGAGCGCCCGAGCGCCGGCCGGGCCCCGCCGCCTTCCCTGCCACTCCACGTGGGAGACCACCACTTGCGGGATGACCTGCTCCACCCGCCCCCGCGGGCGCCCGCTGTGGCGGCATGTCCAGACCCGCGGGCCTCGGCAGGGGGAGGCACGAGCAGCACGTGTCCGAGCCTTGAACCCCAGCACCCCCTGTGCTTCTACTGAAGTCCTTCCCGGAAACCCGGAACAGTTCTCAGGTGAAAAGCAAACAGCAAATGTTTAGGTCACAGGTCACAGGTCCCACGTTCACTAACGAGCCCCCTCAAGGCAAACCGTCATCTGGAAAAGAACTTTGCTTGTCATTCTCCCGACCTCATTCTGGCTGCACTCCAGCCACAACTTGGGAAGTCAGCGAGTCAGACACGTGACACGCCTGCGCTGGAAAAGCCACGATGAACACGCGTGTCTAGGACGCCCACGTGAAGAAGCCGGACAGCGGCTGTCCTGCACCAGCCAGCAGTCAGCAGACACCGGAACACCCTTCCCACAGAGCCCCCGCTCAGAGTGACGTCATTACAGTCACAACCCTGGCAGGGACAGCGGCGCAGCCGTGAGCAAAGACGTGGCCCCTCTGCACAGAACCACGCAGCTGCAGGAGGGGTATCGGGCGCCCCCCTTCAGGGCTGCCGGGCACGCCAGGAGCTACTGCGGCAGCACCAGGAGTGTAAACACTCAAGAAATGGAACTGCTTTCCACCACGAAACATCTCACGGACTCCAGGTTACGTGGAAAAAAATACAACTCATCTACACCATGCAACGTTCTTTTCCTGACAAATGGGCGCTGGGTGTTACTGCTAGTTATGACCAAACAGAAGCAACCATGGGGCCACCCAAGTCCCAGAGCGGCTACGCAGGAAACCTGACGGGTGCAGGCAGGCTTTCAACACACCCAGCACCTTTTTGGTTTCCAAAAAACTGCCACAGTGCAGCAGGTAAAGTGCCTGTGATGCCAGCATCCCACGTGGGGACACGAGCGTGCGCTCCATTCTGATCCAGCTCCCTGCTACTGGCCTGGGAAAAGCAGCTGAAGGTGGCCCCAGGGTTTGGGTCCCGCCACCCAAGCGAGAGACCAGGATGAAGCCCTGGCCTCAGTCTGGCTCAGTCCAGGCCGTTGTAGCTGCTTGGAAGTGAGTCAGTGGACTGGAAGCTCTCTCTCCTATAATAATTTTTTTTACAACTTATTTATTTGAAAGTTAAAGTTACACAGAGAGAGGAGAGGCAGAGAGAGAGGTCTTGCATCCGCTGGTTCACTCCCCAACTGGCTGCAACGGCTGGAGCTGTGCCAATCCAAAGCCAGGAGCTTCTTCTGGGTCTCCCACGTGGGTGCAGGGCCCAAGCACTTGGGTCATCTTCTACTGCTTTCCCAGGCCATAGCAGAGAGCTGGATCGGAAATAGAGCAGCCAGGACTCGAACTAGCGCCCATATAGGATGCCGGTGCAGGCCAGGATGTTAACCCACTGCGCCACAGTGCCGGTCCATCTCCTATGATTCTTCACTTTCAAATAAATAAAGTACTTTTTTTTTTTGATAGGCAGAGTTAGACAGTGAGAGAGGGAGAGAGACAGAGAGAAAGGTCTTCCTTCCGTTGGTTCACCCCCCAGATGGCTGCTATGGCTGGTGCACTGCACCAATCCGAAGCCAGGAGCCAAGTGTTTCCTCCTGGTCTCCCATGTGGGTGCAGGGCCCAAGCACTTGGGCCATGTCCACTGCACGGCCAGGACACAAGCAGCACCGCCTGCACAGTGGGACGGGAGGTGCCGGGGGCCCCACCTGGGGAGACACAAGACGCCTTCTTGAGGAAAATGTGCACCTGCCCTTTGCGTAACTCCATCGTGAGCGTCAGCCAGAGCTCCTGGAGATGAGGCTGGAAACCTGCAGCTGGGGAAGAGCGGCTGTGTGGTGGCAAGGTCCTGGCTACCGTGCCTGGAAAACCAAGTACCTGGGGGTCCCTGCTACCCACATGGAAGACCTGGATGAAGCTCCTGGCTTTGGCCTAGCCCAGCCCCAGCCCTTAAGAGAGTGAACCAGCAGATGAGAGATGTCTCCTCCGTGTCCAGGAACTCTGCCTTTCAGATAAACAAAGAAGGAAACCCCACAACACCCCCTCCCCACAACGCTGGAGCTGGAGCCCAGGGACCCTAACATGGGGGGAGGCGTCCCAAGTGGGGTCTCCAGCCTCATGCCTGACCCTGCCCCTCCCAAACCTCTGCAGGCTAGAACAGACCTTGACGTCCTTCATGGACAGACACGGGACGCTGCTCAAGCAATCAGCACTGTGTGCTTGCTCTGCCGAGAACACCTTGTGCCAAGCTCCTCCCCAACGGCCAGCACCAGGAAGTGGCGTCTGCGTTTCAAACGGCGCCATTCCCTGCCTCCTCGGTGGGGGCTCAGCCCCACTGGGAAACACACTCCCAAGGAAACTTCTGAACGCACAGTCATCTGCATGGGCGCTCAAGCATCTCAGGAGCCCAGGGACACCTAGGACAGCCCCCGGCACCAGCCAGGACCCCACCGCCCGCCAGGAGCCGCTGGCCAGGTCCGCCCGCGGGCTCGAGCCTCCTGCAAGAGAGAAAGGGAGAACAGGGAAGACCTCCCGCTCCCTGCGGAAGAACTCCGGGGCAAAGGTTCCAGAAAACATCTGGGGGGATCCACGCGAGGAACGGGGCGCACAGGAAGAGGCCGGGAGAGGATTAGGAAGCGCGTGCCTGGGGGGTTGGTCCTCTTGGGCAGGCGCTGAGGTTCTTCAGTTGGTCCAAAAATATTAGACGCCATCCTGTTAGGTCTGCTCGAAGGAACGGCTTCTTCCGCACTTCCGAAAAGATTGCTGGATTCTCCTCCTGGGGGCTTCATGGCCCTGCAAACACAGCGAACACGTTACAGAGGGCCGGCCTGGACACAGCCACCGTGTGGGGCTGCGGCCTGACCCTGCAGGCCAGAGCACCTGCTTCACTCCACCTGGACAAGGCCACCGTGCAGAGCTGTGGAGTGACCTGCAGGCCAGAGTACCTGGACACGGCCACTGTGCAGGGCTGCAGCCTGACCCACAAGCCAGAGCACCTGGACACGGCCACCGTGCGGGGCTGCGGCCCGACCCACAGGCCAGAGCACCTGGACACGGCCACCGTGCGGGACTACGGCCCGACCCACAGGCCAGACCTGCCTCATGTCCACATGGCAAGCACTCAGCAGTTGTTCAACGCTGCACAGGAAGTCTGCCGACGGCCACGTGCCACGAGGCTTTTACTGCCCTTAGGTCCCCAAAAGCTTCCTTAATGTATCCTGGAAAGAAAAACTCTAGAAATTTTTTAAGATTTATTATTTATCTAAAAGGCAGAGTTACACAGAGGCAGAGGCAGAGAGAGAGAGAGAGAGAGAGAGAGAGAGAGAATCTTCCATCTGCTGGTTCATTCCCCAAACGGCTGCAACAGCCGGAGCTGGGCTGATCTGAAGCCAGGAGCTTCTCCCAGGTCTCCTGTGAGGGTACAGGGCCGTCCTCCACTGCTTTCCCTGGACATGAGCAGGGAGCTGGAACCAAAGTGGAGCAGCCAGAATACGAACCAGCGCCCATGGGGCAGGCGGCATCAAGGCAGCGACTCCCTGCTCAGCCACACACCGGATTTCCTGGCCTTTCACACCAACCACACACTGAGATAATGTCGTGCGTGTATTAGGTTGATCCAAATCTATTAAAACTGATTTGGTTTTACTACTTTTAAGAAGGTGGCTACCAACACAGGCTTCTGACGGAGTGGCCAAGTCCCCGCTGGGCAGCCCGTCTCCCTGTGTCGGGGCACCGCTGAGCCCTGGCTGCCCGGCTTCTGATCCAGCTCCCTGCTAACGCACCCTGGGCAGCAGCAGGTGACGCTCAAGTCCATGGGGGACCTGGACACAGCTCTGGGCTCCCGGCTTCAGCCCAGCACAGCGAAGCACATCTGAGGAGCCAAAGAGCAAACAGGCAGGCGCCGCGGCTCACTAGGCTAATCCTCCGCCTGCGGGGCTGGCACACCGAGTTCTAGTCCCGGTTGGGGCACTGGATTCTGTCCCTGGTGCCCCTCTTCCAGGCCAGCTCTCTGCTGTGACCAGGGAGTGCAGTGGAGGATGGCCCAGGTCCTTGGGCCCTGCACCCCATAGGAGACCAGAAGCACCTGGCTCCTGGCTTCGGATCAGCACGGTGTGCCGGCCACAGCGGCCATTGGGGAGTGAACCAATGGCAAAGGAAGACCTTTCTCTCTGTCTCTCTCTCTCTCACTGTCCACTCTGCCTGTCAAAAAAATGCGTTTCAGGGGCGAGGGACCCCTGACACTGAGCCAACGCTTTCAGCAGCCTCCAGCAGCGGGACTGTGTGCAACCCCTACACCAGGGCCGGGGACTTCGGCCTGGCCCGGCCCTGTGGAGAAATCCAATCGTCTCTATCAGGCTGATGTCTGCGGATTCGGTGTGGCTGACAAGTCATGCTAAAAACATCCACACGGCCCGAGGCAGAAAAAATGTCGCTCCCACCCCTCGTGGACACCGCAGCGCCGAGACCACGGCTGGGCCTCCCTGGAAAGCCGCACAAACGCTGACCACTCGAGACTCGGCCAGCACGCTGTGGCCTTGCGGGAGCTGGACAGGGAGCAGCCCCCGCGGTGCAGCTCTCGGGTTCTGGCGCTGGGAGGCACAACGCCTGCTTCAGAGGGCGGCCGGCGTGCCAGGCACCGCGCGCGACGCCCCAGAAGCCACGCACCCGCTGGCCGGCCTCTGAGCTGGCACCGGAGTCCCCGTGACAAACCTGACTCTCGGCATTTCCTGAAGAAGGGCTGGGTTTAGGGGGGAAAAAAAAACAGTTCTGGTTGAGAAAAGAATGTCTTTTAGAAATAAGGAACAGCCAAATGTCAGCCAGGAGGATCCTCGCAAGCCTTCGGGCCAGGTGCTCGCCGGAGGACGGACACGGCTGGGCAGAGACCTCGGTCGAACCACGAGGCTCCCACCAGCACACGCGTCGATCCCTATCTCACTCTTCTGAGCGCCAAGGCCCCTCACCGCATCTCCCCGGAGCACCTGTCGCACGCAACCCCGCACTCTGGCCAGGGCTTCGGGCTGCCTGGAAGCCACAGCTGTGCCCTGGTAGTTCTGGGGGCCACGGGCGTGACGGCACCGAGCTCCCCCGATCCAAGGCGCCCTGGGAGAGGTGAGGCCCAGTGAGTCTGGGGTCTCCACAGAGCAAGGGCGTGTGGCGGTCACGTGAAACCACAAAGCAAACAGAGCTCAGTGTGACCCAGTGCTGCAGCGGGAGGGGGTCTCAGGCTGGGGTCCCGGGGCAGTGGCCACCCCTCGCGCAGCTTCCAGGACAGCGAGGCCAATGGCCAGGCGGCCCCAGCGGGGTCTCAGACACGAGGAACAGGGAGGTCCAAAGACCTTGCAATGAAAAGCAGCCCCAACAATGGGGCCGCGTGGCCGGCGGCGGCTCCAAGCGCCGCGGTCACTGGGCGGCGCTCGCCAAGGTTTCTCCTCCCGCGTCCTCCCTCCACGTAGTTCAACGGAGGAGAAGCAGGGGCGGCGGCCAAGGCGGGCGCCGCGGGACAAAAGCCAGCGCCGGGACCCAGCGCGGGGCAGCCAGCACTGCCCGGCCGGCCCAGCGCTCCAGTCCGTCTCAGCACCCCGCAACACCGGCTCCCCGCCGCCCCAAGGCCGCGGCCCGGGTGCGCTCCGCAGGCGCCTGGCCGCGAGGCTCGGCCACCCGGGCCCCTACCACCGAGACCCCGCGGGCCTGCGCTCTGCGGGGCTTCCGGGCCCTCGGAGCGGCCTCGGAGCGGCAGCGAGCCGGGCCCCCCGCGCGGGCCCGGCGGCAGACAGGACTCGACCAAGGGCGGCGGCGCCACTGGCCACGCGCCGCCGTGCGGTCACCTGGGCCGCACCCAGCCCCGGCCCGCGGGCCCGCACCGCACCTGGAGCTGGCCCGTCCGGCCTCACTCTCTGGACCCTGGAACATGTCGGCCGCCGCGCGGCTCCCCTCAGTCTCCTCGGCCACTGCGCCTCGGTTCCCGCCTGGCCCAGCGCAGGTACCCTAGGCTCACCCTTCAGAGCCCATTGGACTACGCCCCCGCCAATCACACTTGCGCAGCCTATCGTAGCGCCGTGTCCCCCCCCCCCCCGGCTAGTCTCCAACGAGAGGGAGGCTTGGAAAGCCCAGCGCCGCGCTCGCAACTAATTGGCCGGAGCAGCCGCCACTCCCAGCGTCGGGCGCTGCCACTGGGCCGCGGGCTGGCCCGCCCCCATCGCGAGGCTCGCTTCCCCGGAGCCGCAGGGTTCGCGCGTGCCGCGGCGTGCCGGGCAGGAAGACCCGGGGTGGGGCCGCCGCGCCCCGTCCGGAACCGGCGAGCCGCCCCGGCCCCAGCCCCACCTGTCCACCCTCACCGGCGCACCGTCATTACCAAAGCACAAACGAACCATCTGGTCAAGTATTAGTATGTATTTATGCACAATAAAAACATTTACAAGTTGAACTGGAAATTTAAACGTAAGTTTAACAGCTTTTGTTTATTAAATAACCAAAACACCTTTTATTCCCAAAATTGGTAAAGAATAAATAATATAATTTACAATATGGTACAAAAAATAATCGAGAAGGGCAGGCATTCTGCTTTATACATACACTGTATATTTATAATCTATAAAACAAATTCACATCTCAAACAGCCGAAACCTCCGATGATATGGCTTAACGATTATAAAAGGAAGTAGCAGTGAGTTCTGCCGCCCAGAACGCAGCTCCGGGGCCTGCACCCGTGGGGAGGCCTCCAGGACTGGCCCCGCGCCCCGGGACCAGGCGGGTGACAGCTGGCAAAGGCGGACAGTGGGGCTCCTTCCTCTGTGAAGACTAATCGCTTCCTTCCCAAGACAAAGTGCGCTACCTCCTGAGGGAGCTCAAGGCTTTAACAGAAAATGCAGCTGTTCCGGTGTCTCGAATCCCAGACTTCAACAGTCTGATCTAAAGATGCTACGGGCCCGCGAGGCCCTGGTGCGGCGTGGCAGAGTGCAGCCTGCAGGCTGGGTGAGATACTGTCCCCACAGACCCCCACTCCCTGAGCAAGCAACCCAAGGCGGAGAGAGCGCCTTGCGGTCAAAGGCTTCGGTCACCCCGCGTCACGGCGCCCTCACAAGACCCCAAGGTGGATCCGGGCGAAGACCCCTGACACGGGCTTTTCTGAGACCCACGTCCTCTCAGCCACACACCTCGCTCAAAGGAAGCCAGGCCCGCAGGGAGGCCGCCACACTCGGGGGGGGGGGGGGGGAGCAGGCCTGTGTTGCGCACGGATATCCGTTCAGACGGGCAGAACAGCACCCGTTGTTTCTCTGCTGCAAAGCACAGCGCTTCCTGTGAACACGGCAAGCCAACCCGAGACCCCCATCTCAGCTGCACGGGATGTTAATCCAGGGAACAGGCTCTGCTTGGGTGACACGCGGACCACGTGCTGGGAAAGCCGCCCCTGTCCTCTCCTCCTCTGCTTTGGGACAGAGTGTGATCTGAGGACAGGAACCCCCGCCCGCTCCTGTTCTGCTGCAGGCTCCGAGCCTCTGACCTCTGACCTGACTGCAGCCTAGGGCCGCTGCAGCGCCTGGGGGGTGGGGGAAGTGGGGGACAGGACTGCACCACCCACGCTGCCTGTCTCAGAGTCCACTCCATCCTTTCCACACCGTTCCCTTCTGCACTGCAGATGGGCAGAGAAGCCAGAGGAGCAGACAGTGGCGTCTGGGCGGGGCAGCAGTGGGGTTCAGGAAAGCCCCATCACTGCTGTCAGCCACACTGTCCAGGGCTGGACAGTGACTTGGGTGCTGGGACCCCCTGAGGCTGATGATGCAAAGGAGCCCTTGACAGCCTCACTCTGAGCAAAGCCTGGACGTGGGGCCATCTGCGGTAATGACCACTGCCACCAAACGTGGCTACGGGAGGCCGACCAACAAAAAGACACAGGCTTGGGAGCTCGGACGACACCCAGACGTCTGGACTTCGCCGAGGTTCCCTGAACAGGAGAGCAATGGAGGCCTCAGCGGAAAGGCACACGGGAGGCTCCCAGGCACGCCGAGGACGCCATCCATGCACCGGGCACACGGGAGGCTCCCGGGCACGCCAAGGACGCCATCCACGCACCGGGCACACGGGAGGCTCCCGGGCACGCCAAGGACGCCATCCACGCACCGGGCACACGGGAGGCTCCCGGGCACGCCAAGGATGCCATCCATGCACGGGGCACATGGGAGGCTCCCGGGCACGCCGAGGACGCCATCCACGCACCAGGCACACGGGAGGCCCCCGGGCACGCCAAGGATGCCATCCATGCACCGGGCACACGGGAGGCTCCCGGGCATGCCAAGGATGCCATCCACGCACCGGGCACACGGGAGGCTCCCAGGCATGCCAAGGACACCATCCACACACAGGGCACACGGGAGGCTCCCGGGCACTCCGAGGACGCCATCCATGCACGGGGCACACGGGAGGCTCCCGGGCACGGGACACACCGTGCACCAGTGTCATGGGAGGAGCAGGTGCTGCCCCAGAGGCAGGATTGTCCCTGGCGCCAAGGAGAATGCATGGACGGCTCAAGAGCTTGCCTCGGTGTTCAGGGCCATCCCAACGCGGAGCAGTGACGTCTCAGGTGACATAAGAAGAAACTTGCAGATGGACCACGGGAGGAAACCAGCTGAGCCCAAGAAACACGTGGACCAGGGCGGGAGGGTCGCAGAAGTGCACACGACCTGCACCAGACCTGGCTCTTTCCCCTTCCTGTTAAGTCGGGTCACAGCTCCCAGATCGGGGGAAAGGACCAGAATACCGGGGGATGGTTCTGGCTACACCGCCTGGGACCCTCCTGCTGCCCTGTGATCAGAGTGTCCTCAAGCACTTGTGGTCTCAGGGAGCAGACACCACCAGGCACGGGCCTGGCCACGCCCTCTGTACCCCAACATCACTCTGCAGAAGGCAGCCCAACCGCGGCACAGGTTTGGCAGAAGCAGCAGCAGCAGCCAGGCACAGGGAGGGGAGACCACCCCCCCAGGCAGCGAGGTCCCTGCCAAGGCACGCACCCCTTTCTGTAGGAAGAAAACCCACTGGAACGTCCAGCACCACAGTCCAAGGGAGAGTGTAGACTGAAACCGGACACCACACCGATCCCAGCACGGGACTGGGATCTGACGTCATCTCCTGACCTCTGCAGCCCCCGCTGGTGGGGCATGACTCTGGGACCGGCTGCTCCCACATGGTGCACACTCTGGGGTGCAGAGATGCCTCTGTTCACCCCATCCTCTGGGATCCTGGGGTCGCTGTGTTCTCTCCAGTGTGGAGAGGGCCTCACCCACACACAAGGATGCCAGCCCCATAAGCTCTCTGCAGCCTTCAGGAGGCCCTGTCATGAGGCTCGGTCACTGGGAGAGGTCACCGACAGGGGGGCCACCTCCACCACCGTCAAACAGAACCTCTCGGCGGCCTGGCTCAGTGACGGACAGCTCTTGGGCCAGGTCGTTGAACCGAGATATGTAATCAATGCTGTTTTCGTTCATCATGCAGACCAGCTGGGAGTCCACCACCTGCAGGAGAGACGGACAGGCACAGTGAGTCACTGGCAGCTGGCTACCAAGGCAGGGCCTTCAGTGCAAGGTGGCTCTCGAGAGAGGACGGGACTCTCCCCCTGGCACGCCCTCCCCGCAGGCAGAGAACATCGGGGCGTCCTGTGTGCACCTGCCCTCCTCCCAATGGCATTCACGGTGCCTGCCATGGGATTTGAGGGGTGTTCCCTCCTTGTGAGACTTAGGGGAAAGACAATCCGCAAACTGCAGCAAATGGTATGAACCAAAGTGCAGGGACTGAGAAGGGTGAAGGGAAGGGAATCAGAGTGAAAGTGGGGAGAGGTCCCAGGAGGGTGCTCCAGGGAGTGGGGATCTAGCAGAGTGTGCAGTCACCCCGTGGGAGGCCCACACGCTCATCAGAGGCCGCAGACACCGCCTCTGGCTGCTCAGCCCACGCAGGAACACGCGGCCACTGGCCGGGGGGTAGGGCACGTGTGGAAGACGAGAAGGAACCGCAGGGCCTGGACACACAGTGGGCTGCCGGTGCAGATGTGCTGTGGGCAGTACATGGACTCGCAGCCCCTCCCCCGCTAAGGTACCACAGGGCCTGTGTGTGTTTGCTCAGGAGAGCTGGCTTGCGGGTTCTAAAGGAATCCTCAATCGCCAACCTCATTCCACAGCGCGTGAATGAGTCAGAAGCCTCGGAAAACTCCGGGGAGGCAATAGCATGGACCGGATTTTAAACTTCGTGCTACGGGAAATATTCCACCAAGCTAACATTTGTTTTCAAAATGTAGCCCCAACAGTGCTACGCCGCCCCAACCTTGTGTGGCATCAGCTTCCACCTGCACCAACCTGTAGCCCACCCAGCACCACCTCTCTGCCTAACTCCTCGGCCATCACGTCCACTCAAAGCCCATCAGATCATTTTGTCCGTACACTTCAGCGCCCTGTGGGCAACGAGGACTGCCTGACACGTCCCCACCACTCGCTCTCTCGTTCTCTTGCAGACAAGTGTGCAAGGTGCTCACGGCAAACACCGTGCTTCCCGAGTGTCACCAAGGGCGCTGCTCTGTGCCGCTCACCTTCACGTGCAACCTACCACCTGCATCTTGCTGAGGAAGCAAGCTCTGACCGGCGGCCCTGGGGAGGGCCTGGGATGCGGCTCTGACCGGCGGCCCTGGGGTGGGCCTGGGATGCGGCTCTGACCGGCGGCCCTGGGGAGGGCCTGGGATGCGGCTCTGACCGGCGTCCCTGGGGAGGGCCTGAGATGCGGCTCTGACCGGCGGCCCTGGGGTGGGCCTGGGATGCGGCTCTGACCGGCGGCCTTGGGGTGGGCCTGAGATGCAGCATTTCCAACCGCAAGGCACTTCTGCAGCTGGTCTGCCAACCACCCCTTGAGCAGGCGGGTCTGGCCTGCTGTCTAGGGGTGTCTGTTACCAGCATCCAGGCCCATGGGGTCCCCTGCTGAGCAGTGAGTACAGAGACGGGGCGTCCTCTGAACAAACACTCTGCGGCCGAGAGGGCTTCAGCAGTGCTACACTGTTGATGATGGGCCCCGAGTTCATTCATGTCACTGTGTTCACTTCTGTATTTTGTTCAAATTTCCAACCACGTCTCAGCCAGGCCCAGAGTTCTCCACGCTTTCACATCAAGACTTAGGACTAACATCAGAGTCCGAGAAGCTCAGGCATCTTGGGCAGCAGCTGCTCGGACCTCCGCGTGCCCGAGTTTCCCGCAGGAATACGACAACAGCATATTAAGGACACAGCAAGGCCTCGGCGACTTGGAGGGCCAGCCCTGGGACACACGACTCCAGGAAATCAGCAGCAGGCCCAGTGCCTCCAGGGGCTCTTAGGGCTCCTTTCCCTCACGGAGAAATGCACCTCCTCTCCTCTCCTCTCAGGCGCCGCCCCTGCGGGCCTGGCCTGCCCACGTAGCAGACAGCCTGGTCAAAGAAGAGCAGTTACGATGACACCTGGCCTCCACTTGGAACACCTGCTGTGTGGGACCCCCACTGTCCTGCGCAAGGCAGGCGTAGAGAGCAGAAGGAATACTGGTGCCTGCCTGTAGAGCCTTTCCCAGCTTCCTTGGCCAGGTGCGACGCAGCTAGGGAGATGCCACTCCAGGGGAGTGTAGACAGCACAATGCTCCTCACCACCCTGGACCCCCACCTCAGGGGGCCTAGGTGATGTGCAGTCAAACATGGGCAAAGGACTCAGCAAGATTCAACCCGGCTCTGGACGCCTTCACAGGCCTAGCTCTCGGTCTCCCACGCTCTGATGCCTTTACAGCTTGGCTGCTATCTTGGGGTCTGCCGCTGGCTGCCACGTGGGAAAAGACAATGGCCCAGTGTTACCAGATCTTTCCATCCTCCAGATGTGCACAACCTAGTCAGTCACCTCTTGGTGAGTAGCTGTGAACGACCCCAGTCTGCAGGAGGGATCCAGGAACCTCCACAGTGGAGGCTGGGTGGTCGGTCTTGGACCTGAGGTAGCGCACTTACCTCTGCGACATCCGCCAGGGACCTGGACACAAAAGAGTCTCGTGAGTTTCCATCCAACAAACTGGGACCCAGCAAGGAGGTGCCGCTGTTGGTCCCAGCAGGGGTTGGCAGCATCTTCCGGCTCTTCTCTGGGGAGATGAAGCTCGCTGCCATGAAAAGGCAAAGGGAGCGATCAGGAAGGCTCCTGAGGGGGGTGAGGCCAGCCCAGGCCCCTGCTGGCCTCCAGCCCTGCCTGTGTGCAGAGGACTTGGCATGGAAGCTGCTCTCAGGGTGTCCTCACCCAGCTCGCCAGGAGCCCCAACCCTGCGGTTTATTCTCTGTGGCCAGACGGGCACAAAGGCTGTTCCCAGCTTCTCCTAAGGTGGCTTCACTCTGCACTAACCTACCACTCTGTGACAATGGCAACCTCTCACAGGTGCTGGCTCAACCCACACCTGCAAGACCCAGAGCCCCAGTTCCAGACGGTCAGAGCTGATGAATTCACCACCTGTCCAACATGCCCGCCCCAGGGCTGCCTGCACCCGCGGGAACCAGGCCCAGACAACCCACACGAGCGCTTCCTGCAGAGGCAGCAGCCACGCTCTCCCTCCCTCCATACCAACACCTGGCACCCCTGAGCAAATGGGCAGTGGGGGGAGGGCACGTGAGCCCCCAACTCTGACCCGTGAGAGAACATGCCACAGGACAGCTGAAAGGCCCACTGGAGCGCCACACTGACCACCGAGAGTTGAGCCAACAGAGTACAAATGGCCACCTGGGTGCATTAGTCCCCCCTTGGGACCCCCATATCCTGTATCAGGGTGCCTGGCTCGAGTCCTGGCTACTTCATCCAATCCCGCTTCCAGCAAATGCACCTAGGAGGAAGAGGATAATGGCCCGAGTACTTGAGCCCCTGCCACCCATGTAGGAGACGCCATAGAGTTTTTGGCTCCTAGTTTCATTCTAGCCCAGCCATTTGGGGAGTGAACCAACAAGTGAAAATCTATTTCTCTCTGCGTCTCTCCCCTTCTCTGTCACTCTTTTAAACAAATCTTATAAAAAGAAAAGGGGGGGGGGTCAACTTTTTCTTCTCTACCTCAGTGAAAACATATACTGACCGTCTGCATCTTCTCACACACAAGTTACATCTTTTTTTTTTTTTTTTAAAGATTTATTTATTTATTTGAAAGTCAGAGTTACACAGAGAAGGAGAGGCAGAGAGAGAGAGGTCTTCCATTCGATGGTTCACTCCCCAGTTAGCCGCAACAGCTGGAGCTGCACCAATCAGGAGCCAGGAGCCAGGAGCTTCCTCCAGGTCTCCCACGCGGGTGCAGGAGCCCAAGGAATTAAGCCATCTTTGACCGCTTTCCCAGGCCACAGCAGAGAGCTGGATCGGAAGTGAAGCAGCCAGGTCTCGAGCCAGCGCCCATATGGAATGCTGGCGCTTCAGGCCAAGGCATTAACCTGCTGTACCACAGCGCCAGCCCCACAAGTTACATTTTAAAGAAGTAAACTCAAGAGGTTGGCGCTGTGGCGTAGCATGTAAAGCTGCCGCCTGCAGTGCCGGTATCCCATATGGGCACCAGTCTGAGTTCTGGCTCTCTACTTCTGATCCAGCTCTCTGCTCTGGCCTGGGAAAGCAGTGGAAGATGGCCCAAGTCCTTGGGCCCCTGCACCCGCGTGGGAGACCTGGAGGAAGCTCCTGGCTCCTGGTTTTGGATCAGCACAGCTCGGGCCATTGTAGCCAACTGGGGACAATTTGGGAGTGAACCAGTGGATGGAAGACCTCTCTCTCTGCCTCTCCTTCTCTATGTAACTCTGACTTTCAAATTAATAAATAAATCTTTAAAAAAAAGACTCAACTCAGAAAAAAACAAAGAAATAGAGACAGCCCCAGTAGGAGTGTGGCCGCAGAGTACAGAGAATCCAGTGTTTTCCAGACTCCAGCACCCGGAGGGTCCAATGAAAGACCCACACTCACCAAACAAGCTGCTAAGCGAGGAGTCTGTAGAGTCGCTGGGGTACCACTGAGGGTCATGGGTAGGGGACGCAATCCAGTTGGGCTGGGGGCTGCTGGACGGAGAGGGAGGACTCTTGGAGCTGTCACTGCCATTCAGTTTTGCTGGAGAGAGAGGGACCCCTTCACCTGTCAACCAAAGTCTCAAGTTAGTGAAGCCACGGGGGAGGGTAAGCGGCAGCCACTTCCCTGCCCACTAGCAGGAAGGCAGCTGGTGGCACAGCTGTGCACAGCTGAACAGCAGAGACCCAGGAGGTTATGGGGCCTCCGCGAGGATGGGGATGGAACAGGCTCCGGTGCAGAGGCCACAGAGGCCACCATGGGGTCCCCAAGAATGAACAGGTTTGGGTGCAGAGGGTCAGGGGTGTGAGAGAGGCTTCATGCTGCACAAGGATGCAGTGCAGGAGAGGCGATGGCAGCAAGTGACACGATGGAGCCAGGCCCTGTGCTGAGGGCAGCCCTGTGCAAAGGCACATTGCTCCAAATTCCCAGCGGAAATGGAAGGCGGATGCTGACAGGCCATGAACTACATCTGTCTGAACCCACTGCCCGAGACTTCACCAGCAAGGAAGCCAGGGCCTCAACGGCTATCAGTCCAGCCACTTCCGACACGGCAAAACCCACGGCTGTCTGCCAGGACTCGGAATCCACCAGGAAGTGGCCTTTCAGATTCCCAGGCTTGAGAGGAATTGTGGGCCATCCCACGCTTGTCTCAAGGTCGGGAGCATCGTCAGGTCCGCCATGCACCTGACCCGTGTGCACGGCCCCCACCAAAACCAGGTGGCAAATACCCACTCCTCAAAAATGACAGCTTAGCTGAAACAGCCCAGCAAGGGCCGCACAGTACTCAGGCAGGAGACCGGAGCCCTCGGCAGATCCGGATCTCCCTCTGCTGATGGGCACCCCGATTCCAGGTGCGGGAGGCCACTCTGTCCTTACCAAACTGGCTGGAGCTGATGGCGATCTCAATGATGGAGTCGCTGATCTGCGTGGCGGGCTCTCCCTGCGAGAGCACGTCCTCGGGGGGACCGGGCAGGGAGATGTCCAGCAGCGCAGAGACGTTGGGTGGAGAGAGCCGAGTGCTGGAACCCTCCGAAGAGGGAAGGGGTGCAGAGGGGCCGTTCTGGAGGTGAGCCTTGGGCAGCTCAGACAGGGAGAGAACAGGCGAACCCTGCTGGAGACAGGGCTGCTCAGACACGTGGCTCGTCTCTGAGCCCTGCAGCCCCACAGCTCGTCCTTGGTGGGCCAGGCAGTCAGAGTGTAATGTAGTGAGTGCAGAGCTGTCTCATCCCTCAGGTGAAAGCCGCTGTGGCCACTCCAGTCTCCAAACCAGGAGATGGCAGTCCCAAGGCCAGGCCAGCAGAGAGGTGACCACTGGCAACAGACAACTGGGGCTGCACAGGTGGAGAACGGGTGCTGAGGGAGCCGCCAACCAAGGGCCTCTGCCCCTCTGGCTCAGGACACTCACTCCTTCCAGAGCTGGCACAGAATGAGCCCTTCTCCAAGTGGGGGCAGGGAGGTCTAGGTGTTTACTCACTGACCAGGAGCAGCAAAGGGGGAGATGCAGCCCCAAGTCTTACCTACCTGGAAACTGTCCGTCACTGGCTCCTGTCCAGGCCTCGAGGGGACACTGATGAAGGACTCCCCGGAGCCCTAGGGAAAACCAGAAACACGGTGAGCTGCCCACACAGGGAGTCAGAGCACAGGCCCAGAGGGAAAGCGAATGGAACGCGCCCTGGGTCAGAAAGGTGACTAAGCTACTTTGAGAGCATGGCCGCAGGCAGGTGCCCTGGAGTCCAGCCCACCCACTGTTCTTGGCAGGTCTCGAGCCGGGGGCGGGGGGGGGGCAGAGCAGCGCCTAGAGACCTAGAAAGAGTGATAGCTACGGTGGTGCACAGCACTCTTCACTCCTGACTCCCCCGCAGGAGCCCACCCCATGGCTGTGGTCACTCCTCAGACCAGGCGGCCTTTCATATACCCCCAGCTCAGCTCGCCCGTGTCACACAGCGAGCCCCACCCTCCCCAAGAGAGGCTCTGGGTGACCCTCCCACAGGCCACATGGGGCTCATCCGTGCCCGGGCCTCCAGGGCCTAAGTACTCCTCCCACCCACAGGCCCAGCGTGACCTCAGCCCACAGTCTGCACCCACCCTAGAAGCTGGTGGCCACATTGAAGAGCCCTTCAAAATCAACTCACCTCCACAGTGGGGACAGGGTCTTCACTCTGGTGGGTTCTGGCTGGGTCCTGACCTGGGACAGCAGCTGTCACCTTGTCTGAAGACAGTGGCGAGATGCTTGACAAGCCCTCGGCATCCATGATGGGCAGGGGGCTCCCGGGGAGGATGCCGGCACTTTTTGCAGCCAAGTCGATAGCACCTGCTCACAGAAACGACGACTCAGGGCTCTGTTCTACCAACGCCCCGGGGCTGGGGGCAGTTTCTCCATCACATCGCATGTCCGTGTGAGAGCCCAGGACTAGGCACTTTTTTTGAAGGGTAACAAGACACTACAGTTGGAAGAAGAAAACTTTCAAAACCCTGTGACAGAATGCTACTCAGATACTCTGAGGACAGGTGTAACCCACAGGCTAACTTACTGGCCAGAGGACTCGTGGTCTGGGGTGGCAGGGCCTTGGGCACAATTGGTCGGGACACAGCCGCTTTGCTCAGAGCAGACTGGATGGGCCGGAAGGAGCCTCTCCCTGTGAGAGCAAAGACACAGCAGACAGTCAGTCCCACACAGCCACGTCTGCTCCCCATGCCACAGGACTAGAGGACCACTTTCACAGGGCTGAGCCATGCTGGATATGCTGGACAAACTCTTCCCTCCACATGGGAAGATGGCCTAGATACCCCTGTGCCTCCCAGGAGCTGCCGAGAGGCTGCCGGCCTCTGGGGTGGTCAGGGTCTAACCCTGCCACACCGCGTGTGTGGTCAGCGGGCAGGACAGTTGCACAGGCCTCGCAGCAGGTGTGACGTGAGAACTCAGCCTGGTGAAGACCACGGGCGCAGTGCGCCTCAGCAGAAGCCCTGCCTATGCAGGCGTCACTGCACAAAGCCAGGCCCCACTGCATCCGAGCACCCGGCGAGTGATCCTCCTGGACCACACCTGCTCCACGGAGCACCTGGCCAGGCCCCACTGCATCCGAGCACCCGGCGAGCGATCCTCCTGGACCACACCTGCTCCACAGAGCACCTGGCCAGACACTACTGCATCCGAGCACCCGGCGAGCGATCCTCCTGGACCACACCTGCTCCACACAGCACCTGGCCAGGCCCCACTGCATCCGAGCACCCGGCGAGCGATCCTCCTGGACCACACCTGCTCCACAAAGCAAGTGGCCAGGCCCCACTGCATCCGAGCACCGGCGAGCGATCCTCCTGGACCACACCTGCTCCACGGAGCACCTGGCCAGGCCCCACTGCATCCGAGCACCCGGCGAGCGATCTTCCTGGACCACACCTGCTCCACAGAGCACCTGGCCAGGCACTACCGGCAGCAACCAGACGGAGAACTTAGGAAGCTCCCAAGCCACACCGAGGCCTCACCCCCAGGTCTCCCAGGGCGTTGTCCTGCTGGCACCGGCACCCCACAAGTAACAATGAGAACAGGGACAGCAACACTGCCTCTGCAGAGATAGGGCCACACTCAGGGAGCAGGAGAGACACCAGCCCAGAAAAGCCCGTCCTTACCCGTTATGGAGGAGTTAGACAGGATGGAGAAGGAGCAGACGTTATGGGACTGGCTTTCAGACGGTCTAGGAAGCAGCATTCTCTGCAGAGGAAAATTGCAAACAGTCAAGGTGATGAGAAGACACCAATGCCACACATGACCCCAGAAGCTGGACTCTAAAGAAACACTCCCAGCAGGAGGGAGAGGGTGCGACGGGATGAAGGCATTTGTTCTGAAGCCAGTGACACAAGGGCCCCAGAACAATCTGAGACCCTAAGCCCCCGAGTGCTGGGTCCCCTCTGAAATGAATGCAGCGGTCGACATCTCCCCGAGAGCACTGGAGGCTTGTCACAAGCCTCCTTCACCCAGAATCTCTCCAAGACTTAGCAGCCAGTGAAGACGCCTGAGGGGCCGTGGAGCCATGGTGACTACCACTGAGCAGCAGATCAGAGGGACCACCAAGACGGCCAGCAGTCCAGACAAAACTGACCAAGGAGGGCCTGTGTCATCAACAGGCCGCAGGGCCCCTGGGCACACAGCTGCTGCTCTCTGCCCCAGATAAAGGACCTGGGGCTCACGGGGACACAGCCTCGGCCCCTGGGGAAGCCCACGGTATGGGCGCTGGCAGACAGCAGCAGCACCAACCACGTGGAGACACACGTGTTCTGTGCCTGTTTGTTCCAAAGGCTGAGGCAGAGCTTGGCATGCTTTCTGTAAAGGGCGAGGCAGGAAGCGTTTCAGGCTTGGGGCCACACTCACGCTGTGCCCTGGTAGAGGGAAATGAACGGCTGTGGCTGTGCAAACGCATCAAGTGGGAAAGAACACACTGCCCCATCCCACGTATGGAAGTGCCCACAACAGGCAAGTCCGCTAAGGCAGGAAGCGGAGTAGCGGCTGCCAGAGGGCGGAGGGGACCCAGGAGAGTTAGGGGCGCAGAGTGAGGAAAATGTTCTGGACGACCAGCTGATGGTCACACCACCCTGTGAAGCCACTACAAAATGAACTGTACGCCTCACTTGTGTGAACTCGAGGACAGAGGAATCATCTCTCAGTGAAACTAGCTCACTCTGCCCTTTGGTGTTCTCCCATCTCTGGCACCCAACACAAACAGCACCAGACTGGGCGTGTCTCCGTCTCCCAGGCCTCACTGTGCAGTCTCCCAGTTCTCACTGAGTGAACCTCAAGAGAAAGAACGTGGCTAAGGCTCTGACGTGAAGAGCTGCTCGTGAACCCACAGACATGAGCCGACTCCCCACGGGTCACTTCCACATCAGCTTCCTCAGAACATTCTCTCCACGTGGGCCCCACGTCCAGTAGGGGCCCAGCAGAGGCCCGACCTCTGGCCAGCTGCTTCGGGAATGCATTATTTGTACACAGATGTCCTAGGGTCCTCCAGATCCCAATCTGCGGTGCTCCTGGACCCGAACCCCAGAACTTTATCTTCCCTGCAGGGGGTCTTCTCTGTGGTCTGAAGACCCCTCTACTCACAGGTACATGAAGGTCACTGCTAATACTCTGATCTGATTCATGGCTTTCTGTGTTTGAGCCCAACCAAGAGACACAGGAGAAAAGCTGTGCGCCTTGGCCAGCCCAGCTACTGGGGCTGCCGAAGAGGCCCTGACCTGGACCACCAGGGGCTTGCGCAGGTGGCGCTTCCGCAACTTCCGGGGCTTCGGCAGGAAGAAATCCGACTGCATCTGCAAGGGAAACAGCACAGAGCCTGAAGGTGTGCCATGCGCCAGCGCCAGCAGGGGCGGGGGCAGGGCGGGGCGGGGCGGGGCAGCGGCACTCACGCTGATGGAGTTCAGATGCTGCCGGAAGCTCAGCTCCGCTTCTTTGCTGGGAGAGAAGAGCTTCCCGTGCCGACTGTGAGGGGGCAGCGTCGTAGGGACAGCAAAAAGGCCACCGTCCGAGTCACTGCTGCCTGTGCTGGAGGGACCCGCTACCAAGAGCGGCCGTGGAGGGTTTCTCAGACCTGGGAAAGGAGAAGGAAGCCCGGGGAGGAGAACCAGAAAGGGATTCTTGGATAACCTGCTCAGTTTTCTGAAGACTTCCTCAACAAGGCATCTTCAGAAAGTTCACAAACACCTGATTTATGGAAAAAACTACACATGAATCTGTGAAGACTTTGCACCCAAAACCCTATCTTTTTATTCCACTCCCCATCTCCGCCCCAAAGATGGCTTTCCTGTCTCTCCCAATGAAATTCTTGTTCCCATTCTGACTGGACAACAGGCCTCCTGGAGGGCACTGGCTCGGTGCCTGGTGGGCAGGCCAGCCGCCGTCCAAGATGCTTCAGAGCGGATAGGCCTCTCAGGAACGGGAGCCTCCGGCACTCCACAGGGAACATAGCCAGGGACATTCTCCAAACAGACATCACTTTGGAGAACAAGGACAAACCAGGACATGACACCTGCTCAGAGAAGCAGCTACTGGATTTCTGGTGTGCCCATCCACCCCGCCTGCTGACTCCCTGAGAGCAGAGGGAGGCTGTTTCTTGTAGGAGACGCAGCAGGTATCAGAGCAGAGAGCCAGTGCTGGGGCTGAACTTGCAGATACCCAGAACCACATAGGCACTGGAGGGGCACACCACAGCAGTGTCAGGAGGCCTTCCGGCAAAGGCCAGAACCGGAAGGCCCTGGCCCTGACCCCCGGCTGTCCGCCACCTGCCAGGTCATTCTCTCACCACAATGGCCTTGGGAAGGACCACATGCCCTCAGGATGAGCCCAGTACACATTCGGCCCCTGTGGCACCCACCTCCTCTGGTGGGGAGAGGTACCCAGGGCTCACCTGGGGAGGGAGAGCCTCACTAAGTATCTAAGTTCTTATTCTACCTTTAAAATTCATGTGGAAGTCACCATTTTGGCCACACCCATCTGTCATATGAAAACACCAAGGGTTAAAACAGTACAAATAATGCCACAGTGAAAAGTGCCTTGCTTATCTTGGGGGTCTCAGCCCTGGTCTCACAACTCAGGAAGCCTGATTCAAGGCTCCTTGCATACAGCTGAGGCAGGGGTGCTGTGGCTGCCGGGACCTGTGCGAGCTGTGCAGTGTCCACAACTGCACGCTGCCTCACCACACTGAGATGCAGAGGGAGTGGTCGTAGACTCAGGAAAACCAGCGTCCTCAGAGCTAGAAGCCCCCAAATCTGCACAGCACAGAGATCTTTTCTGGTCTCATGAACCAAGAACCCCACACTGACCAGGCTGGCAAAGTCCCCATCCTCTGCTTCTTGCTGGCCCCAGCACCTCCCAAGCCAGGCCCCATGTTACTGCCCAGCTGCTGGACCATGGCTGACCAGGGAGCAGGGCGGGCCATGGGAGCCTCACCTGAGGAGCAAGGCGTGGAGCCTGGCGGGAAGGTCTTGCTGCCACGGAGGGTGGACTGGCTTCGAGGGCAGCGGGGGCTCCGAGAGCTCATGGTCACCATCTTCCCCGGGGGGGTCGTCGACTGCTCCTCCTGGGCAGGCCTCACGGAGGCTGTGGACACAGCACTTGCTTCTGGAGCCTGCACATGAATGGGTCAATGAGATCCACGCTAAGCACATGGAAATGCTCTGAAATGAGTATCCCAAGAGGCATGAGGAGGCCTTCAAGAACTCAGAAGGCAGGGGCCGGCACTGTGGCGCAGCAGGGAAAGCCAAGGACTGCAACACCAGCATCCCGTAGGGATACCAGTTCATGTCCCAGCTGCTCCACTTCTGATCCAGCTCCCTGCTAACAGCCAGGGACAGGCAGCAGAGGATGGCCCAAATGTTTGGGCCCCTATACCCATGTGGGAGACCTGGATGAAGCTCTTGGCTTCAGCATGCCCCGGTGCTGTAACCATTTCGGGAATGAACCAGTACTCAGATTCTCAAAATAATCTTAAAAAAAAATCAGGGGGAAAAAAAGATTCAGAAGGTGACCAGGCCTCCCAAATCCCACTTCCAAGATGGTAAAGGTCAAGGGTCAGACAGAGACTTCAGCATCCCTCAGTGACTCGGCGATAGTCCGGGAAACCATGAGAGCAGCCCCTCCCCTCTCAAGAGACCCCTCCTGCCCCTCCCCTGTCCGTGTGCGATGGCAAGGACTGAGGACAGGTGCGGTCAGAAGAGCAGTCCTACAGCAAAGGCAGACGGGGAGCGCCCAAGGCCTGAAGCCGCCTGGCTGGCCCTTGCCCGCTCGCCCACTGCGGGCACTGCAGGGTGAGGGGTAGCGCTTCGCCTGCTACAGAAGCTGTATTCAAAGGCCAGTGACGACCAACACAAAGGCCGCTTCAGAGTCAGAGGCAGCCTGAGTCCTGCAGACCCTGGCACAAGGATGGCCGAACTCGCTCGCGCTCTGTGCTCACCTGGCACCCGCGCTGCCCCTGGAGAAACCTGGCAGGAGGCTCAGCTTCTCAGCTCTCCTGCTGCTGCTCAAGGTCCCGCCAAGAGCCCCCATGCCAGGCCTTCGGTAGCCTAGGCCGCTGTCACAGCCCCACGCCTCTCCACGGGCCCTACCATCTCAGCCTTCGGGGGCTAGGGCCTGTGACCCACTTGCTGTGACAGTCCCTGAACAGGCAGTGGCAGTGGGGGGAGAAACACAGGACAGGCTGTCCATCGCTGTCCCAAGGCCTCCAACCTCAGCCCAGGCCCCTGGGACCGCTCCAGACATTTCTAACAAGCTCCGGGTGATGGTAATGCTTCTGGCCAACCCCTGCATCTGGTTCTCCACCCACCCCCCTTCCTCTCACAGCTGACGCCAGGGGTTGGGCCTCCACCATGTTCCAGATCTCCCATTAACTCAGTGGCCTCCTCCAGAGCCTTGGACACTTCACATCTCCTAACACCCCCACGGTAAACTTGAGAGACACTCAAACTCCATCTTCCTGCTTCCACTCACTGACTCCAACCACTCTGTGGCCAGGCACAGCCAGGGGCCACCTCCACTAACAGGCCTGATCTTGGGGTGCCTGAGACTTAGGCCCAGTCCCAAGGAAACTTGTGAGAACCCCTGACAGCACTGTGGAGAGCACTGGCAGGGGCACAGCTGGAGAAGGGCAGAAGTCAACCATGCACACCAAGGGCAGGCAGGTGCGGACGCCGGGAGCTGGGAAATCACTCCAAGCGCTCAGTGCCTGGAGCACCCACCCACTCTGGACACACTCAGCCTTCCATGTGGCTCTGAACACGAGACTGCAGTCAGCTACACAGCACACTCCCCAGAGAACACTGGCTGAAGCTTTGCATGTCTGCTCCTGCATTCGTCTAAACGCCGTCTCAGGACCTCGTGCCTCAGTCTGGCTCTCCTGCACTCGGGAGCCCCCATTTATACTCGAGACATGAAGGACAGGGAAACCCCTTCAGCAGGGCCGCCCGCAGCCAGTCTGCAGGCTCTGCGGACCACCTCCTGGTGTCACACGCGGGCCTTCCCCATGCCCCCAGCACACGCTTCCAGCGAAGGTCCCCACGGCTGACCTCGGTTCTGCAACAGTAACTGCTCTCACTGGCATCACCATGCATGGCCTGCACCTCCTCTGCAGAAACCTGCTAGGTTCTTCGGACAACTGACCTCACCGCTGCCCTCACACTGCCCACGTGCCCTTCAGCCTGCACGCGCAAGGACTGACAGACTCATAGGCACGGACAGGACCAGAGCACAGCCTGTCACTGTCATCCTCTTCGGAGCCCCACAAGACCAGACCTGCATCCCACTGGTTCCCCAGGCTTCGCAGGGAAAGATCCTGACCCAAGAGAAAGCAGCATGGCTGGCAAAGGGCCTCCGCCTCGTGACGTGGGGCCCTGCTCCCCTGCCCTGTGGTCACTGCCTGCTGGCCATGGAACCCAGCTTGGGCGTGGACATGAGCAGTCCCGCAGCCCCGCAGGACAGGCCCGGCCCACTTACCAGCTTGGGGCTGACCTCAGTGGAGAGGAGTGGACACGAGCAGCCCCGCAGGACAGGCCCGCCCACTTACCAGCTTGGGGCTGACCTCAGTGGAGATGAGCCTCAGGAGGCAGCTGAGGAGCCGCTGCCTGTGGACAGCGGGCGGGGAGCCGGGGCGGCCCTCGGGGCCCAGCACGGCCAGCCAGTCGTACTCCAGCTGCAGCTTGCTGGGCTTGCCCATCATGAGGTAGACTTCGGCCAGCGTAAGGCTTTCGGAGGTCTGCAGGTTCCAGCCCTCCTCCCGGAGCTGCTGGGCCAGCCGGCTGGCCGGGAGCTCCTTCGGGGGCCTGGTGGGAGGGGGCTGTCCCTGAGGCGGCGGCTCTGAGAGGCTTCCCTTCTCCTTGGGCTCCTCCATGGGCATGTCTGCGGAGTCTTTAGTGCAAACATCTGGTGGGAGCCCAGGGCCGGGCAGAGGCTCTGGGCCAGGTGGGATGAAGTCGGCAGCCTCCTCACCAGCGGGGACACGTGTCTCTGGGGAAGCGGCCGCACTCGGAGGAGGGGGCTCCCTCCCAAGCCGTGAGTCCGCACAGCGGCACTGCTCCGGGACGATGAGGTCCTGACAGGACTTCAGGTAGCGGGGCAGGGGGTCGAGGAGCGAGAGTTCATCATCCAGGTCTGGCAGCTGGCCACAGGTACAAGGCAAGGACCCTGGCTCCCGTGTGGGGCCATCCCCACTGTCAGCCAGGGCCCCAGAGGTCTTCTCAGGCTGCAACCCCACTTCCTGGTGCCCAGGGGAAGGCCTGTCAGTGGCGTCTGGGCTGCTCAGGCATGGTGCAGCCCCTTCCCCAGGACCACTTTCGGGGGAACTCTCTCCAGAGCTCTGCGAGGCATCGGTGGGAAGAGGCCGCCCCCCACCCTTGCCCTCGGCACCGCTGCGCGGGCACTTCACCTGGCCTCGGGCAGTCCCCTGCCCGCTCTGGATGCCCAGGATCTGGGCGGGGGGCAGCGTGTGAGTGTCCTTTGAGTTCTGCTTGCACCGGCCGCCCTCCTGCCAGTGCACGGTGCAGAAGGCCTTGGAGTGCACCACGCGGGCCACGCCGGGCAGCGGTGTCAGCGTGCAGTTCTCGCCTGGGAACAGGTGCAGGGTCACCCTTTCCTGAGCTGGTGTGCTGCACGGGCCCTGCACCTGATGTTCCTGCAGCGTCTTGCGCTGAACACACCGTCAAGGAGCCACCCCAACAGCGCACCTGCCCTGCAGGGCAGTGAGAGCGAGGCTGCCCCACACCACCAGCCTTTCCTCACGCCACCCCCAGGCAATGTGCACCTGTTACTCACCTCGAAGACCTGGGGAATGGGCAGGGCCAGCCCAGCGACATCAAAGAGGCATCAGAATGGGTCCCTCAGCCACATCCCATGGGCCAGGTGTCTGACCACACAGAATGGGGCTGTCCAGGCCCAGGGAAGGCTCTGAGTTTTGGTTCTAACTCCACATCACAACCCACAGGGCCCCACACCCAAGCAGCAGGAAAAAGATACAACCCGCACTTCGTGTAGGGCCCACTTCTGCTTCAGGAACTCGATGAGACTGGAGACCTTGCGGTGCAGCTCCACGATCATCCTGCAGGCGACAGAGGGCGTGAGGCTCCCACAGGGGCCTCGGGAGCCACTGGGCTGCAGATTTCGTGTCTAACCTCAGCTCTGACACGAGGAACAGCGGGGCTTTGTGGAGAGGGTAAGGAAGAGTATGCAGCTGCCCTTCCCTCCCACAATTCTCAGCTAGCCCTCAAGAGGGGTCCCAGCTGTGCTCCCAGACCCCCAGAGTCCGAGGACCCCGATGACAATGCCTTCAGGGCACTGTCAGACCCGCACCCCACAGTCCTCACGTGCTGCTCCCACAAGGGGGTCTGTGAGGGAGATCCACACGTGGCCCCTAGAGCCCTGCCCAGGCAGCTGACACAGCCTCCACACAGCCACGGCCAGGGTACCTGAGGCGCGGGTTCTGAGCAAGGCTCTGCACGCGGGCCCAGGCATGGTTGTTCCGTGGCTGGAGCTCCACAGGAACTTTCAGGGGGAGGCGCACCGGCTTCTGGTCCTCCTCGTCACTCAAGCCTACGACAGGGATGGAACGTGTCAGTTCAGCACGTGCTTGCTGACGGTCAGGCAGCTGTGGGCAGAGAGAACTGGGTGGGGGAGACCCTGGCAGAGGAGGAGGAATGCCAGGACCACCCACACTCTGCAAAGCCAGGCCACAGCCAGGCCACACACTGCGGACAGTGGCTCAGGGCTCACTCCTCTTTCTGAATGTCCCACAGCTTCTAGTTAAGCTGGACTTACAGAGTGGACATGCTGCTGGAACCAGGAGCTTCCAACTCAAGAGCTGTCCACTTATGGGACTGGGATCACAGACTCAGACACAGAAGAGCACAGCTCAGCCTGTCCATCGTGCTGTGGAGCCAGACAAGGCCACCGGTGGTGTGGGGGCGGCAGGATGCTCACGTACCGTCAGGGTCACAGAGCTTCTTTAGAGCCCGACACATGGGTGCCTTGATCCGCAGATTTCTCCCCTTGTAGCGCACTGTCGTAGCCCTGGGAAAAGAATTGGGAAGACACTGAGCCTGTGCACAAACGGAAGGAAGGGCCAGTGGCGAGGTGCACTGAGCTGGAGCAGGCGGGGCTAGGCCTTGCCAGGACTGAGGACAGAGGCCTCTCTGTGCCTCCCAACAACACTCCTGCTGTTCCCAGGAAACACGCGGCGGTGCCTTGCTGGGCATGGGCGGGGTCCCACCTCTGGGAACAGCCCCGCTCTGGAGTTGGTCGCTCCACCTGCATGTAACTCCCTTGCTCCACCAGCACTGTCCCTCAGGACCCAGGAGACTCACACCTACATAAACCATCTATGGCTGGGCCAGGGGCTGTAGGCCTCCCCCCATCTGTTAGCCACAGCTGTAGGAAAACTGGAATTATACAAAGAAATATTACATAATTAAGGAATGAAGAAAAATAGTTGTTTTAAAATATGGTGGGTGGGGGACAGGTGCTGTGGCATGGTAGGTTAAGCCTTAGCCTGCAGCACCAGGACCCCATGTGGGCGGTGGTTCTGTCCCGGCTGCTCCACTTCCGATCCAGCTCTCCGCTGTGGCCTGGGAAAGCAGTGGAGGATGGTCTGTGTCTTTGGGCCCCTGCACCCGCATGGGAGACCCATAAGAAGCTCCTGGCTCCTGGCTTTGGATCAGCTCAGCTCCGGCCATTACAGCCATTTAGGGAGTGAACCCATGTATGGAAGACCTCTCTCTGTCCCTCCCTCTGCTCTGTAACTCTGCCTCACAAATAAATCTTTTTTTTTTTTTAAATTATGAGTGGTCAAGTTAATGTAGATAAGACAAATAAAGACCGGGATATTTGAATACACTCAAGTCTCATTGCTCTGGGCCCGAAGTTCTACGTGTTTTTACATTTTTAATTTATCTATTTATTTGAAAGAGTTACAGTGAGAGAGGACAGAGATTCTTCTACTGGTTCACTCCCCAAAGAGCCACAACGACCAAGGATGGGTCTGGCTAAAGCCAGGAGGCTTCTTGGGGTCTCCCACATGGGTGCAGGGGCCCAGGCACTTGGGCACCTTCCACTGCCTTCCCAGGCCATAGAGAGAGCCGGAGCAGACGTGCAGCAGCCGGCACTTGAATCAGCACCCTCACGGGATGCCGGCACTGCAGGTGAAGGCTGAACCTGCTGCGGCACAGCGCCGGCCCTTTAGCTTGGTTTTAAAACTGGAAGTCGCAAAGAATGCATCTTCTCTGGAGTTTCTGGAAAAGAGTGAAATTGCAAGGCGTGCACACCAGCGAGCGGCTGGCGAGTGAGCGTGGGCCTGTGTTGCACAAAGTGCTCAGGGAACACACTTACGGTTTTATGCCCTTCTCTCTCCTCAGCGTGCATGACTGCCCAACTCCTAGCTGCAATCAGCTAAGAGGAAGAGAGCTGCACCGGTCCTAGCTGCTCAGGTGTTAAGAAGCAGCGCTGTGGCACAGCGGGTAAAGCTGCTGCCTGAACGCCGGCATCCTGTATGGCTGCTGGTTTGGGTCCAGCTGCTCCACTTCCACTCCAGCTCTCTGCTATGGCCTGGGAAAGCTGCAGAGGACGGCCCAAGTTCTTGGGCTCCTGCACCCATGTGGGAGACCTGGAGTAAGCTCCAGGCTCCTGGTTTCTGATCGGCACAGCTCCGGCCATTGAGGTTATTTGGGGAGTAAACTGGGATGGAAGACTTCTCTTTCTCTCTGCCTCTGCATCTCTGTAACTCTGTCTTTTAAATAAATAATCTTTAAAAAAAATAGTGAAAAAAGTCACAGTACACAAATGGTAAGATGACTGACATGTCAATACAGAAGATTCTATTCAAGTCCATAAATACTTATACACACATCTGTGCATGTGAATTCCCTAGGATAAAAATTGAGATGGACACACATGAAATTAGCACAGCAGTTATTTTGTTCTAAAGATTTTTTTAATTTATTTGAGAGGTAGAGTTATAGACAGTGAGAGGGAGAGACAGAAAGGTCTTCCATCTGTTGGTCCACTCCCCAAATGGCCACAAGGGATGGAGCTGTGTTGATCTGAAGCAGAGAACCAGGTGCTTCTCCCCAGTCTCCCACATGGGTGTTAGGGGCCGAAGCACCTGAGCCATGCTCCACTGCTTTCCCAGGCCACAGCAGAGAGCAGGATTGGAAAGGAGCAGCCAGGACTAGAACCTGCGCCCACGTGGGATGTCGGTGCTGCAGGCAGAGGATGAACCTATTGTACCATGGCGCCAGCCCCTCACAGTAGGTTATTTATAGTGAGAAGAATGGGATGGGGTGGTAGGGACAATCTTATATTTGTATTGTCTGAAACCTATGAAAACATATTTACATATTACTTTTACAATTTTTTTTCTTGTCATACTTTTATTTTTTAAGGTTTTATTTAATATAAATTTCAAAAGTACAACTTTTGGATTATAACGATTTTTCCCCCCATACCCACCCTCCCACCCACAAACCATCCCTTCTCCCATCGCATTCTTCATTAAGATTCATTTTAATTATCTTTACGTAGAGATCAACTTAGTATATACTAAGCAAAAATTTCAACAGACTGCACCCACACAATGTATAAAGTACTGTTTGAATACTACTTTTACCATTAATTTGCATAGTACAACACATTAAGGACAGAGATCTTACATGGGGAATAAGTGTACAGTGACTCCCACTATTAACAACCAACACTCTTATTTATTTCTGATGTCCGTAATCACCCGAGGCTCTTGTCATGAGCTGCCAAGGCTTTGGAAACCTCTTGAGTTCACAAACTCTGACCTTATTTACGAGGTCATAATCAAAGTGGAAGTTCTCTCCTCCCTTCAGAGAAGGGCACCTCCTTCTTTGATGGCCCCTTCTTTCTTCTGGGATCTCTCTCAAAGAGATCTTTCATTTAGGTAATTTTTTTTTCTTTTGGCCACAGTGTCTTTGCTTTCCATATAGGAGAAACTTTCATCCTTTGTAGCCAGAACCGAATGCCTTAAGGGCTGATTCTGAGGCCAGAGTGCTGTTTAGGGCATTTGCCAATCTATGAGTCTGCTGTGTATCCTGCTTCCCATGTTGGATCGTTCTCTCCTTTTTAATTCTATCAATTATTATTTGCAGACACTGGTCTTATTTATTCGATCCCTTTGACAGTCTTATCTATATGGTCAATTATGAATTTAAACTGATCTTTAACAAGATGGCATTGGTACCTGCCAACTTAATGGGATTTGGAGCCCCATGGCACATTTCTAGCTCTACCATTCGGGGTTAAGTCCAAGTGAGCATCTGCCGAACTGTACAACTCCTCCCTCTCTTATTCCCAGTCTTATTCTTAACAGGGAACACTTTTCAGTGAAAGTCAAATATCTAAGAATAATTGTGCATTAATTAAAGAGTTCAACCAATGGTATTAAGTAGAACAAGAAAATACTAAAACGAATTGAGAAAGTAGGCTGTTCCTCGACAGTCAGGACAAGGGCTGATGAAGTCACTGTTTCTTAGTGTCCATTTCACTCCTACAGGTTTCCTTTTAGGTGCTCAGTTAGTTGTCACATATCAGGGAGAACATGTGATATTTGTCCCTTTGGGTCTGGTTTATTTCACTCAGCATGATGTTTTCCAGATTCCTCCATTTTGTTGTAAATGACCAGATTTCATTTTTTTTTTTTACTGTTTTATAGTATTCTATAGAGTATATATCCCATAATTTCTTCATCCTGTCTTCTGTTGATGGGCACTTAGGTTGATTCCAGGTCTTAGCTATTGTGAATTGAGCTACAAACAGCTCTTTTATTTGCCAATTTCCTTTGGGTAAATTCCAAGGAGTGGGATGGCTGTGGCAGGGTATATTCA
This sequence comes from Sylvilagus bachmani, assembly GCA_015711505.1. Lineage (NCBI taxonomy): Eukaryota > Metazoa > Chordata > Mammalia > Lagomorpha > Leporidae > Sylvilagus > Sylvilagus bachmani. The sequence goes on from CM027397.1 coordinate 35,924,197, forward strand.
GGTTTCTGAGGAATCTCCAAACTGACTTCCGTTGTGGCTTTACTAGTTTGATTTCCTTGGCGCATATCTTAAGTGGGTCCTCTGTTTTGCTGTGGAGTTTCTTGATCTATTTGTAAATTATGGTTATTCATCCTTGCATAATTTGCAAATATTTTTCCCATTTTGTCAGTGCCTCTTCACTTTCCTGTTTCTTTTGCAGTACAGAAACTTCTCAATCTGATGTAATCCTAATCATTAATTCTGGCTTTGACTGCCTGTGCCTCTGGTCTTTTCCAATATGTCTTTGCCTGTGCCTATATCTTGCATGCTTTCTACGATGTTTTGTAATAATTTGATGGTGTCATGTCATAGATTTAGATCTTTAATCCATGTTGAGTGGATTTTTGAGTAAGGTGTAAGGTAGGGGTCTTGCTTCATACTTCTGCACATGGAAATCCAGTTTTCACAGCATTATTTGTTGAATAGACTGTCCTTGCTCCAGGAATTGGTTTTAGATCTTTACTCCAATATAAGTTGGTTGTAGATGTTTGATTTCTGGTGTTTCTATTCTGTTCCACTGGTCTATCCATCTGTTTCTGTACCAGTACCATACTGTTTTGATTACAACTGCCCTGTAATAGGTCTTGAAATCTGATATTGTGATGCCTCCTGCTGTTTTTGTTGTACAAGATTGCTTTAGCTATTCGAGCTCTCCTGTGCCTCCATATGAATTTCAGCATCATGTTTTCCAGATCTGAAAAGAATGTCTTTAGTATTCTGAATGATATTGCATTGAATCTATAAATTGCTTTTCCAAGAAAGGACATTTTGATATTGTTCCATCCAAACCATGAACATGGAAGGTTCCATTTCCTCTTCCATTTCCTTAAGGTTTTGTAATTCTCATTGTAGAGATCTTTGACATCCTTAAGTTTATTCCAAGATATTTTTCTTTTGTAGCTATTGTGAATGGGATTGATCAGTTCTTTCTCAGCCGTGGCATTGTCTGTGTATACAAAGGCTGTTGATTTTTGTACATTGCTTTTTATATCCTGCTACGCTGCCAAACTCTTCTATGAGTTTCAATAGTCTTTTAGTGGAGACCTTTGGATCCCCTAAAATAAACATATCATCTGCAAAGAGGGATAGTTTGACTTCTTCCTTGCCAATTTGTATCCCTTTTTTTTGCCTAATGGCACTGGCTAAAACTTCCAGAACTATATTCAATAGTAATGCTGAGAGTGAGCATCCCTGTCTGGTACCAGATGTCAGTGGAAATGCTTCCAACTTTGCCCATTCAATAGGATGCTGGCCATGGGTTTTTCATAAATTGCCCTGTGTTGAGGAATGTTCCTTCTATACCCAATTTGCTTAAGAGTTTTCATCATGAAAGGGTGCTGTATTTTATCAAATGCTTTCTCTGCATCTATTGTGATAATCATATGGTTTTTCTTCTGCAGTTTGTTAATGTGGCGTATCACATTGATTTGCAAACACTGAACCATCCCTGCATACCAGGGGTAAATCCCACTTGGTCTGGGTGGATCTTTCTGATGTGTTGTTGCATTCTATTGGCCATAATTTTATTGAGGATTTTTACATCTATGTTCATCAGGGATATTGGTCTGTAATTCTCTTTCAATGCTGCATCTTTGACAGGTTCAGGAATTAAGGTTTCCCACGTGGGTGCAGGGCCCCAAGCACTTGGGCCATCCTCCACTGCCTTCCTGGGCCACAGCAGAGAGCTGGACTGGAACCTGGTGCCCATACAGGATGCCGCACCGCAAGTGGCGAGCCACGGTGCCACCCTGTTTAGGTTTTCTATGTCTTCATAGTTCAATTTAGGTAAGTTGTAGGTGTCCAAGAATGTATCCATTTCTGATAGATTTCCTAGTTTGTTGGCATACAACTCTTTGTAGTAATTTCTGATGACTTTTTATTTCTGTGGTGTCTGTTGCTACATTCCCTTTTTCATTTCTAATTTTACTGATTTGGGTCTTTTCCCTTCTGTTTTTAGTTAGTTGGGCCAATGGTGTGTCAATTTTGTTTAATTTTTAAAAAAATCAGCTCTTCATCTTGCTGATCTTTTGTAATTTTTTTGGATTCAATTTTGTTGATTTGTTCTCTTTCTCTTCTCCTACTAGTTTTGGGTTTGGTTTGCTGTGGTTTTTCTAGATCCCTGAGATGCACTGATAGCTCATTTATTTGGTGCCTTTCTAATTTTTTGACGTTTCTGATTGCTAAAAACTTTCCTCTTAGCACTGCTTTTGCTATATCCCATAGGTTTTGATATGTTGTGTTATCTTCATTTGCTTCCAGAAAGTTTTTGATTTCTTCTAGGACTCACTGTTCATTTAGGAGCGTGTTGTTTATTCTCCATGTATTTGCATATGCTCTAGGGAATCCTGCATCGCTAATTTCCAGCTTCATTCCTTTGTGGTCTGGGAAGATGCATGGTATGATTTAGATTCTTTTGAATTTGATGAGACTTGCTTTATGGCCTAGTATGTGGCAATCCTAGAGAAAGTTCCATGCACTGCTGAGAAGAACGTGTATTCAACTGTAGGATGGAAAGTTCTATAGGTACATGTGAGATCCATTTGGTCTATAATGATGATTAAATCTGCTGTTTCCTTGTTGATTTTCTGTCTGGCTGATTCATCTGTTGCTGAAAGTGAAGTACTGGGGGCTGGCACTGTGGCACCACAGGTTAACATCCTGGCCTAAAGTGATGGCACCCCATATGGGCGCTGGTTCTAGTCCCAGCTGCTCTTCTTCTAGTCACTGGCCCTGCACCCTGTGGAAGCAGGAAGGAGCTCCTGGCTCCTGGAGCAGCTCCAACCATTGCAGCCACCTGGGGGGTGAACCAGTGGATGGAAGACCCCTCTCTCTCTCTCTCTTCTTTCTGTGTAGCTATTTCAAATAAATAAATCTTTAAAAAAATAAAGTGGAGGACTTCAATACTTCAATATTATCGTATTGGAGTCTAAATCTCCCTTTAAGTCCATTAACATATCTTTTAAATAGCCCAGTGCCCTGTAATTAGGTACATGTATGTTTATAATAGTTACATCTTCCTGTTGAATTGATCCCTTAATTATATAGTGCCTTTCTTTGTCCCTTTTAACAGTTTTTGTGTTAAAGTCTATTTTGTCTGATGTTAAGATGCCTATGCCAGCTCTTTTTAATTTCTGTTGGTATGGAATATCTTTTTCCAATCACTTTCAGTTTGCATGCACCTTTGTTGTAAAGATGTATTTCTTGTAAGCAGTAGACAGACAGGTTTTGTTCCTTAATCCATTCAGCCAGTCTGTCTTTTAACTGGAGAGCTGAGGCCATTGATGTTCAATGTGACTGTTGGTAAGTAGCGACTTTGCCCTGCCATTTTTCCAAAGACATTTCTAACATATGCTTTGAACTTCCTGTGATCTTTTACTGGGAGGTTTTCTTCCTTTACCTTCTTTCATATTGATGACCGTGTTTCTGTGTGTAATACATCTTTAAGCATCTTTTGCAGGGCTGGACGAGTGGTGACAAGTTCTTTTAATTTCTATTTGCTATGAAAGGTCTTTATTTCACTTTCACTCACAAATAAGAGCTTTGCAGGATATAATATGCCGGGCTGGCAGTTTTTCTCTCTTAGTACCTGGGCTATATCTCGCCATTCCCTCCTAGCCTGTAGGGCTTCTGATGAGAAGTCTGCTGTGAGTTTAATTGGACAGCCTCTGAGAGTAACCTCGTGTTTCTCTCTTGCACATTTTAGAATCTTGTCTTTATGTTTCACTGTGGTGAGTTTGAGTACAATGTGTTGTGGTGAGGATCTTTTCTGGTCATGTCTATTGGGAGTTGTGTGTGCTTCCTGTACTTGGAGGTCTCTTTCTTTCTCCAAACCCAGGAAGTTTTCTGCTATTATCTCACTACAAAGGCCTTCTAATCCTTTCTCTCTCTCCATGCCTTCAGGAACTCCTAGAACTTGAATGTTGGGTTTTTTAATAGTATCCTGTAGATTCCCAACAATATTTTTTAATTTCTAATTTCCTCTTTGGTTTGACTGTATACTTTTCTGTGCTCTGTCTTCTAAGTCTGATAATTCTCTCTTCTGCCTCACTGATTCTGTTTTTAAGACTCTCAATTGTGTATTTTATTTGTTCTATTGAAGTCTTCATTTCATTTTCATTTCTCTTCAATATCTCAATTTCATGTCTATTGAGTTCTTCATTTCATTTTGATTCCTCCTAAGATTTTTTTTTTGGACAGGCAGAGTGGACAGTGAGAGAGAAAGCAACAGAGAGAAAGGTCTTCTTTTTGCCGTTGGCTCACCCTCCAATGGCCACCACATCGCGCTGATCCGAAGGCAGGAGCCAAGTGCCCTGCTCTCCCATACAGGCGCAGGGCCCAAGGACTTGGGCCATCCTCCACTGCCCTCCCTGGCCACAGCAGAGAGCTGGCCTGGAAGAGGGGCAACTGGGACAGAATCCAGCACCCCGACCGGGACTAGAACCCAGGGTGCCGGCGCCACAGGCATAGGATTAGCCTATTGAGCCGCAGCGCCAGCCAAGATTTCATTTTCATGAGAGAGATTTTCTTTCATGTCCTGCATGGATTTCAAGTTTGTTTTTGATTACTTCTAAGTATTCTTATTATCAATTTTCTGAGTTCCATTTCTTGCATTTATTCTTTCTCATCGTCTTCATAATCTAGTACTGAAGTGTCATGTTCTTTTGGGAGCATCATTTTGTCTTCCTTATCCTTGTTTCTTAGGTCGTTGTGCTAGTTGTTCGGCATTTGTGGAGATACTCTTTTTTTTTTTTTTTCCAGTTGTGATAGCTTTTTTCTTTGAGCTATGACTGTAGATAAGTGGACTGTCTGCTTTCAGTTAATCTCTAGAGGCTTGTGGTGGGTGTGGCCAGAGAGCTCTATTCAGTTCTTCATAGTTAAGGGCGTGCCTAAGGGAACACACCCAGGTTTGGTGTAGTAAATTTTTTTTATTTGACACAGAGAGAGAGACAGAGAGAAAGGTCTTCCTTCCGTTGGTTCATCCCCAAAATGGCTGCTACGGCCCACACTGCGACGATCTGAAGCCAAGAGCCAGGAGCTTCCTCCTGGTCTCCCATGCGGGTGCAGGGCTCAAGCACTTGGCCATCCTCCACTGCCTTCCTGGGCCACAGCAGAGAGCTGGACTGGAAGAGGAGCAACCAGAACTAGAACCTGGCGCCCATATGGGATGCTGGCACCACAGACGGAGGATTAACCAAATGAGCTATGGCATCGGCCCCATCTCTCTTTCTTTTTTTGTTAATCAAAGTCTTGGCCACACCATGAGTTCTCCCACACATACTCAGTTTTTTATTTTCCCCACCGTCCATGTTCAGAAGCTTCACAGTTATTAGGTCTTAGTCTCCTGTTATTACTCCCCACCAGAGTCAGGTTTCTCCACTCAGCTGATTGCCAGGCATAGCCCCAAGCTGGCACAGCTGTTAAGTATGTCCAGAATGGTGCCCACTCTATCAGCTTGTATACCTTTGTAAGGTGATTGGACAGAGAATTGTGTCCATAATGTCCCTTTTATTTTTTCTCTCCTCTAGTTAGGCTGATGTACTTTCCCCCACAGGGCTTCAAGCCTCGTTCCCTCTAGGCTCTTCTTGCCGCTTTTCCACCAGTGTCTTGGGCTACTGCAGTTTCTTCTCACCTCACTTTGCAGCGCTGGTGTGGAGGCTCTAGGCTGCTGGGGTCCTGAGCCATGGGTGCCCATGCCCTCCACGTAGGTCCACCGTGTCCCTCTAATTACGGAAGTTTCCTCTGCCACTTTTTCCCCTAACTCTTCCCTGAGACTACACTATCTCCACTTTTACTAAACTATCTTCTGGACTATACTAGTAAGTTCCCTCCCTATCCCGCCATCCTGGAACCACCCACTTCTAACTTGTGCAATTTTCAAAAACATTATCCTAGGAACACTTCTTCTATTTTATGGTATGAAGTGCTGTCTGATTCTAGAATTGAAATAACATCAATAATAATCTTTTTTAAAAAAGTTATTCTAACTTTTTTCTAACAACAATGCCTGAGACTGAAGATCAGAATGTGAGCAATGGCTCCAAATGAAACAACATGAGAGGAATGCCCATGTCAACTGCCTGCAGCCAGCTGGGGCTGGGTTCTCCACAGGTAACTGGGCGTCATCACCACTTCCATAGCTCAGGAGACACAGCTGTGCCCCGTCCTTAAAGAGGGAACAGCTTTGGGCAGGTGTTGGTGCGGCAGCTACACTACCTGGGACACCAAGGTTCCTGGGTGTGAGTCCCGGTCACTATGCTGCTGACCCAGCTCAATGCTGCAGTGCACTCTGGGAGGTAGCAGGTGACAGTCCAACTACCTGGGTCCCTGTCACCCCTGTGGGAGACCTGGATTGGGTTCCAGGGTACCCTGGCTGTTACAGGCATTTGGGGAATGAACCAATGAATGTAAGATTTCTCTCCGCTTTTCAATGAAAGTAGGTATTTGGCATTATGGAGTGTCAATACAAGACAAACTGTTTTGGAGTCGCCTCCTGCACATTTAGGGTTTAAGTGAGTGTTCACAGGTTATTCAGACAGACAAGAGAGTCTTAGGGAATGGGCAAGAGCAGAAGGAGCAGCAGAGTTGAGGCTTAGGTAAAGGAGGCCAAGGGTAAAGGAGACCCATAGGCAGGTGTCCATCTCACACTCACTTTTGGTCTGGAGATAGTTTGGAGATAACACTTTCTGAAACAAAATTCTTGTACCACCTTATTATCCAAGAAGAAATAAACAGAGCAGTGGTACAGCAGTGGCTACAGAAGAGACCTGAGAAATATCTTAAAAGAGCAGTGATTAAGTGATTCAGCGATTGAGCTGATTCTTAAACCACCTCTCCAGAGTCAAAGGCTCTGGAGACAAATGGATGCAACTGCTGGTCACTGTTTGAACCATCTACCCCCAAAACCAAATGCAACCAGCAAGAACAGGTGAAGCTATGTCATGTGCCACCTGTGTTTGTGATAATCACATTTTCCGTTTAGCTATTTTTTACTTCCTTTTTTTTCTTCAGTGAAAGTCAGTGCACTTTAAAAAACATATATTTTTTTACATGAGAGGCAGAGAGAGCAAAGGCTCCTCTATACTGGCTCAGTCCCCAAATGCCCACGATGGCTGCGCTTGGACAGTCTGAATCTTGAAGCCAGGAATTTAATCCAGGCTTCCCAAGTGTGTGGCAAGAGCCCAATCTTCTGAGCCATCACCACCGTCTCCCTCAGAAGTCACAAACCGGTGGCAGAGCTGCGTGCTGATGCGGCACTCCCAGGGGGAGGCAGGGTCTCGGCTGCTGGGCTAACACCCACAAGCGCACTCTTTGGATCAACAGGTGACCTCTCTTCTTTTCCTCTCAAAGTGGAATTCCAAGAGGAGCCATAGGCTAGGGCACAACATAGCGTCCAGAGCCACGTCCACCCCGACAGGAGAGGATGCACAGGCCCAGCCCAGGCCCAGGATGTGGTACGTGCCTGCCTCCCCACCGACTAGCCCAAACTGAAAGGCCAGGCCAGGAGTCCTCGGGGCACAGGAGCTTGAGGTGGTATTATCTGTGGTAGTCACAAGCTGACTTCAAACTGAACCTGACCACACAGAGGGCACTCTCTGCATCCCACTATGCATTGTGTAGGCTAACAGGAAATGGGGCTCCATGAGCAGGGGCCCTAGCCTTCCTCTCACACACCATTTACCCTCATGAGCACACGCTTGATTCAAGGCCTGTGCATTGTGAACAGGTAGTAAACTCTCATTTTAGCTGAGATCTTTTCTCAATGCATTTATTCCTGAATTTGTTTCTACATTTCCCCCACTCAGGAGACTCACAGCTAAGGGGGAAGGGTCTGCACAAGAAACTCAGTATTTCACCACTTCTGGTGGTCATCCTGGAGCGGAGCCCGCAGGCCCCTGACTGCTGGTCCTCCTGCTGTTCACCTGCACACATATTGTTTGTTCTTAAAATCAAACATCTGCTGCTGAAGAAGCGACAACTGGATAGAACGCGGCAGGAAGCCCAGGCCCTGAGGAGACCACATGGCCGCCAGCTGCCCTCTGCCAAGGCACAAGCAACTCACAGGCACAGTCCTTTCTGTGGTGGGGGGTGTGCTGCACAGGGCAAGGCAGAGGGCTCTCAGGCACTGCACAAGCCACAGGAGACAGTGACGTCGGGAGACACCGTTGAGACTATGAAAAGGGACACCACAGATGGAGAAAAGGCACGCAATGCGGACAGGTCCTGGAGCTCTAGCTACAGGCAGCAGCAAGAAAATGGGCACTGGAGAAGCTGGGCTTCACTAGGCACCAGGAGAATGCAGAGGAAAGCAGAGGGACACGGCCTCATACGCCCTGGAAGGCTCAGAAAAACAAACTGCCTGAAGGGACACCTGGGGTGCGTGGGGGAAAGGTGGAAGCTCCCCAGTTCACGTCAGACCACACTGCCTCCCAGGGCAAAACCAGAACCAATGTTCACAAAAATCTGGTGGCCATGGTCTAGGGACACTTATTCCAAGATCAAAAAAGTCCTCAGGGTGACAGTGTGCCCGAGCACACACGGCTGAGTGGAGGCAGCCGACCAGAGAGGGCTACTGCCGGAGGCTCCACTTGAAGGACTTTCTGGAAGGGAAAAACGACAGCAAAGACAATGTGGCTCTGCAGCTGCAGGGCTGGGTATGGAGGGGTGGCCAGGGAAGAGTCTGTCCGCACTTCACTGTTCTGTGGTAATACGAGTCTGCGCATTTGTGTCTGAGAAAGGAGCCACGTGCTGCACGATTCCAAATGTGCTGCGCCCCAGGGACAGCAGGACTGGAACAGCAGCATGCCCCAGGAGCCTAGAGAGGCCAGGGAAGGAGGCCAGGCTCTCCTGCCTGTAGTTTGTCTGATTCCCGGAGAATCGTGGGTATTCTGCACACATACCCTGGTGCATGTCCCACTCAGATGCAGCTGTCTCTGCCTGCTGAGCACCTACAGAGACACCTCACATGCGAAGGTTAGCATGGGCCTCAGGTCACAGTAAAGACCCAAGACAGGGGCCAGCGCTGTGGCGCAGTAGGTAAAGCCGCCGCCTGCAGTGCCGGCATCCCACAAGGGCGCTGGTTCAAGTCCCAGCTGCTCCACTCCTGACTCAGATTTCTGCTATGGCCTGGGAAAGCAGTGGAAGATGGCCCAAGTCCTTGAGCCCCTGCACCCACGCGGGAGACCTGGAAGAAGCTCCTGGCTTCGGATCAGCACAGCTCCGGCTGTTGCAGCCAATTGGAGAGTGAACCATCAGATGGAAGACCTCTCTCTCTCTGTAATTCTTTCAAATAAATAAGTAAATCTTAAAAAAAAAAAAAAAAAAAAAAAAAAGACCCAAGCCAGGCCAGGTCCAGCCCTTCCCAAGGCTGCATATCTGCAGAAACAGCAGAAGACCCCTCCCCTCTGAGTACTTCAACCTCAGGTCCTCAGGAACCTTGGTCCCAGTTACTTGGGAAATGGACCGTGGATATGGCACCACCTTCCATCACACAGTTGGTTCAAGTCTCCCCACAGCCCTGCAATGTTCTTGACAACTCTTTCCTTTTCTTCTCTTTAGAGATCGAGGATCTGGGGTTCTGTTTGGCCTGGCCCCACTCCCGACTCCAGCTTCCTGCTACTGCACACCCTAGGAGGTGGCACTGATGCTTCAAGTACTCAGGTCCCTCATGGATACCTTGGTGAAGTTTTAAGTTTTGGGCTTTGGCCTGGCCCAGCCCCGGCTGTTGCTGCCATTTGGGGAGTGACCCAGTGGATGGAAGCTCTGTCTCTGTCTCAAAAGCCCACATCAAGTTCTTGACTTGAAGCAGATCCCCCATGCAGCCAGAGGACAGGCTCTCCTGGGAGCTGCACAGCATGCGTCCACCATGCCCACCTCCCCAGGCATGGCTGACAACTCCTCTTCCTGGAGGCCGGACCCACTGGGGAAGTTCTACTGGATCCCAAAGGCAACCTGTGTCCTTGGCAGCCCGGTCAACTCTGGCTCATACAACCTAGCTGTGTGGGGTCTGGCTCAGAAAAAGCCTCAGGAATCCACGAGATGCACCTGCGATGACAGCGGAGAGAAGAGCACAGGCCAGCCCCAAGCTCCGCCCACACCAAAGGCTTCCGGGTCTGTGGGGAAGCTGAGGAAACAGCAACCGGAGGGGAGGGGGGCCACAGATGGAGGAAGGGGCCAGGAAGGTGGTGCTCGGGGCGGAGCGGCTGGCAGGCGCTTCCAGGACAGGCGCTGAGAGGGATCTGGGCGAGATCACAAGTCCAGAGTTGAAGGAACAGGAAGCAGATGCCAGACTACCACCAACACTGCAGGACGGGGCGGCTACCAACGAGGGCCCCACACTCGGTGTGAAATCTACACACACAGAGTCCCCAGGCCATGGAAGAGCAGCATGGTCCACAGAAGGATGGTGCGTGGAGGTGTGGCCAGAATGAGACAGGTGTCCATGGAGCTCCTGACCCACCAGGACACAGTGAGGAGGCAGAGCAAGCACGCTCAGGGCGTGCAGTAGGAGGGCAGCAGGGGTGGGATTTGCAAAGCGACACGCAGACGTCACAGATGAGTCAGACCTGCAGTCTTCACCCAGGGACAGGTATCAGAAGGCCCAGGAAGAGCAAACACAGGTGCGGCGGACACGGGTGCTGGGAGGCCTCAGAGGGGAACTGCAGAGAAGCTCGTGGGGCAGACCCCTTGCCGGCTGGGGACAGGCCAGGAGACTGTCAGAGCAAGGGGCACTCCAGACAGCTCCACGGCCCAGGCTGGCAAGGGCAGGATGAGACAAGCGGGGTCCTTCACACCAGAGCTCTCTGGAGAGCAGCCCGTAGCGGCTGGCCCAGCAGGCCCTGGCACAGGCGTCACAGGGAGAGCAGCTGAGCCCTGGCCAGTAGGGAGTGAGACGGGGAGGAGCAGAAAGCTACAGCCCAGGCCCAGCAGAGCAGGGAAGAATAGGAAACAAAGACCTCACAGCAGTCAGGCACCGAGGCCAGGAAGCACACCGGCTAAGGACGCAGGCAACGAGGAAGGCAGACCTAGGGTCATCTCAGCATGTCAAGACCACGGCCACAGGCCAGGGACCTCAGAAGGAAGATGGCCAGAGTGGGGCTGAGAACCTGTGGGATTGCCAGGACACTGAAGGTTTCCATGGAGGAAAGAGCACCTCAGGCCCACCTGCACGTTTCCGAGACTACGGAGAAGTCCAGGGCAGACAGCCACGTCGCAGACCACCACTGTCCTAGTGTCAGGACGCCCACGCTGCACCCCGACTGTGCGGGTGCGAGTCCTGCTCTGCTCTGACTCCAGCCTCCTGCTAAAGCAGATGCCAGAGGCAGCGCTGAGGGCTCGAGCAGCGGGGCCCGCTCTGCCAGCTCCAGCTGTCATGGGCATTTGAGAAGTAGACCAACAGATCAAAGTGTGTGCTTTCGCTTTCATTCATTTTCTGTCTCTCCAATAAAGTAAAAATTTACAAACAAAATAAAACAAGCTCTTACTTACCCAACCTGAATGAGTTCGTTCAACTTCGTTGCATTCTTGTCATCCATACCTTTAAGTGGAAAACACGCACGTGAGACTAAGCAGGCCACGAGCTGCACCTCACTGAACTGGATCAGAGATCACTTTCAACCCAGACTCCAAACATAGTAAGTGAACACTCAGCTGATCCATAGTAACACCTCGACGGGTGCTGCAGCCAGGCCAGCGCCTCTGTCCAGTCTCCCTTGGAGGCATCTCTCCTGCCCTGTGTACACTCCCCACCCCCAAAGGGCCCTGTGAGCACTCCTACCCCCACACAGAGCCCTGTGAGCACCCCCACCCCCACAGGGCCCTGTGAGCACTCCCACCCCCCACACAGAGCCCTGTGAGCACCCTCACCCCCACAGGGCCCTGTGTACACTCCCACCCCCACAGGACCCTGTGTACACTCCCACCTCCCACAGAGCCCTGTGAGCACTCCTACTCCCCACAGGGCCCTGTGAGCACTCCCTCCCCCCACAGGGCCCTGTGTGCCCCTAGGTGCACTGCTCCAAGTCCCAGGCCCCCAGAAGGATCATCCTGACACCCTCATCCCGTCCCAGTTCCCTGGCCTCCTCACTACCTATGGAGACCCCTGAGGTACACGAGTCGTGGACCAGACCCCATCCCAGTTCCCTGGCCTCCTACCTATGGAGACCCCTGAGGTGCACGAGTCATGGACCAGTCAGTCAAGAAGAGAAGGGAGGGGAGCTGTTTGGGTGCTTACTGTCAAAGTGCTCAAAGCGGGCAGATGTTGAAGGAAAGAAGCTAACCCATAAACATACACCAGGCCAGGGGCAGGGACTAAGTGGCCACCAAAGGAGCAGACACTGACTGCGCCTGTCAATCAGGAGTGGACATCCAAGGCCAGCGCCGTGGCTCAACAGGCTAATCCTCTGCCTTGCGGCGCCGGCACACCGGGTTCTAGTTCCAGTTGGGGCACTGGATTCTGTCCCGGTTGCCCCTCTTCCAGGCCAGCCCTCTGCTGTGGCCCAGGAGTGCAGTGGAGGATGGCTCAAGTGCTTGGGCCCTGCACCTCATGGGAGACCAGGAGAAGCACCTGGCTCCTGGCATCGGATCAGCACGGTGCGCCGGCCACAGCGGCCATTGGAGGGTGAACCAATGCCAAAGGAAGACCTTTCTCTCTGTCTCTCTCTCACTGTCCACTCTGTCAAAAAAAAAAAAAAAAAAAAGGAGTGGACATCCAGTAAGGATGAAGACATTGCAGAAAAAATCATGACGAGAACACACAGCTGGTACAACTGGGCGAGAGAAAAGGAAGTTTGAGACTAAAAGGAAATGCCACCAGATAGAAGGGTCTTCAGGAAAGAACAGACACAGCCGGGCCCCGCCCAGGAGGAAAGCAGCTGCCCTCAATGGGTAGGCGTCCAGCCTGCCAGGGCTCACACACACTCATGCTGAGATCTGAAGGAGGGAGGGCACGGCCGGGAGCCCCGTCTCCAGCTCCTGCACCCAGCAAGAGAGCCCCTTTTGGATAGAAGCCACATGCACAAGACGACAAGGTCTCGCGAGCCAGCAATGGAGACTGGCCACTCACGACGACCCCCAGCCGCTGTGCCCCACCTCCCCCGTCCCAGGGTGATGCAGAGGCCAGGCGCACAGTGAGTCTGACGTGTGTTCCGCAGAGAGCCCCGAGCACATCGTCTGCATCCAGCTTGAGGGTCCTCCAATCCTGCTAACAGGGATAACGTCACCCCCACGGTGCTCGACATGGGCAGTGTGTGTGGAAGGCCCAAGCGTGGGGCAGGGATGCCCTCTGGAGACCTCACAGAGAACAGGCTCCGGAGCTCAGCTCATAGACACATGTTCCAGGTAGTGCAGAGAGCCACACACGTGCCAGAACCCAGGAGTCAGACCGCCAGGGTGCACTTCCCACAGAAACACCAGGTGACACGAAGACCAGGTGCAAAGACATGGCACCAACAATCTCCCGACAGGCAGCTGGAAGGGAGGCGGGGGTCATGAGCCGCACGTGTGACCTGCAGCCCTGCTGAGGGGACCAGGGACAGCACTGACAGGAGAGTGGAGTATCTTCAGGAATAGAGGCCCCAGGCCCTCCGTCGGGAGGCCAGCCACATCCTGAGGGTGATGCAGTCACCCACGGTCGTGAGCCAAGGATGGAGAAGAGCAGGACTTCAAACACGCATGTGGAGACAGAGACGGCATGAGATGGGGCCCTGGCATGGTGTCCATGGTAGGGAGACACCCAACACACTCCCGTGACCAGAGGCCACTCCAGGGGCCAGCACTGTGGCACAGCAGGTAAAGCCGCCACCTGTGTGGCCGGCATCCTGTACGGGTGCCGTTCGTACCCTGGCCGCTCCTCTTCCCACCCAGCTTCTGCTAATAGCCTGGAAAGACAGAGGAAGTTGGCTCAAGTGTCTGAGTCTCTGCCACCCACATGGGAGACCAGGATGAGGCTCCTGGCTCCTGGTTTCAGCCTGGGCCAGCGCTGGCCGTTGCATTTGGGGAGCGAACTAGCAGATGGTGGACTGTCTCTCCTCTTTCAAAACTTAAAAAAAAAAACAAATATTATGGCCACAATGGCCAGGGTGGTACCAGGCAGAAGGCAGGAAGGAGCTTCGTCCTACTCTCCCAGGTGGGTTCAGGGGCCCAAAAGGTTGAGCCGCCTTCTGCTGCTTTCCCAGGCATATTAGCAGGGAGCTGGATTGTAAGTGGAACAGCCAGGACTTGAACCAGTGCCCATATGGGATGCTAGCATTGCAGGCAGAGGCTTAACCTATCCCACAGTGCCAGCTCCCACAAATAAATCCTTAGAAAAGAAACAAAAAACATAAAAGAAGCCACTCAGGGCAAGGACACAGCAGAGCAAACAGCGAGTAGCAGGACCACAGGGGCTGTGCACACCACTCCAAGTGGGAGGGACCACAGGGGCTGTGCACACCACTCCAAGTGGGAGGGACCAGGGCCACAAGGGCTGTGCACACCACTCCAAGAGGGAGAGACCAGGGCCACAGGGCTGTGCACACCACTCCAAGTGGGAGGGACCAGGGCCACAGGGGCTGTGCACACCACTCCTAGTGGGAGGGACCAGGACCACAGGGCCGTGCACACCACTCCAAGTGGGTAAGACCACAGGGCTGTGCACACCACTCCAAGTAGGAGGGACCAGGGCCACAGGGGCTGTGCACACCACCCCAAGTGGGAGGACCACAGGGGCTGTGCACACCACTCCAAGTGGGAGGACCACAGGGGCTGTGCACACCACTCCTAGTGGGAGGGACCACAGGGGCTGTGCACACCACTCCAAGTGGGAGAGACCAGGGCCACAGGGGCTGTGCACACCACCCCAAGTGGGAGGGACCACAGGGGCTGTGCACACCACTCCAAGTGGGAGAGACCAGGACCACAGGGTTGTACACACCACTCCAAGTGGGAGGGACCACAGGGGCTGTGCACACCACTCCAAGTGGGAGGGACCACAGGGGCTGTGCACACCACTCCAAGTGGGAGGGACCAGGGCCACAGGGCTGTGCACACCACTTCAAGTGGGAGGCCAGGTAGAGGAAAGAAGCCCTGGCTTTAAGGAGAGCCTTACAGAAGACAGCAGCAGGTAAAGCCGCCACCTGTGTGGCCGGCATCCTGTACGGGTGCAGGGGCCTGGCAGCGGCTGGTCTGCACCAAGGGGGAGGGTGCTGGGAGCGGCACAGGAGGAACAGGGACTGGAACAGGGACAGGCGGCCCTGGGCCACCAACATGAGCAGTCTCACCTGTACTGGTGCTCACTCCTGGCCAAGAGAGGCAAGAGTGGCCATGAGGTGGGCGGGGAAGGGACAGGTGCTCTGCTGGACCCAGCTGACATCCCAGGGCAGTCACAGCAGCAACAGAGACAGGGAAGGGGACGCTCAGCACTCACACAGCACCTGAAGCCACAGGACCAGGGAGGCCACTCAAGGTAGCAGGGAGACTCACAAGCAAGGAGGGTCAGCAGCCAAAAACACAGCTGCTCAGACACTGGCAAGAGATGCAGGGGACGTGGGGGCGGGGATCTGAGGACGGCAGTGCCCAGGGTGAGAAAGTCATTGTGTCCCTGACAAGACTCACAGCAGCCACTGGGCAGCATGATGAGCGGAGGACCAGATACAAAGGGACAACCAGTGGTCAGCACCCAGCTTGGGCCAGGCTCCCACAGAGCATCTGGGAAACTCCTTTCTCCAGAGGCCCAGCGCTGCCCTGAGCCACATCCGGTGACTGGCCGTGGCCCCAGGGAGGAGAAGTGTCCCTACCCAGTGCGGAACCAACTCTGCCGAAAGGAAAATCTGAAGGCCAGCACTGTGGCGCAGCAGGCTAAGCCTCCGCCTATGGCGCCAGCATGCCATGAGGGCGCTGGTTTGTGTCCCAGCTGCTCCTCTGCTGATACAGCACCCTGCTATGGCCTGGGAAAGCAGCGTAAGATGGCCCAAATGCTTGAGCCTCTGTACCCTCGTGGAAGACCTAGAAGAAGCTCCTGGCTCCTGACTTCAGATCAGCTCAGCTCCAGCCACTGTGGCCATTTGGGGAGTGAAATAGTAGATGGAAGACCTCTCTGTTTCTCCCTCTCTCTGTAACTCTAGTCCCGGATAAGCAAATAAAATCTTAAAAATATATATATATGTATATAAACCTGTTCACTTAGGGAGGATCAGCCAGTAAGTGAGGGGCCTTCTGTAAGGAGGCCTGGACTCCAGAGTATACTGCTCTAGATCCAGGAGGTCCAGGGAGAGCCCCCAGTTGCATGCAGGCCACAGTCCTGGGCTAGGAGACCGAATTTGGGGGTAGAGGTGAGGCCTCAGAGATGGTCAGTGTGAGAAGCTGGTATGACCACTGTGGGCATGCCACGGGCGTGCTGCGGGCTGCAGCTGTCTCATGGCCAAGGGCTAGAGTGAGAAAAAAGTAGGTCCATGTGTGTAAAACATACGTGCACACAGGGGCAGGAGACAGTGACATGGCAATGGTGACGACTGTGACCTAACTGAAAGCACACGGCTGGTCACCTACTCTTCAGCTTCTCTGTTGCTGAGATACTTAGTGCCAGGGTCGGAGGGAGAGGAGGAGGGGAGGCCCCTGGGCACTGGGGTCAGTGACCCAGGGGGAGTGACACTCACAGCCCCCGATCTTCTTGCGCAGCTCGCCGTAGCAGATGAGGCCGTAGAGCTCTTGGGACGACTTCTTCAGCCCTCGGGAGAACACTGGAGGACAGAAAACGACACAGCGTCAGGCAAGGGACACACAGACAGTGTGGCGAAAGTGTAGTGTGCAGCTGGTTTCCTGGTATTTGTCTCTTGGAGGAACCTGGGCTGCGATGGAGGAATGGGCAATTTTCAAAGTAAAAAGTGTAACAGAAATGTGGGGGATTTTACAAAATTACTCCCAACAGGCAGATCAGATGCCTCCCAAAACATGCATGCTCCTAGGACCTCACTAAATCTCTCCTGTGTCCCCAAGTGTTGGGTGAGGCCAGCACCCTGGAACCAGGGAGGCTCACCTTCCCACCTCACCTGTCCCTTCCCAGGCTGACTAAGGATCCACTCGTGTGGACCCTCCCTGATGTCCAGCCTGCCTCCCTACTTCCCGAACAGCCCCGGCTTCGTCTGGGAGAAGGCGGACTGAGACGTGTGGGCAGCTGCTGTGGAGACGGAGCAGGGCAGGAGTGTGCACACTTTGCTGTCCTGGATGCTGCAACATGAATGGGGAGCACAGTTTCTGTCCCTGGAGCCTCACGTGCTGAAGGCACTGTATTCTGATTTTCACTGATTCCGTCAGGCCAGACCTCAGCCTGAGACACCTGCCCTCTGCTCTCAGTGCCCCACACACCTCTCCTCCAGGCCCTAAGAGCCTGAGGGTTTCTGATGACAGGAGAGGAAGGATGCCTCCGCAAGTGGAAGAGGCGGCTCCAGGCGAGTGATCTGACACGCGGACTCCAAGAATGGGACTGACAGTTCTGGACTCTTCCCGAGGGGAGGATCCAGGACCGCTCACAGGAGGGCAAATAGATGTGGTCCATCTACAACAGATACCATCTGGCCATGAGAAGGATCGTGCTCTGCTGAGCAGGCTGACCCTCGCTGCCACCTGTGTGACCTTTGCAACATTAAGTCAGGGAGAAAAGCCAGACAGGCCACACACTATGCGATTCCATTTCCATGAAACGTCCAGGATGTGCAGACCCATAGAAGGAAGTAGATTCCTTCTGGGATGGGAAAACGGTCTGGAATTAAACAGATGACATCTGCACAAACTTGCAAATATATTAAAACCCACTCAACTATACATCCTGAAAACACACACACATTTTCAAAGTCTACCCCTTGAAACTGCAAAGAGGAACAGCCACACCCCATAGAGACAAAAGCAAACAGAAGAGTGAGGCAGGGGCTGGGGCAGTGGAGCCCTGGGACAGGGTCCAGGCTCTGGGAGGCGGCCCTCGGCCCCAAGGGGCTCTACCTTGTGCCTCTCCAGGCTGGGCTGTGCTACAAACTCTGAGGTGAATCAGAGCCTGTTTTGCCATAACTCCGAGCTCCTAAAACAGAATTTACGGCCAAAAGCAGCCATCAGCAGGAAGGGATGGCTGTGCATGGACCCAGGAACCCAAGGTCGGTGTGGAATCACTGTGGGGTTGCTAAGACAACCGAAATCCCAGAGAGAACACACACACAGTGCCACCCGAGCAATGATGGACAGGCTGCACTCTCAGAGACACCCGTCAGTGCAAGTCTGCACCTGTCCCCAAGGGGCCCAATCTCTGCTCCTTTTCACCAATGCTTTGCTGCTTACTTAGCTTAATGCGTCAGACAAGCCCACAGAAACTACAGATGGGGCACCATCACACACATGCACAACGTATAAACTATGCTGCCACGCTGCGTGCTGTGTGACGCGCAACAGTCAAGGAGCCCAAGGTGCGCCATGGCATCTGGCAGCTTCCTTGTCCTCAGTGGAGATAGCAAGAGACCAGTCGCCCCGGGTGAGCCCCGCCCTAATGGCTGCACTTTCTGTAAGCCACTAGAGAAGGTGACATCCAATCCAAACAAAACAATTTGTGAGACAGGCACCCATGAAGAGACAGAGGCCAGAAGTGCCCCTGAAGGTGTGAGCGCATTCACACAACTTGACAGCGCTTGTCACAGCCTCAGACACCCGGGACTCTGCCTGGAATGAGCCAATGAGCTCGGGCCAGAGAACTGAAAAGGACCAGGTGAGCACCTTCAGCTTCAGCCAAGATCTGCCAATCAACCCATTACAGGGGCCCTCGTGTCAGTAGATGGAGGGCTTGTGGCCCCACACTCTAGGTGGCAGGATTCACATAGCGGTCACCACCCAGGGACCCAGCTAACAGGACACTGCAAGAACAGCAGAGACCCCCCCTGTCACGCCTGTGCGTGGTGCCAGAGCACGAGCTCGCGCATAACTGGGGCCGCCTGTATCTCGCAGGCTGCCCTTTTAACCGCGAGCGACACGACGGCCGGGGGGGGGGGAAAAAAAGAACAGCAGAGACCAGGACTGTGGAGGCAGCCACAGCCACAGGTGCCTGGTGTGGTCAGAGTGGTAGGACTGCGGAGAATGAAGGTGAGAGACAGAGGAGGAGCAGAAGCAGGTGTCTGGGGGAGGGCACTGCTACGTGAGGCTGTAGGACAGTGTGGGCACAGGAGGGTCTCCTGACACCAGAGATGGCCCAAGGGCACTTCCAGCCAGAAACGCACCTGGAGATGACGTAGTCACATGATTCAAGATGGACTATGCAAATACAGGCTCCAACATGGGTGGTGACAGCCTTGGGGAAATGGGTATCCCCCCAGCAACCAGTTCCTGCCTCACTGTGCCCCTTCCTGGGAGGGAAGAGCGAGGAGGAGGCAGGTGCTCACTTCTGGTACCTGTAGCCTGACGTTGGGCCTCAGCACCCTCGCTCACGCTGGACACGAGGTGAACCCACATGCACCCAGAACCGCTGGGAACCAAGCACACACCTCCGAAGAGCAGTGCTGAGAGTGCTGAGTGCAGCACACAGCAGCTGGGCTGTGACGCACTGGGACCTTCGGTCACCCGGTGCGCACCGAGCACCAGGAGGCCGCCGTGGCAGCCCACCACGGTCGCCAACGTGCCTCGCAGGCTTGCCAGGAACTGCCTGCAGAGCAGAAGCCCACCCCTCAGCCCTCAAGGCTGAGTGGCGGCCACTCACCATTGCTGAAGTCGATGTACTTGGTGATCTTGTGCCAGGTTCGGTAGTAGAAGTGCCGGACCTGTTCCTTGTTCTTCACCATGCTTGCGGGTTTGCCTTTCTTCTTGTACTTCAGGGCAATGTTGTTCTGAATCGCCTCAAAGTCCTTCCCGTGCTGGAAAAGAAAGCCCATGTTCACAGCTCAGGGATTAAACCGCGCAGCGCTCCGTGGGACACGGACCTAAGAAGCAGAAAGCGAACTGCTGCTGCAGCAGCGAGCACCCTTCTGAAGCATCCCTTTCCCGCTATGCCACAGCACTGGCCCCAAATCTTTTTCAAGCTGGATTTGCAGGGGTGGAGAAGGGGGGACATCAAGGAACACAGCACAAGGTGCTGGCCATGCAGTTAGAGAACCTGAAATTTTATGTTGAAAAGAGACAGGCCTGCGCCACTGCTCACTAGGCTAATCCTCTGCCTGCGGCGCCAGCACCCCGGGGTTTTAGTCCTGGTCGGGGCACCAGATTCTGTCCTGGTTGCTCCTCTTCCAGTCCAGCTCTCTGCTGTGGCCCGGGAAGGCAGTGGAGGATGGCCCAAGTGCCTGGGCCCTGCACCCCATGGGAGACCAGGAGGAAGCACTTGGCTCCTGCCATCGGATCAGCACGGTGTGCCAGCCACAGCGGCCATTGTGGGGTGAACCAACGGAAAAGGAAGACCTTTCTCTCTAACTCTGCCTGTCCAAAAAAAAAAAGAAAAAAGAGACAGAGGCCGGCACCATGGCACAGCAGGTTAATCTTCCACCAGCATCCAATATGGGCGCTGGTTCGAATCCCGGCTGCTCCACTTCCAATCCAGCTCTCTGCTGTGGCCTGGGAAAGCAGTAGAAGATGGCCCAAGTCCTTGGGTCCGCACCCACGTGGGAAAACCTGGAGAAAGCTCCTCGCTTCATATTGGCACAGCTGCAGCCGTTGTGGCCATTTGGGCAGTGAACCAATGGATGGAGGACCTTTCTCTCTGTCTCTCCCTCTCACTGTCTGTAACTCTACCTCTCAAATAAATAAATATATAAAGTCTTAAAAAAAAAAAAAAGAAAACAGACACATGTAAGGAGGAGACAAAAGTCAGCGGCAGGTTTTGTTCAGAAGCACTGTTTAACAGAAGCACAGACCAGCGCCGCGGCACAGGTTTAAGCTACTGCCTGCAGTGCCAGCATTCCATCTGAGCAACAGTTCAAGTCCGGGCTGCTCCTCTTCTGATCCAGCTCCTGCTAATGTGCCTGGGAAAGCAGCAGCAGAAGGCCCACATGGGAGACCTGGAAGAAGCTCCTGGCTCTGGGCTTCGGCTTGGCCCAGCCCCGGCCAATGCAGCCATTTGGGGAGTGAACCAGCAGATGTACATCTCTCTCTATAACTGCCTTTCAGATAAATAAATCTTTTTTTTCTAATTAATTTTTAAAATTTATTTGAGAGGCAGAGTAATAGAGAAAGAAGGAGAGACAGAGTGAGAAAGATCTTCCATCTGTTGGTTCACTTCCCAAATGGTCACAATGGCTGAAGCTGGGCCAATCCAAAGCCAGGAGCCAGGAGCTTCTTCCAGGTCTCCCATACAGGTGCAGGATCCCAAGCACTGGGGCCATGCTCCACTGCTTCCCCAGGCCATTAGCAGAGAGCTGGATCAGAAGTAGAGCAGCAAGGACTCAATCAGCGCTCATATGAAATGCTAGCTCTGCAGGCAGAGGCGTATCCTATTATGCCACAGCATCAGCCCCCAAATAAAATAAATCTTTAAAAAAAAAAAAAAAAAAAAAGGCAAACCCTTTCACACCATGTCAGGACAGAGAAAGAGAACAGGAAAGCCTGAAGCAGAAAAGGCCGGTAGCCACATGGCACCTTCCCGGGCAGCATGCCCGTCTCACCCCGCGGGTCAGCTGCAACATCTTGGATCTAGCTGTCTGCTCCTAAGGATGCGGCAAGCCCCTGCTCACTCCCCACGTGGGGCAGACACCCCATCAGTCAGCTGCACAGGGAAGGGGGAAGGCCAGAGGACGAGGGCCACGCTTCCATCAGGACCACGTCCCAGGCACAGGGAAGAGTCTTGGGCAAGACGCCACGGCAGCAGACACTCCCATGGCCGCTCAGGAGCAGCGCACCAGGTCACAGCTGGGAGCCGAAGGCCCCCACGCTGCCTGCACCCCCTCAGTGGCCCCCAGCTGGAACCTGCTCACCGGGAGCTGTGCAGCCAAAGCAATCAGAAGCAAAAGCTCACGGCAGGTGCAGAGCTCGGGACCCGAGTCTGAGCCGCTCCTCACCTTCAGCACTCACCTCGTACAGCCCCTCGAAGAAGGTGTTCTTGTCCTCCGTGCTCCACGACTCCCACTGCCGCCGCACCTTCTTGCCTTCTTCCTTCTCAGCACCAGAAGACCCTAAGTTCCGGGAGGACGAGCGCGAGCCCCCCGCAGGGGCGCTGGGGGCAACCCCGGCCACATTTGCAGACGACGCCCCGCCACCTTCGGCTCCTTGGAGAGAAAGGGCTACACAGTGAGCTGCTCCTGAAAGCTGGAAGCCGAACCGGGCAGAACCGGACAGGGGGCGCCACAGGGCCCACTATCCCAAGGCCATGTTCAACTGACGCCCCCAGCGGTGCAACACCGGGGACCCCCAGGAGCAGCAAGGCCCTTCAGGAAAGAGAATCCCAGCCTGTCCCAGTGACTCGATGCACTGTCCCTGCCAGAGATCATGTAGCCTCTGCGAGCAGAAGTCACGCGTCGCGGCTCACCAGGTCCTCTCCCAGGGAGGATTTGCCTGAAATATTGCTTTTAGTATTTGCAAATAAACAGGCTGAACTTCACACTCCAGAGAATGTTCCGTGTGCATGAGATAAGACCCACACAGCAGAATATGAACCGCGTAACGACTGAGGAGCGAGTCCCAGCACTCCTTATTCTCATCAGTTTCCACCAAGACCTGGCATCGCGGCAGTGGACCTCACACCCTGTCCTGAAGCATCGGTCCCAATGCTCAGGTGAGCCCTTTCCTGGAGACGGAGGCGAACGCCAGCACGAGAGAGGCCAGCGTGGCGGCTCTCTGGACAGAACCCTGGGTGCAGGGGAGAGTGAGGGAGAGAGGAGCGTCAACAGCCTCTGCCCACCCAGCTGCCTCCCCTGTGACAGCATCTGTGTCACCGTCATTGTACTTTATGGGGCTACAGGTCCACACAACCCAACCTCCAAACTGAAACAACCCTAAAAGGAGGGCGAGACCAATAGAACGGCTTCCTAGCGAGACAGCCTAGGGCCTCGACGTGGTCTGCCCTCACAGGGCCTGTGCGCCAGGAGGGCTGCGCAGAGGAGAGTGCAACGCTGGGACAGCAGATCCTCGAAAACAAAGGAAGTGGAAAACTAAGTCTCTTATCCAGATGTACTTGCGGCCGGCGCCGTGGCTCAACAGGCTGATCCTCCGCCTTGCAGCGCCAGCACCCCGGGTTCTAGTCCAGGTCGGGGCGCCAGGTTCTGTCCCGGTTGCCCCTCTTCCAGGCCAGCTCTCTGCTGTGGCCCGGGAGTGCAGTGGAGGATGGCCTAAGTGCCTGGGCCCTGCACCCCATGGGAGACCAGGAGAAGCACCTGGCTCCTGGCTTCGGATCAGCGTGGCCGCGGCGGCCATTGGAGGGTGAACCAACGGCAAAGGCAGACCTTTCTCTCTCTCTCTCTCACTGTCCACTCTGCCTGTCAAAAAAAAAAAAAAAAAAGAGCAGAAGTACTTGCCAAGACGGGGGGTGGTCAGGCCCACCCTCCACTGTGCTTCTCAGCCCCGCAGAGGCAGCCAGCAGGGCTGTCGATGTCTGTGCCATGGGTCCCTGTCACTGCAGATGGTCCCCGACCTAGCAGACTGGACTTGTGATTTGTCCACTCTCATGACGGTGGGAAAGGGACACATTCTGTAGAGATCATACTCCAGTCCGGGATGTATGTCTTTTCCCAGGCTAGCAACACGCGGGACCATCCTTTCTGGCTACCCTGGGCAGCGGCAGCACCCACAGCTCCCAGTCAGCGCAGCTGCTCAAGAGGCAATCAGACAGTCGATGTGCTGCATGGCTGCGCCAGCCTGTCCCAGCAGGTTACGGGCAGACTTTGAAAACGGTCAACGCAGCAGCAGCAGCAATCAGGGAGCGAGATGTCTTCACGCAGGCAATGGCAACGACTCGGCTCTAGGGAGAGGACCTGACTCTGCCCGGAGACGGTGAGGGAGTTCAGCAGAGCCGTCGTCACATGAGGCTATTTATATCTAAATATTAATTGAACATTTAAGCCCAGGTCTCTGGTCCCACCAGCCACATTCCATGTGTCCAAGGGCCACGTGTGGGGCAGAACAGAGCACTTCCATCGCTGTGGACAGTGTTCCCGGGCAGCGCTGCACCGAACGCCCGACACCCAGTCCCAAAGTCAGCCCAGAAGCTAAGCTGCAGGTCTGCTGCCCACCTGACCACCCCGTGGTGCAGAGAAACGCAGCTCAGGTGCTCTCTGCGCAGCAGAGCGCGCCAGCAGCCCGAGGCACCAGCTCCTCACCAGACCACATGGCACACTGGTGCTTCCCAAAGCGTCGCCAACCGTGCGACGGCACCAGAGGACATTCTCACAAGGGACCACGTTTGTTCCACTCCCAGGGGGTCACAGGTCCCTCTGCTGCTGCACTGCAATCCTTCGCGCGTGGTCACAGAAGGAAGGGCTGCCCCTCCACAGACAGGCCCTTCAGACTCGGCTCCTACACAACACTCCCCAGACTCTCCTTGCAAGGCAGCTCGGTCTTGCTGCCCCGGGGCACGCTGGGAAATAGCAGACATGCTTCTCAACACCCAGCCCGTCTGTTTTGCTAAATTCTGTGAGATTTTATAGGCTCACAGCCCTGGTAACCGTGAGCGGCAGAATGAACAGTGAAGGGAAGTGGAACGCAAGCGTGTCTGAGCTGCAGCAGACATCAGAAGCAGAGAAGAGGCAACACGGGCGCTGCACACCACCCACCTGAGAGCCGGCCACTCCCCTGCACAGCGAGGCAGGTAGCCTGTCCTGCTCAGGTCTGAAAACGGCGCTGCCTCGGCAACGGGCAGGAAACAGGAGGAATGTTACGACCAGGTCACCCACGTAACCGCTGCCAGCTGGGCACGGCCATCCCAGACCCAGGGCAGAACAGAACCGACTTCCGAGCAGAAAGAGAACGTGGCTCCACGGCCTCACCTCTGCTTCACTCGACAACCCCGAAACACGCAGAGACAGGAAGGTCTCCCAAGAGTCGCAGGTGGAAGACAGCCGTGGGCATCTGCGAGAGGCCGCCTTCAGGCCAACAGGGGGCAAACATAGGCGGAAGAAGGGCAGAACAGGCTGGCAGAGGCACCAGGAGGACGGACGACTCCTAGCCAGCACAGGGGCTTTCTCTGGGGTGGGAATGGCTTGAGACAAAGGAGGGCAGGACCAACAACCGCTCCACCTGTGGCTCTTTCTGGGACCACAGAGAAGACTCGCGTGGTGAGAAGCCAGCATCCGAGGAACCTGAGGGGAATGCGCAGGACTAGCCTAACTGAGCTCTCTGCAAGTCACAACCCTGTCTCACCCTCCCATGCCCACCCTGCACCAGGCCCCATGCAGCACGTGCTCAGTGACAGCCTGGGGCCCACTGGGCACAGAGAGGGGCCTCCTTGTTCGCGCTGGGCCCAGCCTTCCCCCTCAGCCCCCTTCACTGCCCAATGTTACCTTGCTTCTCCAAGGCCAGTTCCATCCCACCTGATCGAGACAATTCTAGCAACCTCTGCTCTGGTGTCCCAGACCACCGATCTCTGCTACGGACCCCCTCCAGGGCCCGCAGGTGAAGGACACAGCCCCGCGGCTTTGATCTGCCGTCACCCACCTCCACACAGAACACCTGCTGTCATCCCCAGCGCCCATCTCTGGTTGACCTGGGATGCCCCCACCTCACACAGCACCTCAGGAAGACAAAGCCACCCCCATCTTGCAAGTGCACAAGCAGGGGCACGGGCAGAGCCATGCCCACAGCGGGCACAGACACAAACAGCACCTGTTACACGCACTCAACCACGCTGCTTCATCTGGGTCTCAGTGCACGGTCATCATGCCCATTTTAGAAACAGGGACACCGAGCTACCAAAGCACGGAAGCCCCAAGTTCCCAGGCAGCAAGGACCACCCCAGAGCCCGAGCGAGCTTCCACGCGCTGTGCCACCAGGCGGCCTGGCCTCGCGGGGGCAGAAGCTTCAGTTCTGAAGGAAGGAAGCTCGCCTCAGGCGCCTCCGCTCGGGAGAGGACGTCACACACAACTCCCACGACTAGGCCAGCGTCACATGACAACTAAAGGCAGGGGTGAGGACGCAGGGGCGGCTCCAGTGAGAAGCCCCAGGTGCCCTAACCTGGGCAGACGCGGCGGACGCCGTCAACCCGTCCTGCTCACTGACTGCAGCTTGCTTCCCATGGTGTGTGAGCCCCTTCCAAGGGCCAGGGACGTCAAAGCAGCAGTGGTGGAATGTGGGCTCAGCAACTGTCCCCGGGACAAGAGGTGATCACAAGAATCTCTCAGACGCCTCCCTCGTGCTTAGCTGGAGACGTCTGGGGGTCAGCTCCCGGGGGTGCACCTCCAGGCCCCACTGCTCCACACCCCAGCACAGGGAAGGGGGTGGGGCTTCACCAGAGGCCCAGGACACCCCAGGCACCAACGCCCTTCTGGGCATAGTTCACAGCACGCCACGGTTGAGGGGCGGCAGTGCCGGGAAGGTCTCCCCAGGGCCCCTGTGGTACCGGCAGCTCTGCTTCCAGAGCCCACGTGCGGTGCAGGGCACACCAGCCCACTTCCCACCGGCAGGGCCTGCCAGAGCCCGGCTGTCAGCTCAGCGCGCACTGGAAGCGTCAGAGGCTTCTGTTCACACGGCCGGTGGCGGCGCTGTGCTCACGTCTGTGACGCTGCCTTCCACAGCCACGTTTATCACCTTGGCATCTTCCTGCCTTCGATTGCCACACCACCCACAGCCAAGACACAGTCAAACCCCCAAGGACCCCACCAGCAAAAAACAAATTCACAGACCATCAGGTCCCACGGAACCATGTGAGTTCTAACAGTAAAAGAGAACACTAGCTCAGCCTGAAAACCTGGAACTCGGCATCTTCATCAGGCCCTCTCCTGACTCGAAGCAAATGAAATCAAGCCATCCACCAAGGCCCTGTGTGTGCGGGAATTTTCTGTCCTGCAGCCCCTCAAGCAGCCTGGCTCACAGCTCTCCTGACCCCCAAGCACAGGGATGTCTGGGCCACACAGCAGGACACCAGCCTGGACAGCACCTTCCACCACTCATCGCGTCACAGGGTGTGTGTGGCTGTGCACTGGACAGAGCCCACAGGAGCACCCCACCTCCTCCTCCTCTGCCCTCCCTCGTCATGACCACGCCACCTAGGCATGGCGTGGGGAAAGGTCACGCGCCGGGTTCGGCTGGAAGGGGAAGCGCAGTGCTGCAGTCTGCCACATCTGGTGAACTTCCCACCCAGGGGAGCATGGGCGAGATGCTGAGCTGGTCAGGAGAGAGCTTCAGCAGAGACGGCGGCATTCTGGCCGACCTCTGCCTGAGCGCTCCCGCAGGCCAGCACGCAGCCCTTACCCACTACAGCCGATCCACCTTCCGGAGCACTCTGCCAACACACTCCCAGTTCCTTCTGCACCTGAAGGTTTGAGAGAGCATAACCCTCAGCCACAAGCTCCCCAACTCACTCTAAACGCAAGGAACCCAGAATCTAGCAGGCTACGCAGCAGCAGAGCCCGCCACGCGGCAGCTCTGGGCAGGCGGGGCCCCGCTGCCGGTCCCAACTGCTCTCCAGTGCGGTACCAGTCTCAAAACGCCAGGAAGCTCCGAGCAGCCCACGTGGTGACGGATGCGCATTACCCCTTTTACAGACAAGGAAACGGAGGCTCCGAGGTGGCCTGGATCGCCAAGGCCAGCTGACCCTGAGGCGGCCAGCACGGAAGGGCAGCAGCAGCCCTTCTCCCCACCACCTTCTCAGGGACCGTGGTGGTCTCTGAGACTCTGCCTCGGGCTAGTGGGTCCTCGGTCACTCTGGCGCTGCCACAGGGTGGGAGGAATCGAGCAGATATTGTTCCGGCGTGCAGAATCGTGACTTCCACACACCTCCGTCTCCATCCCCATGCCTAGGCCGAGGGAGGGAGGGAGGGTGCTCGGTGCGAGGCACCGGGTCTCTGCTACGGCCCCGGGAGCACCTCACAGAGCACCCGGAGTCGTGCTACAGAAAGGTTATTCTTCATTAACGCCAACAGAAGAGCCCATCCTTCCAGACCCAGCGAAAGCCAGCAGGCTCGTGTGACAAAAGCCAAACCGGAGGATTCCTTGCCCCACTCCCTCAGAGGCCCACGAGCTGCGAAGGGGGAAGTCAAGGCGCCCCGCTCACCGTCCACGTCTTCTCCAGAGGTCACAGTCTGTCTGCATTGCTCATTTCCCATGACACAGACCCAGCCCCCTGTGGAGATTTCCACTGCGTGCCAGGGCAGGCTCCCCCTGGCCTCTCTCCTGGCCGCTGACCGAGGTGACTAAGCTGAGCGGGGTTCTCCCCGAGGCACGAGGGCTGTCCCGGCAGAGTGAGGCGCATCCGGAGTCCACACAGCCATGAGCAGCGAGCAGTGGACAGGGAGCCGAGGGCAGGTGGTGTCTGAGCAGCTCTGTGAGGCACAGGAGCTAAAGACGACCGCTGGAGCTTAGCTGGGTCTCCCTCCCCCAGCACCTCACTCCAGTCCGGCAGCCGCGCTCCGGGACGGTTAAGGGGCTGCTGCCCTTGTCTCCCAGGTGAGACACCTCCGGCAGGCCTGGGAGCAGAGTGGCGCTGAGGGGCCAAGGTGGTGGGGCTTGAGACCCCACACAGCAAGCCCTCAAGGCACCTGCGGCATCCCCACACGGAGGCCCTGACCACGGAGCGCAGGTGGACCTGGAACCAACAGGGAGAAGCTGTTTTCACCAAACAAGCTAAGCTGGGAGACCACGCCGGTGCGTACTGACTCAGTCAGCACTCGCACACCAAGACCAGAGCCACCTGGGCATCTCGGGAGCCTGACGTCGAAATCCCTCGCCGCAGGAAGCCCCGCTCCTGGGGAGCAAACGCAGGCGCAAGGGGACGCGGTGTCGGTTCACGCTTCCTTTCAGAAACTCCAGAACCACGGGATACATTCAAACCAGCATTTCCCAGGAAACCAAGTGAAAGCTTTTTTCAGGCAAAACTCCCAGGTGCTGAACCTGCTCCCGGACGACAAGAACCCCGCAGCGACGTTCCGCTGAGACGGGGCTGGCGCCGCAGGGCTTCCCGCACCGGCTGGGTCCCCACGCACAGGCCAGGCCGCTTCCATCCCCCCTACTCTGGCCGAGACCCTCCTGGCTCCGCAGAGGAAGGGCCCCGCCCTGCGCCAGGAAGCTTCAAGCCCAGGACAGGGGCCGGGGACCCTCACCGGGGACAGACACCCGCAGGTCATCCCCTCCTCCCGACCCCTGTCCTGGGCCAGCGGCCCACCACCCAGTGCAGACAGGAGCCTCCGGGAAAAAGCCTGGGCGCTCTCCGCGCTCGCACGGGGGCCAGCGCCCCCAGGCCCCCGCGGCGCCGCCCCCGGCCCGTCTCGCGCCGCCCTAGCCCTACCTTTTCCGCGGGGCCCCGAGCTGCCGCCGCCCGCCGCGCCCGGCGGGTCCCTGCGGGGCCTCTTGTTCTGCGGCCGCACGCTGGACCGGAGGAAGTGGTGCTGGTCCTGGGGGCTGCCGAGCGCGGGCGCTGCGCCGGGGGCCGCGGGGGCGCCGGCCCGGGGGGGCGGCTCGTCGCGCTTTGTGCCGCCGTCCTCGGCCGCGTCCGCGCCTCCGGGCGCGTCTCCGGCCAGCGCCTCCTCCTCGGCCGACCGCTTGCCCAGCTTCTTGAGCCCGTCCTCGCCGCCGCCGCCGTCCCCCAGCTTCACGGTCATCCTGCGGCCGGGGGAGCAGAGGGCAGCGCCGTGAGGCGGCCGCGCCGGGCCCGGCAACTTTCTCCGCCCGCGGCCCTCTCAACATGGCCGCCGCTGTTTGTTCCAAATCCGCGCTCGCGCCCGGCCCGCCCCGCACCGCCCGGCTGGAGGGGCGGCTGCCCGGCCGCCGGCGCGGCCCCGTCCCGGAGGGCGCGGACCCGACGCGGGCCAGGGCCGGGCCCGGCGAGACGCGCCCCGCCGCCCCCGCGGGGCCTCCGCTCCCGGCCCGGCCTGAGCGCCGCCTCGGCTCGCCGCAGCCCCGGCCCTCGCCCCTCGCCCGCACCCCGACGCGCGCGGGGCTCCCCGGCGCGGCGCACCTGCCCCGCGCGCTGCCCTCGGAGCCCGCCCGCAGTGGGGCCGGGCAGCCCGCATCGACCCCGGCGCGGGACCGGCGCGGGCGGCGCCGCCGACACCGCCATGCTGGCCCAGGGTCGCCGGCCCAGCGCTGGACGCGAGGACGCTGAGCCGAGGGCCTCGGGGACGCTCCCCGGGGTGGAGGTGCGTGCCCTGCGCCCGGCCCGACGGCAGGAGTCTCCCGGGGGGACCCGCGTGAACACTCGGGGTACCTCGCGGACCCGCCGCCCGGAGCAAACGCAGCGGCCGGACGCGCCCAGGCACCGGCCACAGCGCGCGGACCGGCCCCGCGCGGGGCGCTACCAAGCGGAGCCCCCCGGGACAGCACCCAGGCGCCACGGCGGGCGGGCGCGCGCGGCGTCTCGGCCGGCCCGTCTCCACGGGGGAAACGCACAGACAGCGACAAAAACCCGCAGGCCGCGCGGCGGGCCGGGCCCCGGCCCCGCAAACCGGGGCTGCAGGGCGTGGACGCGGCCCGCACCGCACACCTGCACCCCGCCGCGGGGCCCGAACGGGCGCGGCCTCCCTCCCGGCGGGCTGCGGGCGCGCGACAGCGACCCCCGCGCCCCGAGCCGCCCCGCCGCGGGCCCCTCCGGTCACCTTTCTCATCCACGCCCCGCGGCCGCCGGGCCTCCCGGAGCCCCGGGACGTCCCCCCGGGCGCCCACAGAGCGGCCTCCGCGCGACGGCTCAGCAGCCGCGACGCCGCTGTGGCCCTGCCGCCCCCGAGGCGGCCGCCGACCGACGCGCCCTGCCCACGGCCCCTCCGCGGGGCAGCCGGGGGCCGACCGGGGCTGCAGGCGACCCGAGGCCCAACCCGCAGCGCTCGGCAGCAGTTCCGGCTACGGCGGCCGGTGCAGACGCCGGGACGTCGCGCCGGGGCGGGGCGGGCGGGCGCGCGGGACGGGGCGGGGCGACGCGCGCGGGAGCGAGCCCGCACGGGCTTTCCGGCGGGCGCGCCCCCCGTAGCGGCGCTCCCATTGGCCGGGAGCGGGCGCGCGCCGCCGCACGTACGAGCGCGGGGGCGGGCCCTCGACGTGAGTAATGTTGTGACGCCGGCCTGCGCCCGTGCGGGCTGTGCGTCGCTCCGGATTGGTGAGCCGCCAGCCAATAGCGCGAGCTCGGCGCGGTGATTGGCCGCCGCTGTGTTGACGGATGCGTGAGAAGAAAACGCCGCCTCACGCCGTGTGGAAACGGGCGCGAAGCCGGTGAAGAGGCCCTGAGGGGGACGCTCGCGCTTCCTCGCAGCGTGGGGGCGCTGCGGCGTCGCGGCCACCGCCGAGGGTGTGCGGCCCTAGTGTCTGTGGGAGCGGCGGCCCGACCCCGTCCCGTCAGCCCCGCGCGTGTCCCCGGAGCCCCGCCGGGACGCGTGTCCGGCCGGCCGGCGATTCCGAGGAAGGCCCAGCCGAGCGGGTCGTCCCGGCAACGTCCCGTCGTCCCGGCAACGCGGCGGCGCGGCCCGCGGAGGCTGGCGCGGCGCCGTCCCCGGCGGACCGCGAGCGGCGTGCGCAGCCCCGGGAGCCCGAGTCGTGCGCCGCGCAGCTCGGTCGGGACCAGCGAGACGTCCGGCTCTCCTCCCCCGGCTGCAGGTTCGTGCCCGGAGCCCGGGAGTTGGCTACGGGACGCGACGCGGGTCGCCGGCGGTCGTGGCAGCCGCTTGCTTGGGGACTTTGCGGACCGGTGAGGATGCCCGCGAGAGGAACGGGCGGGAGTGGGCCCGGGCGGGCTCCTCGCAGTGCCCACTCAGGCCCGAGCACTGAGGAGTGCACCCCTCGCGGAGCGCCCAGCGCAGCCGGAAGGCGGGGATCGAGTCCTGGGGGCTCCCGGAGGAGAGCTTCAGCGCCCAGCCGGAGACCCGGGCACGGGAGGAAGGTGGAGGGTATCCCTGTGTTCCTAGATCTGCATTGTGAACTCGCAGCCTGAAGTGAAGTCGTCAGAGAAGCATCGCTGGCATTCTGCTGTCTCGGCGCTTGACGTCACGCAGGACAGGGCAGGCCAAGTGCGGTTGCATTCAAGCTCTGTTAGGGTTGCCCCATCGGAGTGCTCATGTGTAGTCGTTACAGCAACATTGTGTGTTGCTCAGTTTTCAGAACTCTTTCCGCAAAGTAAAGAATGTTGCAGCGGCCGGCGTGAAGCCGCCGCCTGCAGTGCTGACACCCCGTGAGGGTACGGGTTCACGTCCCGGCTGCTCCACTTGCAATCCCGCTCTGTGCTCTGGCCCGGGAAAGCAGCAGGAGGGGGCCCAAGCGCTCGGTCCCTGCACCCACGTGGGAGACCCGGAAGAAGCGCCTGGCTTCAGATTAGCTCAGCTGTGGCCTTGTGGTCATTTGGGGCGTGAACTGGCAGATGGAAGACCTCTGTCTCCCTCTGGCTCTACCTCTCTCCGTAACTGTCTTTCAAATAAAATAAGTATCAAAGAAGAACGTTTCATAGGATGTAGACCTTTGTCTAGATGCAAAACATTGAAGCTCGCCATGAAAGGTTTCCGTGGGGGGCGTTCGGCCTCTCGATTGCTGCACCGGCCTCCCAGTCACAGCGCTTCGGTCTGATTCCTACTCCTGCAATGCACCTGGAAGGCAGCAGGCGATGGCTCAAGAACTGGGGTCGCTGCCACCCACGTGGGACACCCAGCTGGAGTCTGAGGCTCCTGGCTTCAACGTAGCCAGTCCCCAGCTGTTGCAGGCATTTGGGGAGTTAACCAGCAAGTAGGAGATCGATCTCTGTCTTCCGAGTAAAATGAAATAAATGTTTAATAAATGTTTCCGACACAGAGATTTGGGTGCGGAGGCTCGGTCGTTGCTTGGGACGCCGGTACCCACATTGGAGGGCCTGGTAGCTCTGCTTCCTGCTGCTCCACCCCTGGGAAGCTGGTGACGGCTCCGGCACTTGAGTCCCTGCCGCCCGTGTGGCAGATCCAGATGGAACTCTGGACTCCTGGCTGTGGCCTGGCCCAGCCCTGGCTGTTGTGGGCATTTGGGCAGTGGAAATGGGAAGCTAATGGAAGAACTGTCTGCTCCTCTTTCTCACTGACTTTCAAATAAAATTAACCTAGATAAATAAAAATTTTCAAAAAGGTCCTTTTGCTAATTTTTTTTTATTTGACAGAGTGAGACAGTGAGAGAGAGAGAGAGAGACAGTTTCTTCCCTCAGTTGGTTCACCCCCTAAATGGCCGCCAAGGCCGGAGCTACACCAATCTAAAGCCAGGAGCCAGGTGCTTCTCCTGGTCTCCCATGGGGTGCAGGGCCCAAGCACTTGGGCCATCCTCCACTGCACTCCCGGGCCACAGCAGAGAGCTGGACAGGAAGAGGGGCAACCGGGACTAGAACCCAGCACCCACACAGGATGCCAGTGCCGAAGGCAGAGGATTAACCAAGTGAGCCACGGTGCCGGCCCTGCTAATTTTTAAGACATCTTTTTTTTTTTTTTAAAAGATTTATTTTATTTATTTGAAAAAGTTACAGAGGTAGAGACAGAGAGAGAGGTCTTCCATCTGGTGGTTCACTCCCCAGATGGCCGAAACGGCCTGAGCTGCGCCGATCCTAAGCCAGGAGCCAGGAACCTCCTCCGGGTCTCCCACGCGGGTGGGTGGACTTGGGCCATCTTCTACTGCTTTCCCAGGCCATAGCAGAGAGCTGGATTAGAAGAGGAGCAGCTGGGACTAGAACCGGCACCCATATGGGTGCAAGGGGTGGGGGGAGGTTAGAAGACAGTCTCCCGTTTTACGCTCTACCAGAATTTGGGGACTTTTTTCCCTACGCAGGTACTCTCCAGTGGAGCAGTTTGCTTTTTAAAAATTTTGCTTCAGAGGCCACTGAGGAAAGATAAATTATCCTCATTATAATCGGAATAAAAATTACCAAGCGTGGAGGGTGGGGTGTGGAGTGCGGGGCCTGCATGCTGTGCAGTCTGTTTCTGTCGCACCCCATGCCATCCCAGGCCCAGTCCCTTGTCTCTAGTTGTGTGTTTTCTCCTGGTGGGAGATGCATTCCTCATGCCGTGGCCTGCACCGGTTCAAGGAGACATTGTTCAGCGGCCCAGGGTTGCAGGATGGTGGATCTGTGGTCTGTCGGTTCTGTGACTGTACAGCCTGGTGTGTGTATAAAACCCCTGGACTCTCTGCTTTTGCCCATGCAGGTTTCGACTCTGACCAGGTGTGTGTCCCGTCATGGCCCTCTACTTTGACCACAAGATCGACGCCCGGGATGCAGCGGGAGCCCCTTCTCACATCAGCTGGCACCCCGTCCACCCGTTCCTGGCAGTGGCTTCCAAGAGCCCCACCTCGGGAGGCACCGTGGACACCTATCTGGAGCAGGTGAGCCGGCAGCCGGCCCTCAGCAGCTTCTGCCTCTTGTATTTCATGGCTCCTCGGTGCTGTGTGTATGTACCACACAGGTGTGTACACCTGCGTGTGAGGTCTCGTTGTGTGTGCATGCACGTGTGTGTGAGGTCTAGTCACGTGTGTGGTCTAGCCACACGTGCGTTTCCATGTGTGTGAGGTCTAGTCATGCAAGTGTATGCACGTGTGAGGTCTAGTGTGTGTGCACGTGTGAGGTCTAGTCATGAAGTATATGCACGTGTGAGGTCATCATGCGTGTGCATGCATGTGTGTGAGGTCTAGTTGTGTGTACATACACGTGTGTGTGAGGTCTAGTCACGTGTGTGGTCCAGCCACACGTGCGTGTGCATGCGTGTGAGGTCTAGTCATGCAAGTGTATGCACATGTGGTCTATTCACGTGTGTCGTGCACATGTGAGGTCTGGTTGTGTGCATGCGTGTGATGTCTAGTCATGCAAGTGTATGCATGTGTGTGAGGTCATCATGCGTGTGCATGCATGTATGTGAGGTCTAGTCACGTGTGTGAGTTTAGACTGGATCTGTGCTGGCTTTTTTTTTTTTAAGGATTTATGTATTTATTTGAAAGGCAGAGTTAAAAAGAACATTGGGGAGAGACAGAGACCTTCTAGCTGCTGGTTCACTCCCCAGATGATCACAACAGTTGGGGCTGAGCCAGACCAGAGCCAGGAGCCAGGAGCTCCATCCAGTTATCATGTGTGTGGAAGGGACCAAGCACCTGGGTCAGAAGGGGAGCAGCTGGGACTTGAGCTTTTTCATGAAGAAAAAATCATGAAAACAAATCGTACCTGTCCTTAGTTCCCACTGAGATCCACATTCCCAGTGTTACAGAAGCCCTGGTATGTGGGCCTCTTTATTTTTCTAAAGGATTTTTTTTTTTTTTATTTAAAAGACAGAGTTACAGAGATGGAGGGAAAACAGAGAGCGAGCTTCTAACTGCTAGATTATTCCGCAAATCGCCACAAAGCCTGGGGCTGAGCCAGGCTGAAGCCAAGAGCCTGGAACTCTATCCTGGTCTTTGACCTGGATGGCAGGGTCCAAGCACTGAGACCAGCTTTTACTTCTTCCCCAGGTGCATCAGCAGGGAGCTGGATCAGAAATGGAGCAGCTTGGGGCCAGCGCTGTGGCAAAGCAGGTTAATGTCCTGGCCTGAAGCCCCAGCATCCCATATGGGCGCTGGTTTGAGACCTGGCAGCTCCACTTCCAGTCCAGCTCTCTGCTGTGGCCTGGGAGAGCAGTAGAAGATGGCCCGAGTGCTTGGTCTCCTGCACCCGTGTAGGAGACCTGGAGGGGGCTCCTGGCTCCTGGCTTCGGATCAGCACAGCTCTGCCCTGTTGCGGCCAATTGGGGAATGAACCATCGGATGGAAGAACTCTCTCTCTCTCTCTCTCTCTCTCTCTCTCTCTCTGTGTAACTCTGACTTTCAAATAAATAAATAAATAAATCTTTAAAAAAAAGAAATGGAGCAGCTAGGACTCAAACCAGTGCATACTCTCTGTGCCACGACACTGGCCCCTTGAGTAGTTCTTTCAGCTCTGCTATTTCACTTGGGGGCGCATTTAAGAGTGTGTGACACAGTACACCAAAGGCAGAATGAGAATGAATTAATCTCTGATTACATAAAACTTACACCCTGAACCTACTTTCTTACAAAATCATGAAACGCAGAAGAAATGAGTGCGAATCCACAGCTGTGAGAGTAGTGACATCACACATCATGTCTTGTTTAGAAAACACCACTGTACTCACCTGAGAGAATCAGTAAACACGGCGGACAGCTTCCTAGTATTGTTCTGAAAATATCTTTTACTTTTCACAGCCCTAAAAGGGGCTTTGAGAACCCTGGGGTGGCAAACTTCACCCACTGCTGCTCTGTGCATTTCTGTAAATAAGGTTTGATTGGGGAGCCGGTGCTGTGGTGCAGTGAGTTAACGCCATGGCCTGCAGTGCCAGCATCCCATATGCATGCTGGTTCAAGACCCAGCTGCTCCACTTCCAACCCAGCTCTCTGCTATGGCCTGGAAAGCAGTAGAAGATGGCCCATGTCCTTGGGCCCTGCACACATGTGGGAAACTGAGAAGAAGCTCCTGGCTCCTGGCTTCGGATCGGCACAGCTCCGGCCCTTGCAGCCAACTGGGGAGTGAACCAGCAGATGGAAGACACATCTCTCTCTCTGTTTCTGTCTCTCTCTCTCTGCCTCTCTTCTGTCTGTGTAACTCTTTCAAATAAGTAAATAAAAATCTTAAAAAAAAAAAAAAATAAGGTTTTATTGGAGCCCAGTCACAGCCATGGGAATGCTTGGCTGTGAGCATGGTTCGCTCTCTGGACAAGCCAGGATGCACATTGCCACGAAGCAGAAATTAGAAGTGGAGGTGGGACTGAGACCGAGGCCCTGCAGGACAGGATGTGGTTGTCCCAGGTGGAGGTGTAACCACTTCACCCAACAGCCTCCCTCAGGAGTTCTTAAAAGTAGGGGCTGGCATTGTGGCCATTGCAGCCATCTGGAGAGTGAACCAGCAGGTGGAAGATCTCTTTCTCTGTTTCTCTATATAACTCTGCCTTTTAAATAAATATTTAACAACAAACAAAACCAAAAAAAGAAGATGCCGATGCTGTGGTGTATCAGGTAAAGCCACCACCTGCAGTGCCGGCATCTCACATGGGCACCAGTTTGTGTCCCGGCTGCTCCACTTCTGATCCAACTCTCTGCTGTGGCCTGGGAAAGCCATGGAAGATGGCCCAAGTCCTTAGGTCCCTGCACCCACGTGGGAGACCTGGAATAATCTCCTGGCTCCTGGCTTGGGATCAGCCCAGCTCTAGCCGTTGCAGCCAACTGGGGAGTGAACCAGCAGATGGAAGTCTCTCTCTCTCTCTCTCTCTCTCTCTCTCTCTCTCTCTCTCTCTCTTTCGCCTTTGCTTCTCTGTATCTCTGATTTTCAAATAAATAAGTCTAAAACATTTTTTTTTAAAAAGTGGCTGCTACCAGGGCCAGCTTTGTAGGGCAGAGGGTTTAGCCGTTGCTTGCAGTGCCGCATCCCATGTCGGAGCCCGGTTTGTGTCCCAGCCACTCTGCTTCCTACCCAGCTTTTTACTAATGTGCCGGGAAGACAGCAGATCATGGCCAAGTACTTGAGTCTCTGCCGCCCACAAGAGAGACCAGGATGGGATTCCTGGCTCTCTTTCTTTCAAATAAATAAATCTCCTTTTTTAGAAAAGATTTATGTGTTTATTTGAAAGAGAGAGAATCAATCTTCCATCCACTAGTTCACTTCCCAGATGGCCACGGTGGCCAGGTGGCAGCCAGGAGTCTGGAGCTTCGTCTGGGTTTCCCACACGAGTGGATAGACCCAGGCACTTGGGTTGTCGTATGCTCTCCCCAGGCCGTTAGCAGGGAGCTGGATTTGGAGCAGAGCGGCCGTTGCACTGGGGCGCATGTGGTGTGCCAGCAGTTAGGCAGTGGCTCTTTCTGCTATGCCACGACATCAGCCCCAAATAAGTAAGTCTTTAAAAAGTAGCCGCCACTACCTGTAATGCTGGATTTTGCCTCTTGTCCCACGTAGGGTCAGCGTGTGCTCGACGCACATATGGAGAGGCCGTCCCAGGTCACTTTACTGTGCTGGCACCCAGCGCGGCCGATCCTGGCTGTTGGCTGGGAGACGGGAGAAGTGACGGTGTTTAACCAGCAGGACAGGGAGCAGCACGCCGTGCCCATGACGCACACCTCCGCCATCACCGTCCTCAGCTGGAGCACCAGTGGGAGCTGCCTCGTGTCTGGGGACAAGGTGAGTGAAGCGCCGCTGGCGAAGTCCCTGACCGAGCTCTGGCAGGTGTCACAAGACTGCCTTGAAGTGTGCGATTGCCAAATGTGGTTACAGAATTGACTTTATATTGGAAACAAGACTTGGGAATGTCTTTCCCAGAACCCCACGGTGACCAGGTTGTGTCTGTGGTTCTGAAATGGAGCTATGTCGAGAAGTTGCACTCAGACACTGGGAGACTGACTCCAGTTCTGTCCCTTTCACCCCCTCAGGTCCCTCAGGTCCGTGAACATGCGTGCATCCTCCTTGCCAGGAGTCCCTAGCTCTGTCTGTCTCAGTCTTGACCAGTGCCCAGGGGACGTGCGGTAGTTCCAGAGACAGCTTTTGTCATCGCAGCTTGGGGAGGAGTCTCCTGGCGTCTCGTGGATGAGGGAGGCTGGGGGTGCTGTGTAGGAGAGGCCTCCGTGGCAGGGAGTGATCTGCCAGCTCGTTTGACCCACAGAGATTGCACGTGTGTCCCTGCGTGGTAACTGTGGGTGACACGCTTCCAGACCGCAGAGTTCACAGCTGTGCTCATTTGAAATGCAGCCCTGCCCAGCGTGCGCTTTGCCACCCTCCAGACATGTGGCTTCTTAGCATCTCTCGTGTCTTCAGACACACACAAATGCATTCTTTCTTTAACTGGTTTTTCTTTCCTTTTTAAAAATTTGAGAGGCAGAGATAGACTTATTTGAAAGACAGAGAGCAGTCCCGTCCACTGGTTCTCTCCCCAGATGCCTGCAACAGCCGGGTGTGGGCCCATTCGTAGCTGGATATTCATGCCGTCATAGGAACCCATTTACTGTCATCTGCACTGCCTCCCAGACTGTGCGTTGCGGGAGGCCAGAGTCAGGATCCAGGAGTTTAACCCAGCCACTGCTTTGTGAGTCCCCTCCAGCTCGGCTGTGGGTCCGCTTTCCTCACATGGCACGGATCCTTAAGAGGAGCTGACGGAACAGTGTGAGGAGCACCCCGTCCTTTGCACAGCTCATCCTGCCTCCTCCTCCCCCCCCTGAATATGTTCTTCTGAGTAACTAGGATTTGTCGTGGGCATTATGAGCCTTTTTAACTTTATTTTTTAAAGAATTGTTTATTTGTTTGAAAAGCGGAGTGATAGAGAGGAAGAGAGAGAGAGATCTTCCATCCTTTGGTCCACTTCCTAGATGGCTGTTGTGGCCAAAGCCAGGAGCCTGGAACCCCATCTGGGCCTCCCCGTGGGGGGCAGGGCCCACGCTCTCGTCTCCTGCTGCTTCTCCAGGTGCGGCGACAGGGCTGGTTGGCGGTGGCGCTCCGGTGTGGGACGTCAGCATCATAAGCACAGCCCGGCCTGCTGACCACGGTGCCAGGCCCACGCTGTGGTCCTCACTCCTGCGGACGTGGGCGCCAGTGTCCTGGCCAGGACGTCCTGCTGCATGGCCACAGCGCGGGGCAAGCTCAGGAAGTCCAGTGCTGGTGCGGCACCATTATCCCAGGGCGTGCTTCACAGCCAGTTTCTCCTCTACATGGTCAGGTGTTGCATTCCACCTTCATTTCTGTTCTCTCTCTGTCTCTCTCTCTCTTTCGTGATGTTGAAATTTTGCAGAGTCTGCAGCTAGTAGCTTTATAGAATGTCCCTCAGTTTAGATGTGTCCGTCTCCTCATGAGACGCTCAGATAAAGCGCTTTGTGCCAGAGTGGCACAGCAGGCATTGTCTGTCTGCTTGTTTTCCTGATGATCTTTTTAAAGATAGTGCAACAGTGCACGGCACAGCACACGTAACACAGAACACACACAGCACAACATAGCATACACAGAGCACACACAGCACAACACACACAGTACACACAGTGATCACACACACAGCACATAGCACACAGTGCACACACAGCACACAACACAGCAACACACAACACAACATACACAGCACACACACAACACAGAACACATATAGCACACAGCACACACAGTACACACAGTACACACGACACACAGCACATAGCACACGCAGCACACACACAGTACACACACAAAGCACATACAGCACACACACAGAGCACACACAACACATAGCACACACACAGCACACACACAGTACACACACACACAGCACACACAACACACAGCACACACACAGCGCACACAGCACACACACAGTACACACACACAGAGCACACACAACATACAGCACACACACAGCACACACACAGTACACACACACAACACACAGTACACACACACAGCACACACACAGTACACACACAGCACACACACAGCGCACACAGCACACACACAGTACACACACACAGAGCACACACAACACACAGTACACACACACAGCACACACAACACACAGCACACACACAGTACACACACAGTACACACACACAGCACACACACAGTACACACACACAGCACACACACACACAGCACACACAACACACAGCACACACACAGCGCACACAGCACAGATAACACAGCGACAGTCTCTCCCCACAGGGGCACCAGAGGGTCAGACCTTGCTAGAGAAGCAGACTGGCTGAGCAGCTGTTTGCGATTCTTTACTGTCGGCAGTGAGCGTCGCTGACAGTTTTTGTGCTGGTTTTCTGTCCATGTTTGCCTGTTTTTCTACCAGGTTCTCGTGTTGGGTGGTTTTTCTTATTTT
Organism: Sylvilagus bachmani; assembly: GCA_015711505.1. Taxonomy (NCBI): domain Eukaryota; kingdom Metazoa; phylum Chordata; class Mammalia; order Lagomorpha; family Leporidae; genus Sylvilagus; species Sylvilagus bachmani. Next base: position 35,965,086 of record CM027397.1, read on the forward strand.
CCATTCAGTTCCCACCTAATGACTTTGTGTCCCATATTCCTGCGTCCCTCATCTTCCCCTCCCTGCTGTTACCGTCTGCAGATTTGCCTTGGGGATACGGTAATGCCAGGCCACTCGTCTCATCACTGCCATCTTGACCATAGTAAGAAACAACTAACAAAATAGCTGACCAAGGCATCAGATGGAGCCCAGGTGTGAGCCAGCCACTTCTGCGAGTTAGACTATTGAAGAGCAGAAACACTCATCCTTCTAGGAAGATCCGAGGTGCTGGGAGGATTGCGGAATGGGAAGAGAGGCCGTCAGGAGTAGCCAGAAGACACTGCCGAGAGGCCCTGTCCCGGCGCCCATGGAGCCAACCCAGAGCAGCTGCAGCGGGGGGGCCTTGTGACCCGGGGCCTTTGAGCATCCCACAGCTGGGCAAGAGTGTGGTTGGCTTCAGGAGGACCTGCTCGTCCTCCATCCCTGAGTCTAAGCCAGCCCGTGCTCAGTGCTCGCATCTGCGCCTTCAGCAGGGTTTGGGGTGTTCAGGCTCCAGAAACAGACACTGGGTGGGGTCGCCCAGTAAGTGTCCACCAGAAGTCCCATCAGGAGTCCGGGAGTTTGTTACCTGCCCAGCCACCTACCTCCTCATAGGATTCTCCCGCCCTGACCACTGGCAGGCAGGCCAGTGAGGGGCTTGCGAGTGGTACAGCGTCAGTGCCCTTGAAGTGGTGAGATCTAGAGCATTCTAGTGCCACACTGGTCCCTGCTACCCTAGATCCTGCTCTTCCTGGCTCCGGGGACTTCTCCGGGCAGCTTTGCTGTAGGGTCTGATTGTATAGAAATGCATTGCATGAGGTGACATGGAATTCACACACAGTGAGGACGTCCCCGAACACACAGGCTCACCCTTGGGTGTGTTGAGAGGTGCAGAAAAGTAAGGCATGGAGAAGACACCAGGCAGAGCGGGTGCCGCCGAGGAGGCCAACAGCCCATTTCCTCCTGAGTCTCAGCCTCCATGAAGCCCGCCGTCCTGGCTCATCAGGCAGGAGCCTGAGGGGAGTCGTGGACTGGTGGCGTCTTTGGCACTCCCTCCCCACCAGGCGGTGGAGGTTTAGCTCCGACTCCCGGCGTCCACGCCTGTCTTTGGCTTGGGACGAGACGTGTGCGTCCCTCTGAGCAGAAACCACTGCCTGCGGCACAGACGCCGTCCTCGTGGCCGTCCACCGATCGCCTCCTGAGCAGTGCCTGGCGGTGCAGACGGCCGTGTCCGGTGGCGTCTGGGGACTGGCTTTGGTCCCCTGGCTTGGCCGTGCTGATTGAAGCTTGCTTGAGTCACTGCCGGGGGGTTGCACAGGGCAAGGGGTCACCTTTGTTTTCTCTTTGTGGTCTTGTCTCACTATGGGGCGTTATTCTAACAATTTCTGTTGGAAAGGGGCTTATGAAACACAAGCGTGCTTTTCTCCCTATCCATGACACTGCAGAGTGAAGAACACTCGTGAACGCTGGCCGGGTGAGTGCCCGCACTCGCCTTGCAGAGCCTTCCCTGGATGTCTGTTGTAGCTGAGCTGCTTAAAGTCCCATTGTAGAAATGGTGATACCCAGCGGGGGGGATGTGCAGCCCCTCCCACGGTGGGGGCCGGGGAGAGCCTGGGCTCCACAGCACAGGAGCAGGGCCATGGATTTGGTCCCAAGGCTGCCTGCGCTGGCTAAGCCTCACTGTCCCCCCTCCCCCATCACAAAGCCCCGCTTCCTCAAGCCCCTGTAGCCTTTGAGCTCTGGATTAGGGACACTGACGACCACAGAATCGAGCACGCCTGGGAGCCTGGCGCTTGCTTACGGGTCTTCCCCTCCGCACTCTGCGGAGAAACGGCTGGCTCAGAGGCTGGCAGTACAGCAAGACTGGAAACGTTCAGAGTGCCAGGAAACTGGGGTGTGCTCGCAAACCACCACCACCCTCACAGTGGGCTTTCATCAGAGGGACCCGGGAGCCAACCAGAAAGCTCCCAGAGACCAAAGCAGGAACCAAATAAATGAAACGGTGTTGGGCAGTCCAATGTCAATTAATCTCTACCCACACGGGTACAAGGGTGTAATTGAATAAAAAGTCAGGGGTGGGCCGGCGCCGTGGCTCAACAGGCTAATCCTCCGCCTTGCGGCGCCGGCACACCGGGTTCTAGTCCCGGTTGGGGCGCCGGATTCTGTCCTGGTTGCCCCTCTTCCAGGCCAGCCCTCTGCTGTGGCCCGGGAGTGCAGTGGAGGATGGCCCAGGTGCTTGGGCCCTGCACCCCATGCTGTCCGCGGCGGCCATTGGAGGCTGAACCAATGGCAAAAGGAAGACCTTTCTCTCTCTCTCTCTCTCTCTCACTGTCCACTCTGCCTGTCAAAAAAAAAAAAAAAAGTCAGGGGCGGAGAAGAGACAAGCCTCTCTTGCTGAAGAAGCCCACATTATTTGCATTCACCCCCACCTGTGAGGAGGTGGCCCCGACCCCTCCTTGCCCGTGTGCGTACAGCGATGTCCTCCAGGGAGCACAGGACATAATAGGCAGTGGAGACATGAAAGGCACGACCCGGCCAGGCCATCAGGGTCAGCAGCAGCAGCAGGTCAAGGGGCCAGAGAGGACCCTCGACAGGACGTGAGGAGGAGGCGCTGCCCCTCCCCACTCCCCCTCTGCAGACCACAACCCACTCAGTCCAGGGAAGTGTCAGACAAGGCCCAGCACAAGGGCAGCCCACGGGTGCCCAGCAGCCCCGCTCACGGCCACGCAGCTCCCACACGGGGGTCTGAGAACCGTCCCAGCCCAGAGCAGACGGGATGACATCTCGGGTCCTGGGCGGGGCCAGCAGGGAGAGCTGAGGGCGGAGGACAGGAAGCATGGACTGTAGTCAGTAGTAGTGTGACAGTGTTGGCTCATTGGCCGGGGACAGGGAGCCTGGGCTGTAGTCAGTAGTAGTGTGACAGTGTTGGCTCATTGGCCGGGGACAGGGAGCCTGGGCTGTAGTCAGTAGTAGTGTGACAGTGTTGGCTCATTGGTTCTAAGGAATGTGTGTGTGCTACCTGGGGCCAGCACTGTGGCGCAGCAGGCTAAGCTGCCACTTGCAACACTTGCATAGCGCGATGAGACCACCAGTTCAGATCCTTACTGCACCACTTCCACTTCAGCTCCCTGCTCATGCGCGTGGGAATGCAGTAGATGGTGGCCCAAGTGCTGGGGCCACCCACATGGAAGACCCAAGTGGAGCCCCAGTCTCCCGGCTTCAACCTGGCTCTGCCCCAGCTGTTGAAGCTCCTCGGGGAGTGACCCAGTGGATGCAAGATCTCTCTGTGGTATAGTGCCCAGCCTGACTCTTGGGGGCATTTGAACAGTGAACCAGTGGATGGCCAGTGTCTCTGTCTCTCTGCCTTTCAGATAAATAGAATAAACGAAGGAACATAAATGTTGAGGAACATCCTGTGTTGTCCTGCACCTTCTGCTGTGCGTGTGTGCAGCACTGATGATGTTGGTTCTTCCAGCTCGGGGTTCTGCTTTTGTGGAGGTTGGATCAGAGGGGTCGAGTCCAAGGTGCGCCTCTGCTGAAACATGAGTATGGAAAACACCTCACGCGTTGCATCTTCCAGCTTCCCCCTCCTGGCGAGTAAGCGTGGGGCTCCTGGGGGTGGTGGCGCCGGCACCCTGGGGGCAGCGGAAGGGCCCCGACTGCAGTGCTGTGTCTACTTGCAGGGACCTGGTCCAGTTGGCCAAGGCGGCTGTGAGTGGCGATGAAAAAGCCCTGGACATGTTTAACTGGAGGAAGAGCAGCTTTGGGAGCTTCCCGAAGACGGGCTCCCAAGAGGGGCTGTCGTTCTTCGTCAGTCTGACAGACGGTGCGGGTCTTGGCTTGCCTTTCTGGGGAGGCAGAGGGTCCTGGGGGGTTCTGGTAGGGAGATGACGCTGCACAAGAGCTGCTGGTGGCTGCACACAGGCCATCCTTGGGGGCGGCACCGTCCGGCTTTGGCTGTGTCTGTCCTGCTTCTCAGGAGGGAGGACAGGAGCTGCCCCGTGTCTGTGCTCGAGGGGCTCTCGCCCGGGAGCTTCTTGTCAGTGGCTGCCAGGCCCAGCGGCCGTAGAGCAGAGGCTGTGGAAGGATCTGTGACGCTCCCTGGGTTGTAAGTCTGGTGCTCGGCAAGCAGCCACTGTGTGCAGGGCCTCCTGCCACGGCTCCCCCGCCAGCCTGCCGTCACGTGCGCTCGTCACAGCCTCTGCGTGCCCTTGGATTTCTTGGTTCACCTGGAATTCACCTTTGGCGTCTGATGCAGAGCTTCACAAGGTGCTTCTGCAGGGCAGCACGCTGGAACCCGAGACTCCCGAGAGCCCCCAGGGCCCCTTCTCCCGGCTGATGCCCAGAAAGGGGGGAAGAGGCAGGAGCGGCTGCTGGGGCCAGGGCTGGAGAAGCAGAGGGGGCAGAGAGCGCCCGCAGCATGGCAGGCAGCCAGCAGGAACATACGAGGGGACAGAGCGGTGGCCGTGGTGAGGGTCCTCCTTGACCTTGCGTCAGTGTGAGTGTACCTGATGTTAGTAGACAGATGAGCAGAGCCGCCAAGCTGCAGAGTGTGACCGTCACGGTTCAGAGATGGCAGCCTGAGAGGTCACATACAAATGCTTTATTTTTAAATTCTCAGCATGAAGGTGTTTTGTTCTGAAAGTGTCTTTGGTGGGTCGAAACAGCTGCTCGGTGACACACGCTTGTGCTCCCAGGGACCGTGCACTACGTGGACAGGAAAGGCAGGACACTGTGCGTGGCATCCGCGGACGGCTCCATCCAGACGATGTTCTACATCGAGGAAAGAGAGGCACTGGTGGTGGTCACGGAGAACCTTCTGCTGTCCCTGTACACGGTGACGCCCGCCGGTGAAGCAGCAGAAATGATGAAGGTAGTTGGGAGAGTGGTCCTGGTGGCACCGAGAGCCCTGCTCTGGCTGCCCCTCTGTGAGAGTTAGCAAGGCCGAAAAGGTGTTGGTCCAATGTAGCCGTTCCCCATCGATGCTTAGCTCATGTGAGAACCAAGGAGGAGATCGCTGGTGTGGGCAGTGGGAGACGCCTGTGCCCTCACCTGCGACAGCTCTCCACCTTCACAGCGGGGGGGGGGGGGGGTTGCAGCCGTCTGCAGCTGGAGTGCATCCAGGAAGTCGCTCACTGTCCCTTGTAGGGTGTGGCCTGTTGGCAAGGTCTTGGCACAGTCTCTCCCATCTGCCAGCACGTGCACATTCTTGCTGAGGTGGGGTTGGGGCAGGGGTGGTGTTACGGTTGCCCATTGGAGAGCCATGTGGTGAGGTGGCTCCTGAAGGACAGCGCCAGGTCCCTGAAGGTAACTCTCAGCATCAGCTCTGGGCAGTGCCCAGGGAAGCAAGGCCTTCTGTGAAGACACAGCACCATGTGCCCCACAGCGGCCACCTTCCAGCCCCCTGCGGCTCGCCAGGGACACTGCCGTCCACTGCCCTCCTGAGGGCTTCTTTTTATTTATTTATTGGTATTTAAATTTTTTTTTTTTAAAGATTTACTTATGGGCTGGTGCCGTGGCTCAATAGGCTAATCCTCCGCCTGCGGCGCCGGCACACCGGGTTCTAGTCCCGGTCTGGGCGCTGGATTCTGTCCCCGTTGCCTCTCTTCCAGGCCAGCTCTCTGCTGTGGCCCAGGAGTGCAGTGGAGGATGGCCCAGGTGCTTGGGCCGGGCCCTGCACCTGCATTGGAGACCAGGAGAAGCACCTGGCTCCTGGCTTCGGATCAGCACTGTGTGCTGGCCGCAGTGGCCATTAGGGGGTGAACCAACAGAAAAAGGAAGACCTTTCTCTCTGTCTCTCTCTCTCACTGTCCACTCTGCCTATCAAAAAAAAAAAAAAAAAAAGATTTACTTGTTTGAAAGGCAGAGTTAGAGAGAAGATCTTCCGTCTGCTCGTTCACTCCCCAATGGCCGCAATGCTGGAGGTGGGCCAGTCTGGAACCAGGGGCTTCTAGATCTCCTCTGCAGGTGCAGGGGCCCAAATACTTGGGCCCTATTTTGCTGCTTTCCCAGGTGCACTAGCGGGATCAGAAGTGGAGCAGCCGGGACATGAAGTGGCACCCGTATGGGATGCCAGCGCTGTGGGTGGCTCTTCACCGCTGTGTCATCGCGCCAGCCCCTTGTTGCACCACGGGAGTCCATACCTCTTGGAAAACACAGGTGCTCTAGTGGAGCATAACTAGTCAGTTTTTGTGAGTCAGTGATTATTTGGTCACTCAGATCCCCTCACCTCATCTGAAGAATGGGCAGTGAGTCACAGGGACCTTGTTTCTCAGCTCGGGCTGCCCTAGACACGCCACAGGCCCTGCAGCCTGACGGCAGGCAGTTCCCACTCGCAGTCCTGGGCGCTGGAGGCTCTGGTTCCTGGCTTGCAGACAGCCACCTACTCGCTGCGTCCTGGGAGAGAGGACTCAGAGGCCACAGCCTTGGCAGGCCAGGCCCCGCCACCTCCTGAAGGCCCCATGTGCACTCACAGTCGTAGTCACGCTGGGGTGAGGACTCCAGTACCTGAATCTGGGGGACACACAGTCCAGCCCGTAGAGGCTGGCCTCAGACACCTGCCCGGCCACGCGCTGGCTGGCAGGGCAGCAGCAAGCTTGCTCTCTGCAGAACGGGTGTGCTGAGACCTGCCTGGAGGGCGGGCCCAGCTTGGGAATCACTCTGGGCGTGTTCTCTGAGGGGCACACCACGCGCTAGGTGGCTATTACTTAATGTGCAAGAGTTGCCGTTTGCTTCAGCCTATGCATCTCAGGTCTCTGTTGTCCACCCTTCCTGTCCTCCACTGAGGGAGTCTGCGATGTCGCTGAGGACCAAGTCCAGGAACAGAAGCCTCAGTGAGAGCCACACGCTCCTCTTGGGTTTTCCCTTATCCAGGTGAAGTTGAGCGGGAAAACAGGTCACCAGGCAGACATCATCCTGATTGAGGACAGCCTCCTCGTGACGGCCCTGGGAGAGGCAGTCCTCAGGTGAGAGCAGCCATCCCAGCATGTGGCCCTAGGTAAAGCGTTGTCAGGGACAGGCTCCTTGCGCTCAGTGAAGTGTGCCCATCAAATCGGGCATGCTCAGTTAGCCACACCAGGGGACAACTGGAGAGGCCCCCAGGAGCGCCCCCGCCTCCCTGTGTATCTGTGGAACTGCCTTGCCTGGTTATTTGAGCTTGGTACCCACTAAACGGGGCATTTGGTCTCCCCTGCCTCCTGACCCTTAGGGCTGTGTGTTTCTACGTGTCACCCGTGTCACCACAAACAGGACTCTGTGGAGTCCAGAGAGCCAGGCTCGTGCCCTGTTTCTAACATTTGTGCCACAGGTTCGGCGGACGCTGGGAGCAGAGTGAGAAGCCTCTCACACAGCCCCTCTCCTGCCGGTTTCTTCCTCATTGTAGGTTCTGGGATTTAGGACGAGAAGAGAATTACGTGCTGAGTCTAGAGGAGTCGTGTGGCTTTGAGCGAGGAGAGAACATAAACTGTGTCTGTTACTGCGCGGTCAAAGGTGAGGCAGCCTGGGAGGGGCCAGGGTGACCACAGGGACACACGGCTGCTGGGCAGTCAGTGCTAGCCAGGGTCACTCGTTTAAGCAGCTTGAGTGCGGTGTGGGCGAGCCAGCGACAGTAAAGCTTGGTTATCCCACGTATGGCCAGAGGGTTAGGCCCACCGCATGATGGTGACTGTGGCACCTTGACCTGCCCCTCCTGAAACCCCGCAGTGTGGGGAGGGGCGGTGCACATGTAGGTAGGTGCGTGTACACAGAGGACAGGAGAGAGCCAGAGCCACGCTTCTGGCTACTGGCTGCCCGGGAGTGCCCCTGCACTGGGAAGGCAGCCCAGAGCACAGCAGGCGAGCTTGCTGGAGAAGCCGCATGGCCAGCACACCACCTCCGCCAGTCGGGCTGCAGGGCCATGACCGCTTGTGGAGGCTCCTCCGGTCGTGGGGCTGGAGCAGCGCTCGGGGAGGGAGCTGGTTGCCGTGGTGCTTCTTCCCGCTCAGTGACTGCGTGTGTTGTCACCTCCAGGCCTCCTTGCAGCTGGCACCGACAGAGGGCGAGTGGCCATGTGGAAGAGGGTCCCAGGCCCGCTGAGCAGCCGCTGGGTGGATGGCAAGGACAGGTGGGCGCTGCAGTCGCCCGCTGAGCTGGAGGGAGCCATCAGACAAGTAGAGGTACAGCTCTGCGGCGGCGCTGCGCGGGCTCGGCTTCTGCCACACGGAGCGGAGGAGTGATGAGCGCTGAACCGGGCTTGAGCCATTGTTCACCTTGGGAATGGCTGCTTGGCACAGCCATTGAAGATCTTGGGAGGGTGCCTGCCACCTACACGGAGACCTGGGTTAACTCCCAGCTCCCAGCTTTGGCCGGCTTAGCCCTGACAGTGTTTGGGCAGTGAGCCAGTGGATGCGAGATCTCTGTCTCTACCTTTCAAGCAAATTAAATAAATAAATATATTACAAACACTTTGAAGACCTTTTGGATTTCAGAATTACAAATAAGGATTGTAGACCTATACTAATTCATTCTTATCTGCCATCTCTGTCTCTGTCCTGACTTTAGGTATTAAAAATAGCTTTGTGAAGAAATGATTCACATACCAAATGGTCTCTTTTTTAATTTAAGTAGATTCTTTTTTTTTAAGATTTATTTATTTATTTGAAAGGCAGAGTTACAGGCAGAGGCAGAGAGATCTTCCATCCACTGGTTCACTCCCCAAATGGCCCCATTGGCTAGAGCTAAGCTGATCCAAAGCTACATGGATACAGGGGCCCAAGGACTTGGGCTATGTCCCACTGCTTTCCCAGGCACATTAGCATGGAACTGGATCGGGAGTGGAGCGGCCAGTACTTGAATCGGTGGAATGTCGGCACCGATGGTGGAGGCTTTATCCACTACGCCACAGCGCCAGCTCCCTAAGTAATTTTTAGTATACTTCCAGTTTTCCAGCTGTCATTACAGTAAATTTAAGATCATCGTTGCTGCCAAAAAAATTAATGTGTTCCCATCAGCAGTCACCCTCCCCTGCCCTCCCTCAGCCTCACTGGGCACCAGCCTGTGTCTCTCCTGTGTTGACCTGTCCTGAGTGTTTCCAGAGGGGGAATCCCATGATGACATGGGCTCTGGGGACTGACATCTGCGTGTAGTGTTTTCAGGATTTCACCTCAGGGTAAGAAAGCTAGAAAACTTAATACATTGTATAAACTGCCCATCATTTTTAAACATAAGCATCCTTACACAGTACTCAGAAAAGTGAATTCCAGAAGCCCCAAACCCGAGCTGATGCCGCCAGCATAGCTGCCAGTGTAGCCACGCCCCTTAGATAAGTGGAAGAAAGGGCGCTGGGAATGGCGGGTGGGCCCCGTGTCTGTGAACGCCCCCCCCACCCTGCTGGCCTCTCCTCTCTTTGTTCTTCTGTGACGTGGGTGCGTAGTGGGGCTCCAGGAAGAACCTTCTGGCAGTGAACCTCGGCAGCTCCGTGGTGATCCTCAAGGAGCAGGCTCTCTCGTCCCATTTCCACCAGCAAGTGGCCGCCGTGCAGGTCTCCCCGAGCTCGCTCAGCGTGTCCTTCCTGTCCACGGGCGCAACACACAGCTTGCGCACAGACATGCACGTCAGCGGCGTGTTTGCCACCAAGGTGAGTGCTGGGGGCCTCTGGGGGCCCCTGGGGGCATGCAGGTGTCAGGGACTGTGAGCTGAGCCACCCCTCCCTGTCCTCTGCGTTGTCTTCTCCTGAGCCCCCAAGTGTTGTGTTCATAAAGTCACAGCAACCCAGGGGCGTTTTTCAAGACTGGGAAGCAGCCTTGTCCTCCACCTGTGAGGGCCTGTGTGCCTGACACGCTAGAGCACGGGACAGAGGGGTGCAGTGGGGTTCAAGTCGCATCCCTCCTCTCCCTACCGTGGATTCTTCCAGGATGCTGTCGCCATCTGGAACGGAAAGCAGGTGCTGATCTTCGAGCCTTCTGGAGCCGTGATGCGGAACACAGGTGGGAGTCCTCGCCCCCAGAGAGCCCCATTGTATGCTGCTGCGTTTGCTCTCTGCCTGATGAGAGGGGTGCTGGTCCCTTGAAGTGGTCCCGAGTAGGCAGACCTTGTGTTGGCTCTCAGACCTGAGCGTGGCGTCCAGAACCAGTGCTGCCAGGCCCAGGCCACGGAGCCCTCTTTGCTCCCGGACTGCTGAGTGGCTCTGAGACGGGGCTTTGGGAGCGGCGGCAGCCACAGTGCTCCCCGAGCCTCCTTCCAGCGACAGGTCGCTTCCCACCTGCATCCTGGATGTTTCCAGACTGCAGGCAGCAGTGGGCCCCGCCTTTTATAGCTTTGCTTTGCTTTTTTAATTTTTATTTTATTTATTTGAAAGGCAGAGAGAGAGGTCTTCCATCCACTGGTTGACTCCCTAAATGGCTGCAATGGCAGGAGCTGAGCTGAGCCGAAGCCAGGAGTGTCTTCCAGGTTGTGCACACAGATGCATGGGCCCAAGGACTTGGGCCATCTTCTGTTTTCTCAGGCCACAGCAGAGAGCTGGAGCAGAAGTAGAGCAGGCGGGACTTGAAAGGGTAGTAGGCCCTGTCTTGAGTCAGGCCAGAGCCTGGCGAGACGTCCCAGGGTGGGTTCGAGGCACTGTTCCGGGTGCAGCAGCTCCCAGTGTGTAATTCAGCTGCCTCTGACCCCGTCTCCAGCGCGAGTTTCCGGAGGCTTCTGTGGCCACAGCACCGGCCCCTCAGGCTGTCGCGATCCACAGGAGGAGAGTGGCTGTCCCCTTGCTTGCTGCTTGCTGGCCACCTCCCACCTCTGGCTACCTGCACTGGTTGCTGCTGGCTCCCTCACACTGTTCCCGTGGTCTTCTCTTTTCCTAACATCTTGTTGCCTCCAGCTGTCTTTTTTATTAATTTTTTAAAGATTTTATTTATTTATTTGAGAGGTAGAGTTACAGACAGTGAGAGGGAGAGACAGAGAGAAAGTCTTCCTTCTGATGGTTCACTCCCCAAATGGCCACAACGGCCGGCGCTACGCCGATCCGAAGCCAGGAGCCCGGTGCTTCTTCCTGGTCTCCCACGCGGGTGCAAGGCCTAAGCACTTGGGCCATCTTCTACTGCTTTCCCAGGCCACAGGAGAGAGCTGGACTGGAAAAGGAGCAGCCGGGGCTAGAAACGGTGCCCATATGGGGTGCTGGTGCCGCAGGCGGAGGATTAACCCACTGCGCCATGTGCCAGCCCCGCCTCCAGCTGTCTTGTAGCAGTTTCCCCACTCTGCCCTGGTCCCTTCCTCGTGTACTGTCTAAAGGAGGATTGAGTTCACCCCACGCCCGCCGCCCACTGATGCCAGGGCAGCAGAGACAGATGTCAGCTGTGCAACACTGTCCCCTCCCTGGTGGAAACCCTTAGAGCCAGAAAGCAGCCCACACGAGGGAGCAGACACCTGCGTAGGTGGTGTTGGGGCATGGTGCTGCTGGAAGCCCAGCATGGAGTCCCTCGCCTGCCGACGCGGCCGACACGAAGCTGTCATGAGGCCTGCGATGGTGAGGCGTGTGTGTGACAGCGCCACTTTTCTTCCTTCAAATTCAGTATCCCTTCTTCCTTCCTTTTGTTATCTGAGAGACGCAGAGGGATCCTCTGTCCACTGGTTCACTCCCAAAAAGCCTGCAATGGCCAGGGCTGGGCTGTCTGAAGCCAGGTTCTCCCACATGGGTGGCAGGACCTAGTACTTGGGCCGTCACCTGCTGCCTCTGAGGGTGTGCATTAGCAGGGGTCTGTAGTCAGGAGCAGAGCTGGTCTCAAGCCCAGGCACTGGGACGTGCAATCTGGTCATCTTTTTTTAAAAAAAGACTCATTTAATTGAAAGGCAGAGTTACAGAGAGAGAAAGGGAGGGACACAGAGAGAGGTCTTCCATCCACTGGTTTGCTCCCCAAATGGCTGCAATGGCCAGGACTAGGCCAGGCGAAAGTCAGGAGCCAGGAGCTTCTTCTGGGTCTCCCACGTGGGTGCAGCGGCCCAAACACTGATCCATCTTCCGCTGCTTTCCCAGGCCGTAGCAGGGAGCTGGATTGAGGTGGAGCAGCGGGGAATGGAAGCAGCGGATGGGGTGTGTTCGTCTTCATTGGCATCGTATCCCGTAGGCGACACAGTGCCCTGGGAGGCCGGGTCCTAAAAGCTGAGGAGCCGGGAGAGGCCGCAGCTGCTGTCGTGATGGTTCTCTTCCGTCGTAGGCGCCTTCCTGTGCGAGTCCCCCGTGCTGGCGATGCATGAGGAAAACGTGTACACTGTGGAGCCAACCCGAGTCCAAGTTCGCACCTGGCAGGTGAGTGCCGGTTCCACCTGGAGCCAGGTTCCGGGTGTGACTCCAGTCGGCCATCACCTGCTCTGCTGCACCTGCTCCGTGGGGTGACTGGTCCTGACGGTGGGTTCTGGGAGAGCTGGCCGTTCCTTCTGGGGCAGCTGTGACTTCAGAATTCTGGAGGCAGGGCTGGCTGGCCCTTGTGCACCCAGGGCTGTGGAATGGGAGGAAGTGGTCAGTATGCATCCTGAGGGCTAAGCGGCTGTCAGACGTGCTGTCTTTGGCAGGCCCTTTCCCACCTGTGTCTGGCCACAGAGCCTCTGGCGCTCTTGGCTCCCTTTGGGTCCTTTGGGGTCAGGTGCCCCCTTCCCTGCTCACATCCCCCACATGCTGGGTATGTGACCCCACATACCTCGTGAGCTTTCTGTGCTGCTGCGAACAGCTGGCTCAGCCAGCACTGAGGGCATCAGAAAGCCGACTGCTCACCGTCCTGGGGCCCGGAGTCTGCGGGAGGCTCTGTGGGAGGCTGCTTCATGCCGCCGGCTCTGGTGGTGCTGGAGGCCCCTGGCCTGCCGTGGCTTGTGGATGAAGTGCTCTGGCCCCGTGTGTCTGAACGTGGCCTTCTCTGTGTCCATGTCTTACTGTAAAGCACTTGTCGTTGAATTCAGGGCCCACCCTAAGCCAGAGTGATCTTTTACTTCTCATCTGCAGAGACCCTTTCTCCACACAAGGCCACGTTCACAGTTTTCAGGTCGACCTGTCTTGGCACACGTCCCACCGGCTACAAGCAGCCACGCTCCCCTCAGGCCCAGGAGCATCTCCACGGCCTAGTTGTAGCTGCCAGGGCAGTTTCTGTCCAGCTCGAGTTGTTCCCCGAGCCCAGCCTCTGATTCCCAGGATTGCCATGTCCAGGCAGTTAGTCAGTAAACAGGGCAGTGACAACTGCCCAGCCGAAAACCAAAGTGACTCGTGTAGGAGCCGGTCATGGCAGGCAGTCCTGGGGAAGTTGTTGGCCAAGAGTTTTCTGGAGGCCTGCTGGGTCTCCTGCTTGCCCAGGTGGCTCCCACAGGTTCACAGGTGTCTCCTTGATGCCTGCAGTTGCCAGTGGGGCATCCGTCGTGGACGTAAGAGTGATGGAGAGGAGCTCTGTTCCCAAGGACAGATAAAGGGGCACCTGGATCAGCAGAGAAGAGACCAGGCTGGGGCTGTGCGGGGCCAGCCGGCCGCCGCGTGGGCAACAGAGCAGACAGCCCCACCTGGAGGGCTTGGGTGTCTGACATTGGCCGGCTGGCACAGGTGTGGGACTTTTGTTTTTTGGTTTTTTAGTTGTTTTTAAAATAAATTTATTTTAGGCCGGCGCCATGGCTCAACAGGCTAATCCTCCGCCTTGCGGTGCTGGCACACCGGGTTCTAGTCCCAGTTAGGGCGCCGGATTCTGTCCCGGTTGCCTCTCTTCCAGGCCAGCCCTCTGCTGTGGCCCGGGAGTGCAGTGGAGGATGACCCAGGTGCTTGGGCCCTGCACCCCATGGGAGACCAGGAGAAGCACCTGTCACCTGGCTCCTGCCATCGGATGAGCGCGGTGCGCCAACCGCGGCGGCCATTGGAGGGTGAACCAACGGCAAAGGAAGACCTTTCTCTCTGTCTCTCTCTCTCACTGTCCATTCTGCCTGTCGAAAAATAAATAAATAAAATAAATAAATTTATTTTATTTGAGCGACAGGGAGACAGAACCTCCACCTGCTAATTCACTCCCCAGATGCCCGCAGCAGGTAGGGTGCAAAGCTAGGAGCCTGGAGTTCCGTCTAGGTCTCCCATATGCGTGCCAACAACCCAGTACTTGACCTGTCACTGCCGCCTCCCAGGTCTGCTCTAGCAGGAAGCTGGATCAGGAGGTGGAGGTGGGCCTCACACCCAGGCGCTCTGACGTGGGCCGCAGGCTTCCCAGCCAGCTTCTTAGCCACTGCGTGATGCCTGTCTCCAACACGTGTCTTATCCCCTGGGCCTAACACGGTCCCTGTCAGTGTTTCTAATCCTGGGGGAATATTTGTTGACTATAACTGAGGAGGATGCCTCTGAGAGAGGCGAGGTCAGCCTGCACTTTAGTCCCTGCTGACTGGCCACACGTCCTTCCAGCAGGTATGTGCACAGGGGCTGGTGTCATTTGGTCAGTGATGAGGGGACTCTGGACACTCAGGACTTTCTGATCCTACCCGGGTTCCCTGCCAGGCCAGCACCTGTGTGCCAGCAGATTGTGGCGCCTGGGTGTTTCCCAGTGCCAAGAAAGAGGCAGGCACATGGGAGCCACAGTAGTGGAGGTAGAAGCAAGATAGAGTGACTTCGGGTAGGTGCTGTGGCATAGCAGGTAAAGCCATTGCCTGCAGCACCAACATCCCATATGGGCCCCAGTTCTAGTCCCAGCTGCTCCATTTCTGATCCAGCTCTCTGCTATGGCCTGGGAAAGCAGTAGAAGATGGCCCCAGTCCTTGGGCCCCTATACCCATGTGGAAGACCTGGAAGAAGCTCCTGGCTCCTGGCTTTGGATCGGCATAGCTTTGGCTGTTACAGCCATTTAGGGGGTGAACCAATGAATAGAAGACTCTGTCTCTGTCTCTGCCTCTGCCTCTCTGTAACTCTTTCAAATACATTAAACCTTCAAAAGAATAAAAAGATAGGGCGACTGGCCGTGGGCCCTGGGGGACCTTCACCTGAAGGCAGCCGGGGTCACAGCCAGGAGCAATGAGGTTTGCTGTGGCGTGTGCTGTGTGCTCTTGGTGTCGTGCTGTCTTCTCCCTAGAAGAAACTTCTGGGCCCATGTGCTGGGAGGATCAGGTAGCTGGTGAAGAAGGAGGAAGCTGTGGGAGACGGCGTTGGGGGGTGCTGAGGGCCCAGCCTCTGGGGAACAGGACCAGGGTGGACGGACAGGCAGTGTGGTAGGCAGTGACAAGGAACAGGACTCAGCCTGCCAGCCAGGGCCAGGGTGGACGGACAGGCAGTGTGGTAGGCAGTGACAAGGAACGGGACTCAGCCTGCCAGGCAGGGCCAGGGTGGACGGACAGGCAGTGTGGTAGGCAGTGACAAGGAACGGGACTCAGCCTGCCAGGCAGGGCCAGGGTGGACGGACAGGCAGTGTGGTAGGCAGTGACAAGGAACAGGACTCAGCCTGCCAGGCAGGGCCAGGGTGGACGGACAGGCAGTGTGGTAGGCAGTGACACCAGGTCAGCTTGCTTTTCCTTCTTTCTTTCCTGATTTTTATTTTTATTTTATTTTAATTTATATATATGTAAGTATATTTGAAAGGCAAAGTTATATAGAGAGATGGAGAGATCTTTGATACTCTGGTCCGTTCAACAGTGGCTGCAGTCAGGCTGGGCCAGGTTGAAGCCAGGAACTTGCAACTCCATCCAGGTCTCCCACAAGGGTGGTAGGGGCCCAAGTAGTGGGGGCATCTTCCACTGCTTTCCTAGGTGCCTTAGCGGGGAGCTGGATCAGAAGTGGAGCAGGGGACTGAAACCAGTGCTCATAGAAGACAGTGTCACAGGACGTCTTTAAGCTGAAAGTCCAGCAGTAGAGCAGGTGCAGGGTTTTAGTTCTGTAAACTTCCTAGAGAACCCCAGGAAACCATTGGAAGTGCAGATCTGGGTGTCCAGAGCAGGGATGGTGTAAGTTCAGGTCTGAACCCAGGGGATCCAGCAAGTAAGGGGGCAGAAGATGGCGGACGTGCAAGCCTGGTCGGCTGTTTCCTGCCTCTTTGATTTCAGCTGTGTGCACGCAGCCCTTGACCATGGTTCTGCATGCGTCTGACAAGCTCCTACAAGACAGGCCAAGGTGAAGGTCGGAGTCCTCTGCTCTCTGGACTGTGCGTCCCCGCCTCCTGGCTCGCCACTGGAGCCTCCTGCAGTTGTGTGGCCACTCAGTGCCCTTGCAGCGCTGTCTTACTTAGCATCCTCACACTAGTGCCACGCAGCTCTTGTGCCGGTCACACCAGCCCAGCTGCGGAGTTCCGCTGTGCGTGTTTGACACAGTGCCCCTCCAGAACGAGTCCTGCATGCTGCCGGCCGTCCCTGAGTCTGGGCGTAACACCCAGAGGACCAGGGAGAGTCTGTGAAAGGCACAGTGCGAGGTCTGCTCGGGCACGATTGAGCATGCCTCCCTGAAGATTATGAAGACAGTGACAGTTTTCACATGTAAATGATGTAAAATCACGTCCTAGCCGACAGCGCTGCAGCATCTCCCTTCCCTCAGCACACAGTGGTGGTGGTGTGGCCACGCCCCCTGGGTCCTGGAGGGAGACCCCGTGCTGCTGCAGTGCCTCAGCCTCCTCCCTGGGTCCTGGAGGGAGACCCCGTGCTGCTGCAGTGCCTCAGCCTCCTCCCTGGGTCCTGGAGGGAGACCCCGTGCTGCTGCAGTGCCTCAGCCTCCTCCCTGGGTCCTGGAGGGAGCCCCTGTGCTGCTGCACTGCCTCAGCCTCCTCCCTGGGTCCTGGAGGGAGACCCCGTGCTGCTGCAGTGCCTCAGCCTCCTCCCTTCTCTGCAGCTGATACCTCCCTCCTCTCCAGCTGCTGGAAGGCCACCTCAGACGAGACCGATTTCATAAATGTTTTATTGAAGCATTAGATACCAGTGAAAAGGTGGATGTGCGGTGTGCAAGTGCTGTGAGCTTCCCTGGGGACTGAGCCCAGGAAGAGACGTTGTCCTGATGAGGCCCCTCCTCCAAGCCTCCCCCCGGGCACGTTTCACAGGACACCCACAACGTGGGCAGTGCGTTTGGGGCTCAGGGCGCTGTCTCCCCAGATGTCCACCTGTCGCCCCCTGCTCCTCCGTCTCATTGCTCCCCTGAGCGGACGTCCTGGCCAGCTGCCTTTTCCTCAGGATGGAGGGCAGGCTCCGCCTGTGCCCGTGGGCCTGGCATCCCGCTAGTGCCTACTGTGTGGACGAGCGCAGTGCGTGACGCTGCCTGTGACCGCTGCTGGGTAGCAACAGTGAGACGCCATGAAAGCTGCTTTCCTAAATTTCTTTGTTTCCTCAGGGGACGGTCAAACAGCTCCTACTATTCTCTGAGAACGAGGGGAACCCCTGCTTCTTGGATGTCTGTGGAAACTTCCTGGTTGTCGGAACAGACCTGGCTCACTTTAAAAGCTTTGATCTTTCCCGAAGGTACAGTTGTCCAAATAAAAGTATTCTGTTTTCTGAGTTAGGAGGCTAGAAAGTGGGCAGACGCCAGAGACCTCGTGTGTTCTCCCATCAGCAGGAGCAGGCCACTCACATCTTGAAACACCTCCTATTGAGGCTGAACTCTGTGCTGGGTGCAGGGCGGTGTGGGAGGGTGGAGTAGGGGAGGTAGGGACACTGCACCTGGATTCTGTGCTGGGTGCAGGGCGGTGTGGGAGGGGAGGTTCGAGTAGGGAGGTAGGGACACTGCACCTGGATTCTGTGCTGGGTGCAGGGCGGTGTGGGAGGGGAGGTTCGAGTAGGGAGGTAGGGACACTGCACCTGGATTCTGTGCTGGGTGCAGGGCGGTGTGGGAGGGGAGGGTGGAGTAGGGGAGGTAGGGACACTGCACCTGCCAGAGCCCTGGGAACTCCCCTCACAGAGGAGGAGCCTTCATGTAAGCAACCACTTCCCATCTCTTGGAGCCTGGCTGGGGAGGGGGTTGCCAGTGTGGAACAAGGAGGTAAAAGCAGCCTGTCACGACTGAACGTGGGGAACAGCGTCCTCTGTCACTTTGGAAGTGGTGGAAACCACGTCACAGAGCCGCGTGGACGGGGTGCGTGAAGGATTCGGACACCATTACCCACATATGCTGGAGCTGAATGGGAAGGCAGTGGTGTGGGAGCGCAGGGGCCGGATCCTCACTGTGGGAGGGCTGCAGAGTAGCAGGCACCCAGGAGTCGGAAGACGCCACTGTGAACTCTGTTCTGCTTGCGGGTTTCGTGACTGTCTACAGAGAATCCCCGGCATGGGTCCGTCCAATCTGTGTGGACACACGTTTCCTTACCCCGCCATGGAGCTGCCGCACACCGTGTGGCCCTAACAGC
Organism: Sylvilagus bachmani; assembly: GCA_015711505.1. Lineage (NCBI taxonomy): Eukaryota > Metazoa > Chordata > Mammalia > Lagomorpha > Leporidae > Sylvilagus > Sylvilagus bachmani. The sequence continues at coordinate 35,983,385 of CM027397.1, forward strand.
TTTTCCAGGAAGAGGCCCGGCTCCTTGGAGGGAGCTCAGTCTGGGACGGGGGCACGTGGTGCACCTAGGAGGCTGAAGGAGGGTGGCAAAGGTGCTCGTTGTGAGGGAGGGCAGACAGGGACAGCGAAAGAAAGAAGGCGGGGTGACGTGACAGCCCCAGTAATAACTCAGTGTGCACAGGGCCGTCCTGACGGGTGGGGCGCACAGAGGCTCCGTGGACGCTGCCCCCGGGGGTGTGCAGCATGGTCCCTGCTCCCAAAAGAGCACAGAACTTCCCAGAGTGCCTTCTGCTTGGTGGAGAACCTAACATGCCCAGCCCGTTACAGTGAGCCGTCAGGCTGACAGGTTACACCTGGCCAGTCCAGCCCTCCACTGACCCATCACGCTGACAGGTTACACCTGGCCAGTCCAGCCCTCCACTGACCCATCACGCTGACAGGTTACACCTGGCTGGGCCGGCACTCCACTGACCCGTCACGCTGACAGGTTACACCTGGCCGGGCCAGCGCTCCACTGACCCGTCACGCTGACAGGTTACAACTGGCCGGGCTGTGATGTACCTTGCTCTGTACCTATGTTTCCTCCCATTGCCCACAGCCCAGCCTGATGCTGAGCAGTCCCCAGGCGCACCCCTGGGCAGTGGACGTGAGACTGCCCCAGGCAAAGAGGCACCTGAGGGCACTGGGTGATAAATGTGTCCTGGAGCAGAAAAAGATGGAGGCAAAAACTGAGGACGTAAAATAAAGGGGAAAAGCTGCCTGCAGGAGCCTGGTCAGGAGCTGTTGGTGTGTCCGTGCGGGGACGGGGCAGCAGGGCGTGAGTGGAGCTGTGCCTGCCCAGGGCCAGACTGCAGATTCCTGTTGTTGCTCATCTCCGCCTGCGTCCTGAGCACACAGGGCCGCGGGCTGAGAGGCACCGAGCTGCACAGCTCGGGGCTGTGCCCTGCCCTCTGACCCGCGCTGCACCCCCCTTCCTCCCCGCAGAGAGGCCAAGGTGCACTGCAACTGCAAGAACCTGGCGGAGCTGGTCCCGGGCCTGGGGGGCATCACCTCACTGCGGTGCAACGCCAGCGGGAGCAGGATCAGCTTCCTGCTCAGCCCGGTGAGCCCCTGCCTGCCTCCTCCATGCTCCTGCCCCCGCCCGGTGGGCAAACCTCCCCCTCCTCCTTGGGCCTCGGGTGCTTCTTGCCCGTCCTCCTCTCCCCCTCCTCTCCAGACACAGTTGCCCCTCCCTCAGGAAGCCCCCACCTCCTCTCAGTTCCTGTTTCCCAGCAGGACAGGGGTGAGGAGGCCTGCGGGAGGTGTGCCCTGAAGGCTGGTGCTTAGAGAACTGGAAGACGTGTGTGGGCAGGCCCACGGCAGCCGTGTGGGAGGGCCCAGAGGAAGCTAGCAGGTGGCGGCCTCGAGCTGCTGTGCTCCGTACGGCACTCGCCCGTTCATGCCTTTATTCAGGACTGTCTCTGGGCATCTCCAGTGGTCCAGGGCCCCCAGGCCTGCAGATCCACAGGTAGCGGGTTAGCAGGCTGGGCCCTCCCTCTGGATGAGCAGGTGTCAGTCTCCCAGGCAGCAGATGTGTTTCTGGCAGGGGAGAGCGACACGGTGTGGGTCTGGAAGGCTCCCTGGGGGCCCAGGATGTGGGGCGAGACTCAGAAGTGAGCTGTGGCGAGTCCAGCCTCCTGCAGGGAGCACGGCTGGGCTGACCTTGGCCTGAAGCACACGGAAAGAGCAAGTGCCACGCCCTCGTCAGAGGGCTCTGTCTTTTTCTTTTTCTTTTTTAAAAATATTTTATTTATTTATGTGAAAGAGTTACAGAGAGAACCAGAAGTAGAGAGGTCCTCCATCCCCTGGTTCACTCTGCAAATGGCCACAATAGCCAGAGCTGAGCTGATCCGAAGCCAGGAGCTTCTGGGTTTCCAGTGAAGGTGCAGGGGCCCACACACTTGGGCCATCTTCTACTGCTTTCCCAGGTCATTAGCAGAAAGCTGGACCGGCAGTGGAGCAGCCAGGACTAGAACGGGTGCCCATGTAGGATGCTGGCCCTGCAGGTGGCGGCTTTAGCTGCTGTGCCACAGCACCAGCCCCTAGAGGGTTGTGTGTAAACCAGGGGGATGTGGGCATCCACGTGGCTCCTGTCACTCCTGCAGGGACTGGCTGTGTGGTGGCCACAACGGGGCTTGGTGATGGATTGGCTGGTTGGTGTGGGGTGAAGAAGGGTAGGACTGTCAGGAACCCCCCGCCTGTCTAGGCCCCTCAGCCCGGGGAGGAGAGAGCGGAGCACAGGTGAGCCCCTGGCAGGGGTGGCAGGAGAGTCGAGTCAGAAAAGCCTGGGGAGTGACAAGCAGGCAGTTCCACCTCTACCAGCACATCCCTGGGCCCTCAGACGGGGCATGACTGGAATGAGAGCAACCCAGAGGTGGGTGATTGGAGGAAGAGAAGCTTCTGCCAGCACTGGGGGTCCAGGGAGGCCTGGGGGAGAAAGCAAGCACATGCAGCCAGGGAGGGGGCTGTGGAATAGGAGGAAGGGGGCCCTTGGGGGCAGGAGTGCCCACCAGCCCTTCAGCAGCTGCTGCTGGCCCTGTGTGTTCAGGAACAGAGCCTGTGGTCAGCCAGGGGCCCGGTGCCCTGTCCAGTGGCTGTGGATCCAGGGAGGGCCCTGAGTAAGACCAGCAAGAGTCAGAGAGCGAAAGTGCAAGGGGCCCATGAGGGGTGGTTAGGAGGCCAGAGAGGACAGCGTGGAACAAGGTGTTCTTGGCCCTCCCTGGGGGCATGGATGATGCTCACCCGTGGTAATTGGAAGCCTAAAGAGAAAAGGCACTCCTGGGACAGAGATCCTGGCAGTGGAAAATGGCGCCCCTACCCCATTAGCACCCTCTGTTCCCCAGGAATAGATCTTGTCCTCACTGGTCCTGGAGAAAACGTGGCGGGTGGGATGGTGCCACACAGGCAGCAGTGGACTGATGCTCCTGCCCCCTGTGCACTTGTGTGCACAGGCAGAGAGTGACCCTTTGCCATCCTGCCCCAAGTCCACTGCTCGTTTTACTTTTTTTCTTTTAGGGTAGTCAGGATTTTTATTGTCAAAACAAGATCTTAACAGAAGAAACAAATAAATGAATTGCCTTAGTGATTTTAAACTCCAGGGCCTCTCTGGGAAGGTCAGCTCGTGTAAACACGGGTACTACCCAAAAGAAGAAACAGCCGCTGTCTGAGAGCCTTCGAGACAATGACTGGACGTGCCACCAGGAGAAGCTAAAAGGCAGCTTCCCTGTGCCTTTCTCAGAAAGATGTGTGTTGCATAATGATCTCAGACTCCTGATGGTGAAAATGCTGTTGTATAGAAAAAATACGAATTCTGCAATACACACATCGAGACAAGTTTTGGGCCCTAACCAGGATAAGGGAATCAACCCCAAGATGATCGTCGAACTGTGCTTAACTTCTTTACTAAAGCTTGACGGCCATCTCTCTACCAAATCGGTAGGCTGCATTTTCTCCCTTAGTTTTCGGTCACATTGGAATTAACTTCAACTCACTTTAAAGTGTAAGAGAAGAGCTGCAGGACTCAAGTTTGTTCTGTGTGTACAGGAAGCGTGCCTCCAGCTGCGCCAGCCCGACAGGCATCGCATGGAGAGTGGGCTGCAGGCAGAGGCACGCGTCAGCTCCGCCAGAAAGCAAGGCAGCTCCAACTTCAGGAGCCGTGCACGGGGGCGCCGGTTCTGTCCCAGCTGCCCCCCTTCCAGGCCAGCTCTCTGCTGTGGCCCGGGAGTGCAGTGGGGGATGGCCCAGGTGCTTGGGCCCTGCACCCCATGGGAGACCAGGAGGAAGCCCCTCGCTCCTGGCTTCGGATTGGCGCAGTGCACTGACTGTAACAGCCATTTGGGAGTGAACCAACGGAAGGAAGACCCATCTCTGCAGTGATTATTTAGTGTAACTTTACTTATTTTTATTTATTTTTTAAAATATTTATGTATTTATTTGAAAGAGCTACGCAGAGAGAGGAGAGGCCGAGAGAGAGAGCTCTTCATCCTCTGGTTGACTCCCCAGTTGGCCACAAAGGCTGGAGTTGCACCCATCCAAAACCAGGAGCCAGGGGCTTCTTCCAGATCTCCAGCACGAGTGCAGGGGCTCAAGGACCTGGGCCATAGCAGAGAGCTGGATCAGAAGTGGAGCAGCCGGGACTAGAACTGGTGCCCATGTGGGATGCTGGCTCTGCAAGCGGCAGCTTTACCCGCTACACCACAGTGCCTGCCCCTAGTGTAACTCTAAAGCGTACAAAATAGCCTCTTTCACAGGACAAGAACAGACTTTGCACTAACGTTTCTCAACAACCAGTTATGTCTCCAGCTCTCAAGGGATTCTGTCCAATAGGCCCTTTCCCATGTGAGAACTGAGCTAAAGGGTGTGGGGCACAGGAGGCCCTCAGTCCAGAGTCCCTGGGAGAGAAAGCTGTAGAAGCCAGTGGGTGTGAGCACATTCGCGCATGGGGTTGAGGTGAGGGGTCCGCAGCCGTGGTCTCTCCCCTGGGGTTGAGGTGAGGGGTCCGCAGCCGTGGTCTCTCCCCTGGGGTTGAGGTGAGGGGTCCGCAGCCGTGGTCTCTCCCCTGGGGTCGAGGTGAGGGGTCCGCAGCCGTGGTTTCTTCCCCTGTACCCATGGGTGTCCATCTTGGGCAGCTTGGAGGTTGCTGGGTTCAGCCATCCGGTGGTCTGAGCACTCATAGGTTCCGTCAGCGAGGACTTCTGGGCTCCTCTGTAAGCCTGGGAGCCAAAACCTCCAGACTCAGACTGCTGGAGGGGTCTCGGTCCAAAGAGGCTCCATTGCTCTCTGAGCTTCTGTCCCTGTTCCCACTGCCAGGGTCCATAGCGCTAGGATCTGGGCCAGGTACGGGGACCGGCCTCTGGGCCCTGTGCAGGGGAAGAGTGGGGGTTGCTGCTGACGCAGGTGCTTCTGTTCGTTTGGGATCTGTCCGCTCTAACTTAGTTTGTGGAGTGCTTCTGCCACTCGCAGGTACTTGTTCTTGGTGCTGAGGCCCCGTGGGGTGTGTAACCAGCGTCTCAGCCCTGCCCATTGCTCAAAACGCTGATTGCATTCCTGGGTCTGTTTTGTGATGAGAAAATTCCTGATGACACGGGTAACTTAGCCTTCCCCGATAGTGCCTTGTCTTGCGCCCTCAGTGGATGTTGGCAGAGTCATGGCAGGGATGGACGCACTGGCCTCCCCTTCCTCCACCTTGGTGAGGTGCTGACACTTGCACTGTAGAATCACTGGCTTCCAGGGGATGCTGCCCATGTCCAGTGGAGGAGTCGGGCACAGGGTCCCTGAGGGCAGGGTCATGGCTGAGTGCCCGGCAGCACGTCCTAATGGACAGGGACATTTTGCCTAGAGGCCACGGAGTCAGGAGCAGGCATGCCTGGGTGACTTGAAGCCACTGAGAGACTGAGGTACGAGTGCTTTCCCTGTAGCGAGTTCTGAGTTCCTCCCACCACAGTGAGATGATGCGACAACGTGCAGACAGACAGAAGCCACTGAGGAATATCGTCCAGTTACTGCCAGTTAGCAGGCTTCCCAGGAGTCCATCCAGAGGTTCTCTTCTCCTGCTGCCGCCAAGCCTCCTCTGGCCTGAACTCTGGCACTAACAAGGCTCCAGAGACCCAGGTATCCTGAGAGGCCGTGCTGCAACCCAGACCCGCGCTGTGGGAGAGCAGCAGCTCTCGCTTTCCTCTTCGTTCATGCCTTGTTACAGACGTCAGGAAGCTGAGGGTTTGTTTGTTGTTGTTGTTGTTTATTTGACAGATAGGCTTATAGACAGAGAGAGACAGAGAGATCTTCCTTCCGTTGGTTCACTCCCCTAATGGCTGCTACGGCCAGCGTTGCGCTGATCCGAAGCCAGGAGCCAGGTGCTTCTCCTGGTCTCCCATGGGGTGCAGGGCCCAAGCACTTGGGCCATCCTCCACTGCACTCCCAGGCCACAGCAGAGAGCTGGACTGGAAGTGGAGCAACCGGGACAGAATCTGGCGCCCCGACTGGGACTAGAACCCGGGGTGCTGGCGCCACAGGCGGAGGATTAGCCTAGTGAGCCGCGGCGCCGGCCCACATAGGTTCTTAATGTGTATTTGCCCCCACACTGCTGAACAGATATGCTGACCCCAAAGTGGGCATCTGAATTGTGTCAGCTGGGAGTCACACTAAATTTTGGGACCCAGACCTTGTGGACATGTAGGAGGGCTCCATATAGAGGTACCAGGGCCGGTCTCGATTTCCTGTGCCAGTACCTGTTCCCCTTTCTTGTGCCAGAATCGAAGGAAGGAGTGACGGTAACATGGTCACAGCGTGCACCTGCTGCTTCCCCCTTTCCATCGTGGGCACTCTGGTGCGTGTTCCTTATCCATGCTGTACTCAGATGCGTTCTGGGGCTGACGCAGTGGTGTAACAGGTAAAGCCAATACCTGCAGTGCAGGCGTTCCATATGGGCGCTGGTTTGAGTCCTGGCTGCTCCACTTCTGATCCAGCTCTCTGCTGTGGCCTGGGAAAACAGCAGAAGACGGCCCAAGTCCTTGGGCCCCGGCACCACGTGGGAGACCTGGAAGAAGCTCCTGGCTCCTGACTTCGGATCGGTGCTGCTCCAGCCATTGCAGCCATTTGGGGAGTGAACCAACGGAAGGAAGACATTTCTCTCTGTCTCTCCCTCTTACTGTCTGTAACTCTACCTCTCAAATAAATAAAATCTTTTTAAAAATAAAGATTTATTTATTTGAGAGGCACTCCCCAGATGGCCTCAACAGCCAGAGCTGTGCCATCCAAAGCCAGGAGCCAGGAGCTTCCTCCAGGTCTCCCATGCGAGTACAGGGGCCTAAGCACTTGGGCCGTCTTCCACTGCTTTCCCAGGCCACAGCAGAGAGCTGGATTGGAAGTGGAGCAGCCGGGGCTCGAGCCAGCGCCCATATGGATGCCGGCACTGCATCCACGGATCACTCCCCGAGTATGCAAGTGCACACCACACTCAGGTCCCAGGCAGGCCGAAAAGAGATAGGAGCTCCCTTCTGGCCTCTCGTGTGGGTAACAGAACTTGGGCCATATCCTGGTGCCTCCCTGACTCATCAGCAGGGAGCTGGGTCAGAAGACAGGGCTCTCTCCCAGGGATTCCACTGTGGCAGCAGGTGAGTGTCCCAAGGTGTGTGTGAATCCACTTGACCACATTGCCGGCCCCTGGATGCACTTTCTTTGAATTTGCCTCTGAAATTGTAAAGTAGTAATTCCCGGAGTGTTACAGTAGAGCTGATGCCCGCCTCGCGTTGCCAGCAGCACGCTCCCCTCCGCAGGCCAGAGTGCCCTGCAGGCTGGGTGCACACAGGGGGTTCCTCACCCACGAGCAGTCCTGCTTTCTCTTCCCCAGACTTGCAGTGTTCCTGACTCCAAGATCTGCTTCTACGACGTGGAAATGAACACGGTGACTGTCTTCGACTTCAGGGCTGCACAGATGGGTCAGGGGGAGTCGCTGTCCTTCAGCCGACAGGAGAACCACAAGTACGCTGGGGTCGGGCGGGCTGGGTTGCTGCTCCATCCCCAGGCAGGCCGCTGCTTGGTTACACTTAGACTGCAGCAGCAATCACTGGGAAGGACAGAAATTGCCACAGAAACACGCCAGGGCGGCCGGGAGATGTTTGGGTCTTCAGTGTCTGACTTCCAAGTGAAAGGATCTGGAGTTAGTTATGTGTAGACCTGAACTCCGGGAAGGGCTGTGAGTGTCTGGAAATGGCCTGGGAGTCCCAGGACAGGCTGACAGGGCTGCCTCCAAACCTGCCCTCGGCTGCTGGAGGCCTTTGTCTTGGTGCAGGTCTTGTTCCTGGGGAAGTTGTCCCAGACGGCCTCTGAGAAGTGTCCACAGCTTCTCTGCTGCCAGGAGCCCCCTCCTAGAGCCCCCCCCTACATATTCTGGTCTGCGTAAAGGAGGGCACTGAAGGGTCCTGGAGCGAGTCTGCTCTGTCACGGGAGGAGCCGTGCGGCCGCTGTTCAGATTGCGCTTGTGTGCAGCAAGTTTGTGCAGAACCGAGAAGTGGAAGTCGTGGGGCCTGGAGGAGCGGCTCAGGGAAACCCGGGAATTGAGAGTGTTAGTTCAGAGCCTGGTTTATTCTCCGACTGTGGAAAGTCCTTGCTGGGCCGTCAGGCCGTCCCTCCAGCCACGTGCTCTTGTCCAGCTTAACTGAGTCCTCCGACCCTCACACCACACCTTCATGCCTGGCCCCTGGCCTTTGCCTCCGCCCTCTGCTGGCCACGCCCGTGGAACTGCCCAGTTCTCTCTCCCACTTCAAGAGATGTTCTGGCCCCTTCCCACGGACACCTGGCTCAGCAGCACCACTCTGCTGAGCCACCCGAGACTGGCCGGTGCTTCCGCTGTGAGTCTTTCACCGTGCTTATCTCCTCTCCGTGCCGCGCTCCTTGCTCTCCTTCCGGGGACAGCAGGCATCCTTCTGCCCATTCCGCATGCCTCACCAGGCCACTGGTTCCCGAGGACTGACCTGTGTTACCTGCACTCCATGGGCCCTCAGAGGATGCCCAAGTGAGTGCCTGATGCTGTGCCTGTCACAGCCGCCCGCCTTCCAGGTGCTGTTGGAGCAGGAGGTGGTGTCTGTGAGGGACACGGACTCCTTGGAGGGCAGGTGCTGTGCCCGCCCTGTGGTGACCATGCTCCCTAGGGGCGGCAGGTGAGGCTTGTGGGCACCCTCACCCAGGTGCCTGCCCTCTCACCTGTCCATCTTGTCTTCATACGGCACTTCACCGAGTTCTGAGCCCACAAAACAGACTTTGAGAGATGAGAGGGAGCAGGGCAGAGTGGGCATGGTCACCTAGGTCCCCTGACTCAGCCACAGTGTGATACCTGCAGTGGGTGTGCCGTCCACTGCCAGGGGCCCACTGATTCTGGGAAAGAAGGGCCCTGAGGGAGGGGCAGGGCCCTCTCTATACCTCCAGGGTCAAAGCATCCAGGTACTCTACTAGGAATTTCAGCCCCTGTGCTCTTTTAGATAGATTTGAAAGGCAGTGAGATGGAGAGAGAGAGAGAGAGAATCTTCCATCTGCTTTCAAATGACCACAGACAAGTCTGGGCCAGGCTGAAGCCAGGAGCCCGGAACACCATCTGGGTCTCCACGTAGGTGCAGGGGCCAAGTACTGCGACCGTCTGCTGCTTCCCAGGCACATCAGTAGGAACCTGGATTGGAAGTAGAGCAGCCAAGATTGGAACGGGTGCTCCGGGCTGCCACGCCAGCGCTGCAAGTAGGTGCTTTAGCCTGCTGCACCACGACGCCATCCCCTCAACCCGTCCTTGTAATTAGAGTGTGTTCTACAATACCAATTAAATACCAAGGACCTTCTTCTCAGATCTAGAAAAAATAAGGCTGAAATCCATGTGGCAACCCAGGAGACCTCATAGCTAAAGCAATCATACAGAACAAAAACAAAGCCAGAGGCATCACAGTGCCAGATTTCAAAACAGCCTGGTGCTGGTACAGAAACAGATGGAGGGTGTGTTCCAGTGGCACACCTGGAGATACGGGTCCCAAAGCGCCCGCAGCAGCCAGGCCCCTCTTGAGTTTGTGTGGGAGGCAGCACAGTGCTCTTCTCAGTGGTGGAAATGGGTCTTCCCTCTCTTGTAGGAACCACCTCTTTGTGAACGAGAAACTGAGGAACCACGTGCCTGTGAACCATTTCTGGGATCAGAGTGAGCCCAGGCTTTTCGTGTGTGAGGCCGTGCAGGTGACGCCGGGCACCCAGCCGCAGCCGACAGAGAAGCCCCACACCGAGGACAGCGCCGACCCTATGGTACTGCTCTGCTGGGCCACCTTGGTGTTTAGAAGCCTCTGGCTGTCCCCAGGCGTAAGATGCACGTGGCGCAGTTTATGGGAATTCACGTGTAGTGGGCCTCTCCCTGATGACCACTGAGCAGTTTTGGAAAGAAAGCGGCTTCTATAAATTCATGCTCGTGCTCTGATTCCATTTTTAAAGTACTTTTTTTTTGGACAGGCAGAATGGACAGTGAGAGAGACAGAGAGAAAGGTCTTCGTTGGTTCACCCCCAATGGCCACTGCAGCCGGCACACCATGCTGATCCAAAGCCAGGAGCCAGGTGCTTCCTCCTGGTCTCCCATGCGGGTGCAGGGCCCAAGGACCTGCACTGCACTCCCAGGCCACAGCAGAGAGCTGGCCTGGAAGAGGAGCAGCCGGGACAGAATCCAGTGCCCCGACTGGAACTAGAACCCGGGGTGCCGGCGCCACAGGTGGAGGATTAGCCTGTTGAGCCGTAGTGCTGGCCTTAAAGTACACTTTTCTAAAGATGTATTTATTTATTTGAAAGAGTTAGAGAGAGAGAGGCCTTCCATCCACTGGTTCACTCCCCAGTTGGCAGCAATGGCCAGAGCTGTGCCAATCTGAAACCAAGAGCAAGGAGCTTCTTCTGGGTCTCCCATGCCAGTGCAGGGGCCCAAGGACTTGGGTTATCTTCTGCTTTCGCAGGCCATAGCAGAGAGCTGGACCAGAAGTGGAGCAGCCGGGACTCGAACTGGCGCCCACATGGGATGCCGGCACCACAGATGTGGCTCTGCCTGCTTTGCCACAGTGCCGGCCCACAGTTATTCCATTTTTTACAAAGACTTATTTATCACTTGTCAGAGTGACAGAAAAAGAGAGATCCGCCATCTTTTGGTTTAGTCTCCAAATGTCTGCAATAGCTGAGTCTGGGTTGGTGAAAGCCAGGAGCCAGGAACTCCATCCGGGTCTCCCCTGCTGGTGGCAGGAACTCAAGTACTTGGGTTGTCAACCAGGTGCCTTCTGGGTGCACAAGCAGGAAGCTGGGTCAGGGCAGAGCAGCCGGGACACAGAGCACTCGGTGTGGGAAGCTGGCATTGCAAGGGCATGACCCTTGGAACTCTGCACGGGCCCAGTGGTCCCTTCTGAGAACCCAAGTGCCCCTGTCCTCTGAGGTTTGCAGCCACGTTGACTTCCGTGTCATGTTGGGTTCTGTGGTCTGCTGTGCGTGGCTCCCCCTGCTGTGCAGAGCCCCTGCTGTGAGCGCATTCCTGCAGCTGAGTCGCCAGGGCAGTTTGTCCGTCTTTCAGCCTGTTCCTCGACCCTAAGACAAGTCAAAACCCCACCAGAGCAGCTTCCTCGCCTTGGCCACCGCCCTCAGTGCATGCTCCCGACTGCAGTGGGGTCTCCCACCTCCATGCCCCTGAACCTGACGCCGGGCCCTGTCTCTGACTCTGCCCCAGTCCTGTGTCTTACACAGACATTGGCCATGAAGGCTTAGCAATGTGTCTCTCTGTCGCCCACTCGCCATGAATGAGTTTGTGTAGGACCTTCACACAGGTCAGGAAGGGGAGCCAGCCCCAAGATTCTGGAACTTCCCTGAGTGGAACGTAGGACCCTCACACAGGTCAGGAAGGGGAGCCAGCCCCAAGTTTCCAGAACTCCCTGAGTGGAACGTAGGACCCTCACACAGGTCAGGAAGGGGAGCCAGCCCCAGGATTCGGGAGCTTCCCTGAGTGGAACGTAGGACCCTCACACAGGTCAGGAAGGGGAGCCAGCCCCAGGATTCCGGAACTCCCTGAGTGGAACGTAGGACCCTCACACAGGTCAGGAAGGGGAGCCAGCCCCA
>CM027397.1:35995523-36011561 GCA_015711505.1 Sylvilagus bachmani
GAGGGCCCTGTGCTGTGGGTGTGAGTGCACACTCAGGGCTGTGGGGAGAGGGCCCTGTGCTGTGGGTGTGAGTACACACTCAGCTGTGGGGAGGGCCCTGTGCTGTGGGTGTGAGTGCACACTCAGGGCTGTGGGGGGAGGGTCCTGTGCTGTGGGTGTGAGTGCACACTCAGGGCTGTGGGGAGGGCCCTGTGCTGTGGGTGTGAGTGCACACTCAGGGCTGTGGGGAGAGGGCCCTGTGCTGTGGGTGTGAGTGCACACTCAGGGCTGTGGGGGGAGGGCCCTGTGCTGTGGGTGTGAGTGCACACTCAGGGCTGTGAGTGTGAGTGCACACGTGGGTTCTTCCTGCAAACTGGCCTATGTGATGCATTGCCGCAGCCTGCTTGAGTTACTGTCACATCGCTGTCTCTCGTCTTGAAATCCCTTCTTCCTGCGTTCCGTCTGCCGCTTCCCTGTGCTGACGCTCCTGCTTAGGCTGCCCACTGTCACGATGTTTGCTGGACGTCTGTCAGTGAGTGGGTGACCACGTCTTCAGCAGCGCTCAGCAGGGACCCGTCCCCTGTCACCCTGGACACAGGACGAGCAGCTGTCACTTGTGTCGTCATGGAGAAGTCCCTGAGCCCCATGTTCGTGGTCTGGGGAGGGCATGTTGTCAGCCTTTAGGGCGCTGGTGAGAAGCTACCCCCGCCCCGGGCTGTCCTGGGGCCGGCTCTCAGAGGCCTCATCCCAGCTTCTCAGCTCTGCGGCCCACAGGTGGAGAGGGGTTGGTGAGAACGCAGCACCCACTGCTGCACCATGTGGCTGTGGCTGCAGCACAGGATGGACTGGTCCCCTCTCCCAGGGCTGTGATAGGGCCCCAGCCTGGGCCGTGCAAGGGAGAGGCAGGATGGATGTGAGAATTCTGAGTGCTGACGGGGAGCTGGGGCCTCAGGCCCACGCCGCAGCAGCACTGGGAAGTTGGGCCGCTTCCTCACCGTTTGTGAACCCAGCAGGCAGGAGCTTGGCGTGTGGGTTTGCCAGCAGTTGCCTGCTCGGCGCAGAATTCGCCGGAGCTCGCTGCCTGGCTGGTCCTGTTGTGTGTCATGGGCCTTGCACCCTGGGCTGCCTCAGAGGCTGGGTGTGCTCCGTACTGGGCCCCCCACACCTAGGCCTGACTAATCCGCCTGTGTCAGAAGTGCTTCCCAGGCCGCAGTCTCTGTGTGGGAAGGGCCCATGGGACCTGCAGCTGGCAGGCCTTCCATTCAAGAAGTGGTGGGTCAGCAGCAGGCGACGTGCCCAAGCGTGGTGGTCCCCCTTCCATGGGGTCAGAGTAGGGCAGCCAGGGCTGGGCGTGGAGGTGCCCGCAGACTCCTGCCTCTCTCAGGTGGGCTCAGGGCTGACAGGACGGCTGCCTCTTAGGGGCTCACATCTCAAGGTGTGCAGCGGTAGACAAACACCCAGACGAGGATATGGGCCCAGCACACTGCGTACCATGGTGCTGTTTGTCAGGACCCTGTGCAACCCCTCTTCTCCTTCTGGGCCTGGGAGGGGGCAGATCCCTAGATTGAGGGAAAACAATGGAGTTGTTAACCCAGGTCATCGTTTGGGAAAATTGTTAATTGTAGGAGACCTCACAGATACTATGCATGCCTGACTTGGTGGCGTACCACTCATGAAAAGTCTTTGTGGTTCACAGAATGGCCTGGGAGATGGAAGTGTTGTAGCCGTGTTTAACAGCTGAAAACTCGATGTCGCGTCTCACCCAGTCCCCACACGTCAGCCCTTAGTTCCCCCCGGTCTCAGCCAGAGCCAGAGCTGCAGTCACCCGCAGTGACCCTGAATGTTTTCGTTGCTGGGCAGGGGCTTCGAGGCCACGTCTGTCTGTGGACTTGGACCCCCTGCCTCACGATGTGGACCAGGAGCACAGGTGCGGGTGTCACCTTGTGCCTGAACTGACAAGTGAATGGGCCCTTTGTCTTTTAGCCCGGAGAAGCAGACAAAGAAGACAGGGTGGATTCGGGATATCACTGCACACCCCAGGTGGTGGTCAGGAGGCCCCTGCGGGACTTTGTGGGGCTGGAGGACTGCGACAAGCCCACCCGGGACGCCATGCTCAACTTCAGCTTCGCTGTCACGGTCGGAGACATGGATGAAGCTTTCAGATCCATCAAACTCATCAAGAGGTAAGGATTCCCTGCCCGAGTCGTTGAAGGGCACTGGGCACAGCTCTTGGCCCCTCAGCTTCCTGGAGGCCTTGCTTCTGAACCAGATGGCTGAATCACTGGCTCTTTGGTGACCACGTGATCATGGGGACTTCGTGGTGTTCCGGCCCAGTGAAATGCTGCCAGCACGTGGGGTGTGCTGTGCTGCACACCTGGGCATGGGAAGCTTGGAACCGGGTTCTTGACCTCCTTGGTGCCGGAAGTCTCTTGGGCTGTGGTTAATTGTTTTGTTATTTTAATGTGTTCTGGATGCTTCTTGTCAGACGCATTACGGTTGTAAAATGTTGCTAAAACCTGTTCCTCTGTGGGTAATTGCTCCTGAACAGAAAAATTTTGATAAAGGTGAACACTAAACCAATGAAGTGAAAACAGTTGAAAGTGCTTGGAAAGTTCCGAGAGGCCTGACCATAGCATCCTCTCCTGAGAGCAGCCGGGAGTTCTGTGTGAGAGCATTTGGCAGATTGTAATTTACCAAGGGCAGACAAACTGCTGAAGAGTGACGGTGACATGGGAGGGAAGCCCTGCGCCCTTTCCGTGCCGGTCTCCGTGACAGCGAGTGCGTGCCCTGTTCCGTTGCCTTCCTGAGACCGGCCAGCCCTCTGCTCCATCCAGAAAGGCCTTTCCCACACCAGCCAGGGTTCTGGAAATGAGCCAGGGAGACTTTGCACTTAGCGTAAATGCGATCGCGACTGTACTGACCACATGACCAATTTCAGCACTGTAGTGGGTATTTATTTAGCTGTGTGCATGATGGTGTGTCTTAATTACTCCATTTTTCTTTTAAAAGTTTGCAGCATTCTTTTGTTCCATTGTTCTTTTATGCTTATCAGAGGAATGAGAGTAAAATCCCTTGTAAGAAAAAAGCCGAGCAGGAGGCAAGTGGGAGGAGGACGTGGGTGTCCATGGGCTGACCGTGCACGGGAAGCTGGCTGTTCCCGTGCCGCGTGCTGGGTGTCAGGAATGGCCGGTCTGTGGTGGCTTTTCAGCCATGGTTAGTTGTGGTATTTGAAAGCACTGACCGTTCACCACTGAATCTGACAAATGATTCAGACAACTGCCTGGAGCAGGCGGGGCTCTGAGTCCTAGAGGCCTGCCCAGTGCCTGGCACTGCCGGAGGGTGGAAAGCAGCAAAGCAAGACGTTACGAGGAGCAGTGGTGGCCTGGGTCTCACTCCTGGCTCCGGGCCTTACCCATCAGCACCAGTGTCAGTCTGTTCTTCCATCAGAAGCCAGAAATGGTCCTGCCTCCCAGTGACCCAGGTCAGGCGTGGCCTAGTCAAGGGAGACGTCCAGGCTGGGAACCAAGGCCATGCTCACAATGGTGGTTGGGCAGCCCTGAGGTCCAGGTTCTGGGCTCTGAGCCATAGGCCAGTTTTGACGCTAGGTGCAGGTCTCAGATATTGCCTGGCCAGCCTGGGGATCTCTGGCATACCCCCTCCTACAGATGCAGGGACAGCACCGCGTGGTGCCCACCAAGCACTTCACCTCCGCGGAAGATACAGTAAAGACTTTTCTTGGGGGCCCCATGCCATGGCACAGCAAGTTAAGATGCCACCTGCAATACCAGCGTGTCCTCTGAGTGCTGGTGCAAATCCCAGCTGAGTGCTGGTTCAAATCCCAGCTGCTCCACTTCCAAGCCAGCTCCCTGCTAATGCACCTGAGAAAGCACAAGATGGCCTCAGTGCTTAGGGCGCTGCGTGCGTGACAGGAGAGCTGAGGGAGCTCCTGGCTGCTGCCTTCGGCCTGCTTCACCCCTGGCCGTCGCACACACTGGGAGTGAAGCAACGGACGGAACACCTCTCTCTGTTTACTGTGACTCTGCCTTTCAGATTAATAAATCTTGAAAAGATTTGGGGGGGAATGAACCAATTTCCTTAGAAAAAAATTTTGAGGTTTATTTTCTTTATTTGAAAGACAGGGCATCAGAGAGAGAGGAAGAGACGGAGATCTTGCATCCACTGAGTTCACTCACAAAATGCCCACAACGGCCAGAGCTGGGCCAGGCTGAAACTAGGAACAGGAACTCCGTCCTGGTCCCCCAGGGGCGCGGCCGGAGCCCAAGCACTCGGAGCATCATCCGCTGCCTCCGCAGGCACATTGGCTGGAGTGAGGTCTGGAACAAGCAGCCAGGACTCACCAACACTGTGGTGTGGGTCCAGTGTGGCCAGTGGCCCTCAGCACCACAGTGCCCACCCCTCCTTGGAAATTGCTCCTTACAGGCAGTGCTGCCTTCCTGCCCCGGGCAGGGGCCACTGTGTCCATGGCCTTCAGAGGCCGGGGCACACGGACTTCCGAGAAACAGGAAGCGGGGCAGGTGCTCCACTGGTCTTCAGAGCTCACCTGACCCCTTCCCTTGTGTCAGCCAGTGAGGACCACAGAAAGCGGATGCAGTTCTTTCCCTGCGTGGCAGTGTAGACGAACAGAACACAGTTGGAGACAGTTAGGAGGCTTGCATTTATTTTAACTTAGAAAAATACTCAACAGCACGTACTGCTAACACAGGTCTGCCCCAGCCATCACTGTCTGGTTATCAGTCCTGATTCACCAAGGAATACCATGAACGACCCCACAGAACCTTCCTGGGTGTCTGGCTTTACCAGAGTAAATACGAGCGGGGATGCTCTCTCGGCAGATGCAGAATAAATTAACCCCAAACCAAGCAGAGAGAAGGGCAGCCACGCCACCGCCTCGCCTGTTCAGATTCCAGGGTGGATCCACCCTCAGACCGCGCCTGGCTGGGAAGCCCTGTCAGAAGTGGGGTGGCACCCGTGATATATAGACATATAACATACGCATGGGTAACGCAGTGAATGTACATGTGTCCCACAGCGGCGTGCATGGTGACCCACACCCACCCACTGCACAGGCGGTGGGGGGACTGTTCCGTGCCAGTGGCTACTCGGTGCAGCCTCATAGGGTGACTCAGCACGGGGACTCCACGTAGTCGTTGTCCAGCCCGCGGCGAAACCGCGCCGTGAGGGAGCGGCTGATGACGATGACGCGGGGCGCCATGCAGTCCTCTCTCCGGTGCAGAACGTTCCAGATGAGCATGGCGGCCGCCAAGGTGGCCAGGAGGCAGGCGCCGATGTTCAGGTAGCAAGACCAGGCCAGGTTGGTGTACGGGCCGATTCTGTAGAACGTCACCAGTCCGATGACAAGGACGAAACCTGCAGACAGAAGAGAAGTGTGCCTAGAGCCTTTCTTACCCCAGAACCTCTGGCCGGAGCCCACCCCAGGGGCCGGTCCGACTTGCTGCTAACCCGTGTCCTGCTGGACTGCAGGGTGAGCCCGTTTGTGTTGTCACAGCCCTGCGTGGGCTCTCAGAGCCTCTGGGCTGAGGCCGTGGAGGCCGGCCTGTGTCAGCTTCGTGGGGAGGAGCCTCTGGGCACGGCCTTCCCTGTGGGGTGGTGGAGTCAGGCGCTTCCCTCCACCAGCACCGGCGCCGACCCCGACAGACCCATAGGGGTTGTGACCAGTCTGTTCCTGGCTTTTGTAATTGTCCGCTTGGCTCAGAGTGAATGCAGACAGCTGTTTTCTCTTAGAGACAGCTCGGCCGTGTCCGACCTGGTCCACGTCTGTTTGGCAGGGTTTTGCTTTCAGAGGAAATAGGGATCTCCTTTCAAGACTGGAGAGCTGGCGCCTGCGTGCGGGGGCTGGGGCAGGGGCTGCAGCCGGGCAGCTCCCGCTCAGTGTCCGGCCTCTTCTGTCACTTCTGCTGGGGGCTGTGGCTCTGGCATGTCCCCCCCTCCCTCCTGTGCTCCTCCTTTCTCTGCAAAGTCTGGGTTCTGGGCAGGGGAGGCGGGGCAGCGTGTTCACCCTAGCCAGCGGCTGATCCCACAGTCACACCCACTCCAGAGATTTCAGATGACAAGTTCTCGCTATTACAGGAAATGTGGGCGTCCGTGCCCAGGACACATTGTAGGCTGACAGGGCGCTACGGTGTGGCTGAGGGATAGAACCCTGGGCAACTGGAAACCCAAGCCCCGGAGGCAGGAGGGACTGCCGGGGACTGCCCAGGAGGCTAGCCACATGGCCAGGGGCCATCAGGTAAACCAGGGCTGCACCAGAGTTGGACACTAGCTGCACCCCTCCCAGCAGCCTCTCCTGCAGTGACCACGTCCCCACATTCTGACGTGCAGCCCAAGCGGGCCTGGATCGAACTCACTAGCACCTCTCAGACCCATGTACGTCCTTCCCCAGGCTCTGCTGGGCTGAGCACCCCCCACCCCCGTCTCCCACCTGACCGACACGTGGTTCACACTGGTCCCTCCTCAGGAAACTAAGCCATGCACACTCTGGCCCCACAGGGCGAGCAGAGAGGGAGCGTAGCAGGCCTGATCTTTGGGAACGCCTTGTGGCACAGCAGGTTAAGCTGCCACTTGCGACACTAGCATCCTGTACGTTGGAGTACCGGCTTGAGTCCCGGTTGCTCGGCTTCCAATCCAGCTCCCTGCTGATGTGCCTGAGAAGGCAGTGGAAGGTGGTCCACGTGCTTGTGCCCCTGCACCCGCGTGGGAGACCAGCATGAAGTTCCTGGCCCAGCTGTGACTGTCGCAGCATTTAGGAAGTGAACCAGCAAATGGAAGATTTGCATCTCTCCCCCTCTCTATCCCTCTCTGACACTCTGCCTTTCAAATCTTAAGAAGAAAAAAAAAAGCTGGAGCTGTTGCAGTGGCCTTCATCACCATGGAAGACAGGAGAGCCAGCCTCCTGGGGCCTGCAGGGCCATCTCTGAGCAGGGTGCAGCCCTCCAGAGCTCCACTGCCTGGCACGGGGTCAGCATGGAGACTTACAGACTCTGAGGACTTGACTGGAGGAGCCCACCCAAACCCTTTGGAGTAGTTGGAATCGCACTCTCCCGTCAGATCCCCGACATTTGGGGATGGAGAACACCACACCAGCACTGTGCAGTGCCACACAGGATCTTTCACCCACTTGGCCGGAGGACAGTGCGATGAGCTCCTGCACACTCAGGCGCTGCGGAAATCCCGGCTAGACAGATGAGCTCCCGGCAGCCAGCAGGTGGCGTGAGCAGCGTGTCCCCCTCGGCAAGTCTGGCGGAGGAAGTCACGAGGACCAGACGCAGGCTCAGCCCCCCCCCCGCTTGTGGGGAAGACAGAGGGAGAAGGAGAAGCTGCAGGACAAGGGAGTGGCCCCGGTGCGGGAGGACGGCCGCCTCCAGGGAGGAGCTGGCTTCCCGTGTGCGTCCTTACGGTCGCAGGAGCACATGCGTGTTTTATCAGTTCCTTTGTGTGTCACACACACAATAAAACTTTTTAGAAGACTAGAGTGCACTGAATTTTAGGTTCCCCTTTTAAGAGGCACTTCCGGGAGGGGCGTGGCTCACAGGATGTGCTTGGAGGCTTCTAGGCCTTTGGCAGTGCCAACTTTGCCCAGGGCATTGATGCACATGACACGCGTCTCTCACAGCCGCGCCACGAGCTTCAGGAAACACGGATCACATTGCACAATGCTCAAAACGCCCGGTGCTCCCCGTCGCTGTAGGAGATGACTGGACTCCACGCTGCAGCCTGCCAGCCCTGCCTGGCCCCACTGCCGTGCCGCCGTGCTAGCCCCATTCCCTCCTCTCAGCTGTGAAGGCCGCCCACTGGGCTTTGCCTTGCCTTGACCAGCCCTGGGGAGCAGTCGGCTCCCTCCTTGTCCTGGCCCTTCAGCGTCTAGCTTAGAGTTGACTGCATCCTGACCTGCCTCGCGGCGCTCAGCCCTCCAGCTGTCCCTCACCTTCCTTACTTTGCCTTGGGCGGCCCGGGACTGCCCTCTGGAGAGCAGGTCCCCCGGCCTGGGAATTGCTGGCTGAGTGGGTACTTGTAGGCCGATCTAAGCAGAGAACAGCAGTTCCCACTGGCCCTGATGGAGTAGAGGCCGCACGAGCTGACACCAGGTTTGTGGGAGGCCATGTTGGCTGCTTCGGTTACCTCAGAGCTGCACAGACCTGCTTACGTGCCAGGGAGCGCATGGCATTGGTGGCATTGGGGTCAGTGTGCACAGATGGCTGGGGTGCCGCTCGCCTGCCCTGCGGAGCTGGCGGTCTTGCTGGGGTGCCACCACATCGCTGTGCCTGGGGGAGCCTGGGAGTGAGGCAGGGGACACCCTCCCAGGCGGGGCCTTGCCACACAGGAAACTGCAGTCAGACAGTGGCCTTTGTCAAGGCCCTCAGGCCACCAGGGGGAAGCCCAGCCTCGGAGGAGGACACGGTGCAGGTCAGGAAAGTGGCATTCCCCAGTGTCTCAGGGCTTCTCGCCTGTGCAGTGACACTGTTTGTAAAATATTTATTTATGGGGCTGGCATTGGGGCATAGCGGGTAAGGCCATTGCCTGTGGCACTGGCATCCCATGTGGGCACTGGTTCAAGTCCCAGATGCTCTGCTTCCGACCCAGCTCCCTGCTAATGTGCCTGGGAAAGCAGTGGAGGAGGACGGCCCAAGTTTCCTGCACCCACATGGGGGACCCAGAAGAAGCTCCTGGCGTCTGCCGGCCCAGCGCTGGCCAGGTGCCAGGAACTCCATATAGGTCTCCACTGTGGGAGGCCGGGGCCCAAGCACTTGGACCTCACCTGCTGCCTCCCAGGCGCGTCAGCAGGAAACTGTATTGGGGGTGGAGCAGCTGATACAGGGCGAGGGTACTCCAGGTGGCGGTTTAACCTGCTGTGCCACAATGCCCACCCCACTGTTGATACTGTTGTTACTCATTAAGATCGGTATCCTATGTTTTTGAAAGCAGAGCAGGCTATTTAATCATTTTATCCTATTTATTACTTCACCACCATGGTTAGCTGTCTCGCTGACCATGAACCCAGGCACAGCTTTCAGAGCACACGCCAGCTTCTGAGGGCCGCTGCTCATGTAGGATGAAAGTGGGGGCCGATGCTGTGGCGTGGCCAGGAAGCTGCCACTGCCACACTGGCATCCCCTATGGCACTGGTTCCCGCCCCATCTGCTCCGTTTCCAATCCAGCTCCTTCCTAATGGCCTGGGAAAGGCTGGGCCCCTGCCACCCACGTGGGAGACCTGGATGAAGCTCCTGGCTTGGGCCTGGCCCAGCCCTGCTGTTGTGGCCATCCGGGGAGCGAACCAGAGGATGGAAGATCCTCCCCCGGCCCAACGCTGTGCCTTTCAAATAAATCTTTGAAAGCGAAAGTCTGAAAGGCTGCTCCGAGCACAGCACATGGATGAGAGAAGGCGGGGCCACCTCCTCCTCAGCTGCAGGTGAGCGGGGTGCCAAGGGGAAGGATCAGGCGCAGATAAACGTGGAGCCCGACATCCGGCGACTGCTTACAAAGCAGAAGAGCTCGAGCCAGGACGCACCTCGCTTGTCAGTCTTGAGGGCTGCTGTCAAAGACGCGGCGAGAAGCGGCTCTGGCCAGGTTTGGGGCCTGGTTCTGGGTGTCCCCCCGCTCCAGCCTGGGGCGCGTTCGGACGCCGTGCCTTGCTGGGCACTTTCCTGCCTGTGCAGTGGACAGGAAAATCCCGTGTGTGTCTTGCACGAAAACAGTTAAAATTTCCCATTTGCATTACTTCCTGTTTTGCTTTGGTTCAGCTTGGAACACAGGTAGACCGAGAAAGGGGTGGCGAATGAACCTTCGCGCTCACCAGTGAGACCTGGCGCCCCCAGAACCTGGAGAAAAGTGGGCACATGGCGGGGTTGTGCTGATGGGGCTGCCCAGGGACAGGTGTGGGAGACACGCTGGCAGTGCAGCAGAGCGGCTGTGAGCTGGAGAGACGTGGTCTGAGGGGTCTTCCCGTGTTCCACGTGCAGGTGGTGGGAAAACCACACACGGGAAGCAGAGCGCACAGCGTCTATCCGCTGCCTCCTGGCGTGGCCGGACGGCCGCACCGTGCCGGGGTCACTGTTCTGAAACACAAGTAGCCTCTTCCTCCCCTGAACTTCTGTCCGCGGGGAGCTAGGAAGGAGACGCAGGCCGAGACTGGCTTGGCTCTGACTTTTACATTCTGCCGCCGCCTTTGCCCTGAGGTTCCGCCTCCCACAGCTCTGCGGCGACGTGAAGCCGTTCGCCGGGACACAAACCTGGGAGCGGGAGTTGGAGCAAACACTGGATCCTACACAGGGAATCGGTTCCATGTTGGTGGAGCTCAGTCGCCAAAGCAAACAGTCTTTTCCTGTGCGCCGGCCGCGGGCGTGTGAATTACAGCTCAGCCGGCACAGTGCCCCCTTCCTCTCGCGTTTCCTTCCTGCCCGCTTCCTGGGGCTCCGGCTGCTGTCACAAGGCCTTCCCTTCTGAGTGACCGCCAGACACACACACACGCAGACAGCATCAGTGCAGAGACCCCGGGGCTGACCCCGCTGCCTTTGCTAGGGCTGCTCTCCAGCAAGGGAGCTGCTGGGGCCGCAGAGCCGTGCGGCTGCCCCGCTGCGCCTGCAGAGAAAGTGGCCACTGGCCTCTCACCGCCCGTGCCGGGCGTCTTCCCGCATTTGTAGGCAGTCAGATGGTGGTAGACGGGTTCTCACTTGAGGGAGAGGTTTGAGGGGACAGTGGGAGGCAGTGTGAGCCCGACCTGGAAGAGGGTGGGCTGGAAGGAGGCCAGCAGGCGCAGGTCAGGTACAGACTGAAGCTTGGGTTGTGGGTGCCAGAGGCGAGTAACCCAGACCAAGCACGTGCTGGCTGATTTTAAAAGACAAAGCCTGCTGTATTCCCAGGAGAAGATCCCCGTCTGAAACAGAGTCCTCACCCGTTCACCGGGTGCCACTTCAGCAGATGTCGATCAGCCTGCTGAGCACGTGGGGCTGACGGACTCACCCCGCGAGGGCGCTGAGGCCACAGGTTCATCTCAGCCTGTGTGTGTGCATCGTAGTGGCCCCGGCTGCAGACGGGAAGCGAGGGCGTGAGGCCAGGGAGGCTGTGGGTGGCTTTGGACCCACGTCCTCGGTGAGTTCCACCCTTTGAGGTGCTGTGCTGGAGCTTGCGAGGCCGCGAGTGGCGAGGAGTGAGCTGACTGGGCGGGAGGCACTCCAGCCTGGAGCCTGTGCCTTGTGTCCCTCAGTCTCGGGTGACGTGAGCTGTCACGTGCCAGGCTGGACCAGCCCAACTGCCAGCGTTTGGGAAGCAGACAAGGGCCAGCTCCTCCACTTGCGAGCACCAGGGCTCTGAGGCGAGCACCAGGCTCGGCCTGCAGTTAGCTTCCGCAGAGAGACTTGCAGATCAGCTCCTTTTGGAAAATGGCCCCGGGGGAAGCCACATGCCCCGAGAAGGCAGCTCAGACTGAGACAGAGCCGTCGACTCCTGCAAGCCAGCTGTGCTCCCACGTCCCTGGGTCGCTGGGAGACGGGTTGGCGCAGCCTAAGGCACCACTTCCAGGACCCCTGAGGCAGTGCGTGGGATTTTGGGGGCTGTACGCCACCATTTCCCAAAAGCTGGATTCTAAGAATTACAGGCATAATGGGGATGGAAGAGGGACGTTTTTAAAGGCGGAAGTGGGCTCTGGCCACCTAGCGTGGAGTGGCTGGGAGAGGACACCCACGCCAGCAGGTCCACTCACTGGTTACAGACCCTTTCTCACTGCCCTTCAGCCTCCTCTGGGATGGTGAGCACATGGCGGGGGGCCAGGGCAACAACCAGGCTCCCGTGGCCGTGGGTGCTGTGCAGAGGGGCGTGGTCTGCTGCTCCCATGGGGGCCGCCAGATTGACTGATAGATGGAGTGTGCCCTGGAAGGGCGTCAGGAGGGAGAGACAGGAGGCCTGGCCACTCCATCCCTGCTGTGGCACCAGCTCACCGAGAGGAGGGGAGGAATGACGGCCGGGCCCACTGACCGGAGGACCAGTCAGAACCTCTGGCCTGGCCGCCCGCCCCTGGGGACCCGGCAGGTGCTGCTGCCACACTGAGCTCGACACTTGTCCCGGGGAAGGCTCGGGGTTCATGCGAGGCCTTGGGGCAAGAGACAGGAGTGCCTTCACCTTTAAGGTAAAATGAAATTAGGCTTGGAAAGTCCTGCAGAGAAATCGCAACACCTGTTGCAGGCGGCGGCCTGTGTCACCCGGAGCGAAGCCTGGGACAGGGCTGGCGTTGGTGGATTTGGCCCCCAACGGCGGTGGCACGCAGGTCCCCGCTCCCACAAGTCACCACAGCCTGAGGGGCCTGAGGTGCTCCTCTGACAAACGGGGCGGGCACTGAGGTCGGCCTGCTGCCCAGCCCACCTCCCCGGAGGAAGGGAGGCCCCGTTCCGTGCCGGCTTCCAGGCCTCGAGCGAGCCGGAGGCACCATTTTCCCTGCCTCTGCTGTGCCCCTTCTCCCCGCCAGCCGCCCCACCTCGCGGGGCTGGGCCCAGGGCTCGAGGCCGCTTGCACAACAGGTAATAGCAGGCGTTTCCTCGTCCTGTGACAGGACATCCCGGCGCCCTGCAGTCTCCCCCTGGCTGTCTAAAACAGACCCGGGCACAGGAAAGAACCGGCTCTAAAATTAGCCGCGCGATAGAAGAAAGCCGCACAGCCGCCCTCTGTACTGTTTGTCAATGAAGCAGGCTAAACAGGCCGCTGCATTTCCTCTGTGGCCAAACAGACCCCGAGGGGGGAGGCGCGGGGGAGCAGCAGTCCGCTGCTGCTCCTGGCCTCTCGCGCCGGCCTCCACCTGTGCGCCAGCTTGCGCAGGGCTGGGTCTGACCACAGCAGAGGTGGCGCCGGCCTCACAGCAGTCAGGAGAGGGGAGCCCGGCCTGCTCGCCTCACACCCTGCTTCCCAGGACGGGTCCTCGGACAGCTCCAGTTCCACAGGGAGAGACTCCCTCAGCCCAGTCTTGTGAAAAGCTGTGGAGACGCGTCTTGTCCTGAGGTCCCGGCCTGCAGGACGTGAGCCGTCGTCTGAGCCAGGAGAGGCGGGGGTCCCTGCACGACCACCTTGCTGGAAGGAGTCATCTTCAGAATCGACAGCTGTTACTGCTGCTGCTTTTATGTCACTGGACTATCTTCTTCAAACCCAGCTTTCCCAATCACGTTTTCCAAATCTTCCGTTTCCGTCTTTAAGGGGGGGACGCGCCGGCAGGTCACGTGCAACGGGTGGGTATTGAGTAAGAAAGGGGAGCAGCGTTGCTTTGTGCCGTGGCCCCAGGGTCGGCAGAGGGCAAGGTGGTAGCTTCCGTAAACCTGTGACGTTGCTGGGGACATCCGCAGTCACGGAGCGGATGGGGCAGAACTGACCCTCGAGCTCCCCCGCCTCCTTGGTTCTCGAAGTGGTCAGAAGCCAGCAGCTGTTACCCTGGGCCCTGTTCTGCAGTTAGGTAAACTGAGACTCAACAAGCTCACGTCGGTAGTGACAGATCCCGGTGCCACACCCATCCGTGCCCTCCTGCCAAGGAGAGACTTCCCCTTCCGACCTCTGACCCGGCGTGGCAGGACTAACCCCGTCACACCCCTGCCCATTCTATTCGTAGCGCTCCTGAGAGCCCTGCTTCCTGACTCCCACCTGGCGCTTTCCAGCGTGGGAACGCCTGCCACAGCCTTTCAGCCACTCTGGAAACGGCAAATCCCGAGTGAGACAAGGGCCCAGGTCCATTATTCCTCGAGAGGTTCGCTTCAGACTTCCTGCCGCTTCCTCCTGGGGACCGCGCGCTCGCGCAGGGAAAGGCCGTGTCGGCCGGGAGCTCGCCACTCCTGTGCTCCCGAGGCTGCCCTCGGGCTGCTGTTCCCCACCCCACCCCGCATCTGGGGTCCCAGGGCAGAGCGTGATGGAGGAAGAAGGAGCAGACACCGCCCGTGGGGTCACGGCTGGACGGCTGCCACAACTCGTCCAGAGCGCCCCAGGTTCCCCAGTTCCACGCCACCTCCCCTCTCTCCCTGGAGAGACCATGAGGCGTCCCCCATGGGGGTGGGCCCCAGGGCCTCCCCTCTGACACCGCGTGGTGGCTCAGGGGCCGCGGAACTTGCTGTGGCCCTGCTGTCTGTGTTCATCCAGGACGCGGCATGTACGCACCTGCATGTGCGCCTGACTGTCCACGCGGGTCTGTGGCACATTAGCCTGTGTACCTCACCTGTGCTGCTCACCAGAAGGGGCCCAGGAAGCTGGACGGACAGCACATCCCGTGCCCTGGGGCCGCAGGGGCCACGTGGGAGCTGCCCCATCTGTGCCCAGCGCAGGAACATGAGCAGTGGTGGCAAAGCGCACACCATGTGTGCCAGCGCTGTGGGGAGCGTGGGAGGGGTGCGGCAGGTGTGTAGCTGGCGTTGTGTCCTCCATGGTTCTGGGCTCTGTGTGTGCCTCTTGTGTACAGCGATGTGGAAGTTCTGCCTGTGGTGAACCCCGCAGCCCCCCTCAGGCCTGGTCCACCCATGGCTGCACTTGGAAGTGAACCCTGCACTCCCCTCCTGGGCCCCCAGTGCCAGGGGAAGCCCAGGGGCCCTGTGTCCTGGTGGCGGCGCGGGGCAGCCTCTGCCTGCCCGGGACTTACTTGCCAGCTGGAACGCAGCAGCCATGGCCTCCTCCCAGCACTGGGAGTCGGGCGACATCAGGGGCAGGCCCGTCAGCCCCAGGATGAAGGTGAGCTGGCCTGCAGCGAGGGCCGCCGTGGCCATCAGGTTGCAGGCGCGCATCATGTCGAACTGCACTGTGGGTGGGAGCAGAGGAAAGGCGGGTCAGTGTGGGAGTCAGGCGCCTGGCTGTGCTCGCGTCCCTGGTCTCTGCTGCACCTCGGGAAAGGTAGTGGGTGCTCAGGGCCTCATCTGAGCAGAGCCTTCTGGAGGTCCCTGCCATGGGCCCTGTGTTGCCCAGGCCTCTTCCTGACCACTCGGCTCGCCACAGCCCTGCTGGGACAGCCTTTCGCTGTGGCGCTTGTGGGCAGAGCCGTTCCCTAGTCTGAAGCAGTCTGTGGAGGCCCCAGTGTGGTGGGTTGAACGTGCACACACAGGCCCCAGCACCGGGGCTCCTGGCCCCACGTCAGTGTCCTTGCTGACCGGCTCCTGTTCCAGTCAGTATTGTACCTCCCTCCTTACGCAGGGGTGTGGCCTTCAGAGACTCATCCGGGCCAGTCGCAACCTTCAGGGCAGCTGCCAGACCCAGGCTACTAAACCCGACATCCCCCAGGGCCCCTGGGCCCTTCTCTGCTTCTGCACTCTGCGACGGCCCACACCCTGGAACCAGGAGCCAGACAGGCGGGGCACACGGGCAGGAGGGTGGGGAGGACAGAGCTGTCACCTGGATCCAGAGGGAGGGGTGAGGCTCCCAGGCCCAGGGCTGGGCGAGGGGGAATCTTTGTTCTCCCCCAGGGAAGCCTTGCCCGGGAGCCTCACTGATGCCACGAGGCAGGAGCCCGCAGGCTGTGCTTTCCAGGGGGACAGAGCCGTGAGCAGCCCTGAGATGTCACCACTGAAGGGAGGCAGAGCCTTGTCCCCCCGCTGCCTCCGTTTCTGGGCGGCCCGGTCTGGATGGAGCAGAGTGTAGAAATTCTGATCCCAAAACGGAGTCATTTTTGCAGATAGGACGTTAACTTTTTAAGCAACTTCTCTTGAAATGTCAAGGTGCCCCCAAGGTAAATCCATGCAGGATCTGAGAGATCAGCGGTCGAGTTTCAGAATTGGTCACTGAGAAACGTGAGGGTCGGGGTGCCACGTTCTTACTGCAGCGCCTGGCTCAGGGCCTGCTCTGCCCCCAGGTCCGGCCCCTGCTTCCGTACACCCTGGGGGGCCGCAGTGATGGCTCGAGTGCTTGGGCACCAGACACCCACATGGGAGACCCAGACAGAGTCCCAGGCTCCTCCTGTTGTCTGGCCCAACCCTGGCTGCTCTGGGCGTTTTGGCAGTGAATCAGTGGAGGATGGAAAATACATCTCTCTCTCTCTCTCTCTCTCTCTCTCTCTCTCTCTCTCTCTCTCTCTCTCTC
>CM027397.1:36011661-36043351 GCA_015711505.1 Sylvilagus bachmani
CCTCTGAAGTCCCGGGAACCGACACCACGGTGTCTAAGAGGGCTGGGCCGGGGCTTGGCCAGCGGTCACGATGTTAGGATGCTCGCGCCCCACCTCCGTGGGCCTGGTTTGAGTCTCCACTACTTTGCTTCTGAGGCAGCTTCTTGCCGGTGTGCACCGTGGGAGGCGGCAGGTGGTGGCTGAGGTGCTTGGGTTCCGGCCCGACGTGGGACACCAGAAGGAGTTCCCAGCCTGGCTCCTGCAGGCATTTGGAGAGTGGACGAGTCCGTGGGAGCTCACTGACTCTCCCTGTCTCCGAAGCTGAGGAGGGAGACCAGGGGCCGAGCAAGGCTGGCCTGGAGGTGGAGGGGCTGGGTAAGGCATGACCCCAGCAGGGGTGCGGCACCGGCTTCCAGAGCACGCTGAAGAGAGGAGTGCGGACCAAGCGGCTTGGTGTGTCGCGGGGCACCAGACACTGCGCGTGGCAGCGTGTGGCCTACGGAGCCCCTCGCACACTCACCTCCCTCAGAGCCGGGAGAGTGAGGCCTGCGCGGTGTGAAGGACGGGAGCCCGTTGCCGGATCCCTCACGGCCTGACGTGACGGCATGGGTGCAGAAGGCCAGACTCCTGTGGGTGTCCCGGAGGCTCCTTTCAGGCCTGTTGTTAGACTGGCTGCCCCTGGGGGTGGCATCCCCTTGACTTTGGTCTGTAACTGGTTCTACTGTCCCTCTGACCGTCTGGACACTGAAAGGTGGCAGGAGTTGGTGAACAGTGCAGGAGTGCAAAGTAGTCAGGTCACAGCCGGCGACGCAGGACCTCAGTGAGTGGGGGCTGGGCCGTAGGGAGGGACGGGGCCCGAGTGCTGGGCACTGTGGGGGCTGCTGTCGGTGCAGGGACCCCTGTCCTGTCCCTCCGCCCTCAGCTCTGCCCACCCGTATGCCTTAGCTACAGCCGTGGTGGAGGCTCTGCGGGACCCCCATAGGCCGCCTCAGGGCCTCTCAGGCACCAGGTCCCTGTGGAGTCATGGGGAGCCTCCCACGGGCCACACTCCGCGTGAGATGGCTGCTCCCCAGCCCACAGCAGCCTCTTCCTGCCCCTCTGCCAGGCACAAGGCCCTAGGGAGCATCCTACATGCACGTCCCTGTGAGAATGTGGCACACATGCCGCGCAGTGTGTGCAGCCCAGGTGTCAGGGGCGCTCACCTGGGCCACGTCGGGGGTGGGGGCCGTTGCTCGGAGCCACCTGAGGCAGGGTGGACCCCCTTGGGAGCACTGGGCTCTGCCCCAAGACTCGGGTACCTGCTCTCCCATTCACATGCTGCCTCCTCCGAGAGAGGATTGGGGCACCAGACAGGACGCCCTGTCCGTCACGGCAAAGCTACATAGGTGCAGAAGATGAGACAAAACGAGAGCCAGAGAGTGAGGTGGACCTCGGGTCTCCTGGGCAGCCCAGGCTCACGCAGGGAGAGTTGCTGACCGTGAGTAGGTGTCTGGTCGCTACAGGCTGCAGAACGGCCCACTGCTGGGGAAGCCCCCACAGCCCCTTAACGTGATGAGGGAGTGGGCCAGGGCGGGGGCCTGGACACAGAGGAGCCCAGGAGCGGCCCCTGACCTGGCATGACTTAAGCCTAGCACACCAAGCACTGTAGACAGTGTTGGGAGGTGACCCCACGCGCATCCCTGTCTTCAGAGAGCACGCCCACACCCACGGCCTGCAGGGTGTCTGGGAGCTCAGAGCAGTGTTGGGGAAGAGGCAGAGTGGGTGCCCCCTCTCGCCCAGTCCCAGCTGGTCCTCGGACGGAACAGAGTGGGTGCCCCGTCTGTCACTGCCACCTATCCACAGCTGGTCCTTGGGGGCGGAACTGGAGCCGGCCGTGCCCTCAGCCCTGTGCACAGATGGGCAAGGCTGCGTGTGTGCCCCGGGATTGCCCAGGCAGTGAGGCCGAGGCGTGAGGTGTTCACCCTGCGTGGCCTGATGCGTCCGGGTGTTCTGACGCGAGTTTCTACCGCTGAGATTGTGAGAGGGATTTTGTGTGTGTCCGCAGGCTGGGTGACAGGCTTGACCTGGGCCGCTGGCCGCTGAGAGCTGTGCAGTCGGCTGGCTGGCGTGGCGCGTCCGTGGAGGCCAGCCCCCTGGGTTGCCATGTTTGTTCTCAGGGAAGGCTGACCTGCATGGCTTGGGTCACTCCCTGTTTGAACACAGTTTTTGGCAGTTGTATCTGCAGCCAGAGCTCAGCTTCGGTTGGTTTTCCTTGGCTTGGTCTTGGCTCCGGTCAGAGGTTCCCTGTGTCCAGGTGTGAGCAGATTCCTGCTGCTCTGATGCACGGAGGTCCGCTGCCTGCCAGCGCCGCATCCACGCAGGAGAGGACGTGGAAGAGCTGCTCAGGTGGCCGGGGAGGCGCCGCGGAGCAGGCAAGGGAGACGGCTGCCACGGCTGCCACGGGCCCACAGCTCATGGAGTCCTTGTGAGTCCTGACGGGCCCTGGGGGCGATGGGCAGCTCTCCTGCTTCCCAGGGTGCGGCAGAGAGGCCAGTGCTGGTCGCAGGGTGCTGAGATAGCCGGGTTGCCAGAAGCCCCCCAGGATCCTGACCCCACCTCCCAGGAGCCCTGAGGCCCCCAGGCCACATGAAGTCCCCACCCATAGGGGAAGCTCCCAGCCTGGGTTCTTGCTCAGGACAATCACAGAAGCCAGCAGGAAGTCTGTCCCAAGGAGCGAACCCACAAGCAAGTGTGGCCGTGTTCACCTGCTGAGCGCGAGTGAAGAGATCTTGACATAATCCACAGGCTTTGGTCCATGCACAGAGGCACTGCTGTCTGCTGTGCAGTGTGGCCCGGAGACCTGGATCCCCTCTGGTCTATGCACAGAGGCATTGCTGTCTGCTGTGCAGTGTGGCCCAGGGACCTGGATCCACTTTGGTCCGTGCACAGAGGCACTGCTGTCTGCTGTGCAGTGTGGCCCAGGGACCTGGATCCTATTTGGTCCGTGCACAAAGGCACTGCTGTCTGCCTGCGCGTCCCTGGCTGTGCAGTGTGGCCCGGGGACCTGGATCCCCTCTGGTCTATGCACAGAGGCATTGCTGTCTGCCCACGCGTCCCTGGCTGTGCAGTGTGGCCCGGGGACCTGGATCCACTTTGGTCCATGCACAGAGGCACTGCTATCTGCTGTGCAGTGTGGCCCAGGGACCTGGATCCACTTTGGTCCATGCACAGAGGCACTGCTGTCTGCTGTGCAGTGTGGCCCGGGGACCTGGATCCACTTTGGTCCATGCACAGAGGCGTTGCTATCTGCTGTGCAGTGTGGCCCAGGGACCTGGATCCACTTTGGTCCATGCACAGAGGCACTGCTGTCTGCTGTGCAGTGTGGCCCAGGGACCTGGATCCTATTTGGTCCGTGCACAAAGGCACTGCTGTCTGCCTGCGCGTCCCTGGCTGTGCAGTGTGGCCCGGGGACATGGATCCACTCGGGGTTGACCCCCCGGGCCCTTGCAAGGCTCAGTTTCTTTGCCTGTGAGATGGGGATGATGTCCCCTGCTCAGGTGCCAAGCGCACGGCAGTTCACAGGCAGCGCTGCCTGGCTGATGGTTGCGCCCGGCTATTCCTCGAGGATTTCCGGAACCCTCTGGAAGGCTTGCATAGACCCATCGCCTGAGCCTGGGCTTTTCTCACAGACGTGTCATCCTCAGAACATATTCTGATCCAGCCTTGAGACACGGGCACCTCACAGTGGAGACTGGGGCCCTGAAGGGTGGTCTCAGGGCTTTGGCTTCAGTTGATGCATCTCTGCCCGAGAGTCATCTTCCCTCCCGAGCACTCGGACCACTGTGCGCCTAGGGTCAGGGTCGCCACGGCCAGGGCAGTGGCTCCCCGTCCTCCCCCATTGCCCTCACTGCCCACAGCCGTAATGACCGTGACCACTGTGGGATGGAAGCCAGAACTCACCCACGTGTTCTCAGACCTCAGCATCTATTGTCAACAAGGAAAAGAATCCTCCGGGATGTGGTTACTGTATCCAACCTTTGGCTCTGATTAACTCAGAGAGAGAGAGAGCGAGCGAGCGAGGGGGCACACCATCTGCACACGATGACCAGAGGTGTACACCAGGCTACAGAGCAGTCCTGTGGCTGTCGGGCTGCAGTCCCCTGAGAGACCCGGTATCTGTCTCTCCCTCCCCCTCCCCTACCCCACGGAGACGAGCACAGGGCCCAGGCCTGAGGGACTCTGGGGGACTCGCCGCCCTCGCCTGCTCTCACGTCATCAATCTCGTGTCTGCCCTGGCCCCTCTGAAGGCAACAGAAAAACCAGCGGACTTACGTTTGACGGTGCCTCGAGCCTCCTGGAAGCCTGCTGACTCGGAGCCCCAGCCCAGGCCCTCACAGTCCCGTGCGTCCACCTGCCCGGCTCTGGCCCCGGGGCTCGGGCCTCCCCGGCCCCTGTCCACCAACCAGCAGGACCTCCACAGCCCCACGCTGCGCTTGCGCCCGTCCTCCAGCGTCTGGTACACCCAGTTGGGGGTGAAGGCTGCCACGTTGTTGAGGATGAGAGAGACGAGGGCCACCAGCACAGCGGTGGCCACGAGTTTCTGGACGGCCATGGCTGACCGTGGAGATGTCCGTTACTGTGGGGAGAGCCCCAAGTCCCAGTCAGCAGCTGTGCGTCCAGGCAGGACGGAGACGCGGCTGGGGGCGGCTAGAGGACATCAGCGCTCATTCTCGGAGGCAGCGCGTGCAGCCCGGCCAGGCAGACAGGCGTCCGAGGTGCCTGAGGCCCATGGGACGGCCCTGCCTTAGCCTCCCTGTTGCACCTGGAGCAAGGCCAGGCCTGTGCTGAAGCCCATGGCCTCGAGGCCCATCCCGGGGCGGGCAGGCAGGCACCAGCGAGAATCCAGAGTTGTGAGCGCGCCGTCTTCCTGGGGAGCGGGGGGGGGGGGGGGGTGTCCGGCGTGCGCCTCTTCTCGCCTGCAGCGGCAGAAAACAAAGTGACTCAGGCAGCGTGGGGGTCGCCGGTCACGGTCACGGTCACGCTCTGGACCGCTGGGCTCCCAGCAGGGCCGCAGGACAGTGCGGGTGGCGCCGCCTCTCTGCCGCCCGGGCCCTGTCCCGCTGCCTCCCTTCGCAGGAGTGGCAGGTCCTGGAAAGCAGAGCGGCCGCAGGGAAGTGCGTGTGCGCGAACGCGAGCTCGCGTCTCGCCCGTCTCCCAGCAGAGAGGAAATGGTTGTTTTTGAGGCTGTTTTTGGTGCGCTGGAGGGCGTAGCCGACTGCACAGCCAGCAGCCCGGGCAGGATGTGCTTCCTGCTGGGCAGGGCTGCTCTGCCGGCCTCCCCGCTGCCCCTCCCTGCCTTCCTGTCCCCAGGGAGAGGCCAGGGAGCGGGGCGGACCACACCATGTCACCTGTCGAGGGCAGTGCCTGTGCTGGGCCCAGGGCCTGGGAACAGTGCAGACCCCAGGGCAGGCAGGGCCCTGAGGGCCAGGTGCCCCCCTTGGCGGGGCCCATGGCATGCCTGCCCCATCACAGGGACTCTGCAGCGGCAGACAGCGGTGGGAGGCAGGGCCAGAGCAGGCTGGGGAGGCGGGGCGGGGCTGCACTTGGAGAAGCTCCTCGGGCAGGGGTGTCTTTGAGGTGGCAGCAAGGAGCAGGCCGGGGACAGGGCCCTGGGGGAACTGAGGCTGCACAGACCCGGGAAGGGTCTAGGCAGGGACCTGGGTAGGGTGTTCCCCTGTTGTGCCCCAGACGCTTTTGCCCGGTGGACAAGCACAGCTGGAGAGTCTAATACCAGAGACCCCAGACGTAGCATGGGGACACCGAGTGCCCAGGACTGTCGGGCAGAAAGTGCCCGCCGGCCCCCATTCCTGTACTTGGCACCCCCAGTCACCGCCCACATGCAGCTCTGCCTGTGACGTGTACAGCCAGACCCCCACACACGCACACTGATCTGAGCGTCCTAAAAGGAGCTCTGGGCAGCCTTTGGCCAGTCCTGGGTCCTGAGGAGCTGGGCCCGTCGATGTCCTGAGAGACCTGCCCCATTCCGGGGTCCATCCCATCTGCAGCAGCTGGCCCGAGCTCCCCCTCCCCACCCCTGCCTCTCCATGGCTGAGTTCTCTGTGCTGGGGCTGCATGAGGCCATGGGGCTTGGCCTTGTGCCCACCTC
Organism: Sylvilagus bachmani; assembly: GCA_015711505.1. Classification (NCBI taxonomy): domain Eukaryota; kingdom Metazoa; phylum Chordata; class Mammalia; order Lagomorpha; family Leporidae; genus Sylvilagus; species Sylvilagus bachmani. The sequence goes on from CM027397.1 coordinate 36,017,786, forward strand.
CACTCACTGGGCAGCTCAGAACCCTTGGGGCAGGCTGTCATGGTCGGGCCTGCCATGACCCCTTCTCTGAGAGGGACTTGGGGAGCAGCAGCAGCCCCCAGCACACAGTGCGACAGGCTGCCTAGGGCAGGAAGTTTCCAGGAGGGGATCATCGATGCCCCGCCTTAATTATATCACGCATCCTGCTTGGTCTTTAAATGGCTAATCTCCAGTAGAAAGCTAGCTCACAGCTCCAAAACCCAGGGCACAGGTGTTGACTGTCTCGGAGGTAGTCCTGGGCCAGCTCCATGCCGTCCTTGCCAAGGCTGGATGGAGAGGAGGCAAGCCAGGCACTGAGGTGCTGCCCAGGCACAGGGCCCCTGGACCTCCTGGGTCAGCCTCCAGCATCACCCTCTCTCGCAATGGCACCTCTGGGGGCTCCTGCCAGGCCCTGGTCCCTGTGTGTCGGCCATGCACCCCAGCTTCTTGCTCCTGGTGTGTGGGCTGCTGGCGTGGGAGGGGAGTTGGCAGGGACCCACCCCCTGGAACGTGTCCTCAGAGCACCCACGGCTCTCTTGTCCATCCACGTGGCCCCTGTGAGGCTCATCCGAAGCGACCGGGGCCAAGCCAGCAGCTCCCCGTGTCCCGTTAGGGCCCCTCCTGCTCTGGCTGCTGTTCGCTGGCTGTGTCTGGTCCTGAGTCGGAGTGCAGCCCCCGCACGTCCGCCCAGCAGCGCAGGGATGGCCAGTGCCGCCTCGGAGCCCGTCAGGCCGCCTGAGGCCCGGCTTCCCCGCGGCCCCATCTGCCCCTCATTGCAGGGCCTCTCGGGGCAGATGGAGTGCAGATGTGAGTGAGTGCACAGGCTGGCTTGGAGGACAGGAAATTCTCGAGACCTGAGCGGGGGGCCGGGAGGGTGTTTACTTCTTGGAATTTGTGTCGGATGACAAGCCCCAGAAGTCCACACTGGAGTTGAGGTGGTGAACTGTGCTCAGAGCATGTCAGGAATCGGCACGGGGGCTGAGACGTGGTTCGGAGAGAGTGGCTGCCGCCGGGGAAGGCGGCTGCTGCTGGCTCCCTGGGGCCGGGCCTCTCCAGCAGAGCTCGGTTCAGAGTGGTCTTCTTGAAGCAGCCCTAGCCCCGCACCAGCTTCCGCCTGCCCGGCTGGTGGCACCCTTCCAGGCTGCGCATCAGAGCCCCTGCATGGTGGAGACCTCGTCTCCAGGACAGGGGTGATGTGGGGGACAGATCCGCCCTTGCACAGTGAGTCCAAGGCAGGGCTATGGCTCCTCCCGCCCCCTCCCCTCAGAGCTACTGGGAAGAGGCCTCCAGGCCCCACCACGTCCCCACCCTGGCATGCACACACTCACCAGGGCGCAGGCCCGTCGGGCAGCTCGTCCCGGCCGCATCTGTGACTGCGGGAAGGGCTGCTCTGCTCCCGGGAGGTCTTGGCAAGGAATGTGAGGGGAGGGCCTGATGAGGGTCCTCCCCCAGACACGCCTGCCTGCACATCCACCGGGCCCCAAGGCCGCTCCGCGGGTTATGCAGTGTGTGTGCCCACGCATGGTCCATGCAGGTGCTCATACGTGTGCCCTCTGCGTGTGTTTGGTTGCTGGCAGCACACCTGGGGGGGGGGGGGGGATTCTAGGACCGCGCAGTTGCTGCCTCTGCCTGCTCTCTGCTCTGTGGCCGCCTCCGGGTGACGCCTGGAGCCCGGTGTCCAGACCTGAAGCCAAGCTGGGGGCAGTGCCTCAGGACGTGTGGCAGAGGCACCTGCTGCCCCAGGCCACTTTGATGCGGGGCTGTGAGCCCAGCCCTCCTCTGCGTCGGCACAGTGCTCGGTGACCTGGGTGCAGCCTTGCCGTCCCTGGGGCCTGCACGAGCTGGGAGGGTTCACGTCAAGCCAGTGACCTCCCAGGAGGAAGTCGCTGGGTCAGCCTCAGAGTGGGAGAGCGCTCTAGGGAGCCCCAGGAAAGAGGGCAGTGTGCTCTCGCTGCTGCGGCTGTTCCACGGAGTGCACGAGGCCACCAATGGGGTGCAGGGTGGGTCATCTTGTCTGGCCCAGCCCTCAGCTTGCCCCGCTGGCCCGGTATGGGGACAGGGTTGGCTTCTCCCAGGACTAATGGGGTGTGGACTTGCACTCTGGCTTTCCTGGAGCTTTGTGAAGCCATGGCTGTCCCTCCACCTGTGCAGGCCCCTTGCCAGGGGCAGTGGAGCCTCTGGTCCCTCAGGAAGAAGCACCAGGGTTTGGCACCCTACCCAGACACTCCTGCCTGTCACGGGACCCCCTGGTCCTTGGGGCCGGGCGAGCTGTGTGATAGGCGGCCTCTGGCTCCCTAACGCCAGCTGCAGGCCCAGCCCCAGGGGTGGTGGGAGTGGGTGGTGGGAGCGGGGCACCTGTGGTGCTCTGACTGACCCTTCTCGGCGGCCACGCGGCCAGATTGTCAGGGAAAGGTGCTGCTGGGACCCGCGCTGGGCTGGAGGCTCACCAACCCCCTCTGCCTGCAGCGAGACCGTCTGGGAGAACATGGCCCGCATGTGTGTGAAGACACAGCGGCTGGATGTGGCCAAGGTGTGCCTGGGGAACATGGGCCACGCCCGCGGGGCCCGGGCGCTGCGGGAGGCCGAGCGGGAGCCAGAGCTGGAGGCCCGCGTGGCCATGCTGGCCGTACAGCTGGGCATGCTGGTGAGTGGGACGGTCAGAATGACTGACAGGCACCGGTTCCTGCCACGGGCCTGCCGGAAGGGGGGCAGGGGTGCCCTGAGCACAGAGCTCTGCAGCTGGGGTGCAAGCCAGGGTGGGGAGAGGCGGGGGGAACGAGGACACCCTGGTTTCTGTCCTCTTCACTGGCACCCAGGTGGCGGGGAGCAGACCTCAGGGAAGGGGGCTGATCAGGTGCCCCCTGCAGAGCACCCATGGCAGGAGCACTCGAGGGTTCTCATTGCCGGGGAGCACAGCATTCCTGGGTGGGGTCAGTGCTGGGAGCACGGGGCTCCCCGGGGCCTGGTGGGCAGCAGGAGGCCCAGCACACAGACTCCCTGTGGCAGCACACGGGTCTCGCTCCGCAGCTCTGGGGCCAGAGTGGCACGTGACGGCCGTGGGCACCCTAGAGCGCTGTCGGGTGTGTGTAGCACACCTGGCGGCAGGGTGGCGCCTGAGGCGGGCGGTCCACTGCCTGCTTCTCTCCTGGACGGTCGTTGTTGGGAACGTGGGTTTCCGGGGCTGCAGTGGTGCTGAGGCGCCATCTCTCCGCACCAGGAGGACGCCGAGCAGCTGTACCAGAAATGCAAGCGCTACGACCTCCTCAACAAGTTCTACCAGGCCTCAGGCCAGTGGCAGAAAGCCATGGAGGTCGCCGAGCGCCACGACCGCGTCCACCTGCGCACCACCTACTACAACTATGCCAGGCACCTGGAGGCCAGTGCCGACCGCAGCCTGGCCCTCAGTTAGTGAGTATGGGGCCTCGAGAGCTCCCTGGGCTCCTCTGCCATGCGAGGTGGCTGTAGAGGTTGTCGGAGGGGAGCTGCCGGCCCTTGCTTGCGCTGGTTGCTGGGCTCGGTGCCTCCGAGAAGACAGGTGTGCCGCTGTGGAGGGCTCCAGAGCAGGGCTGTGCTGAGGTCCCAGCCCCACACACCCACCGGCCGCTGCTCAGCCCCAGCACAGGCCCAGGTGGGAGGGATCAGGTCCTCCTGTGTCCTCCCGCAGCTATGAGAAGTCAGACACCCACCGCTTCGAGGTGCCGCGGATGCTCTCAGAAGACCTGCAGGCCCTGGAGCTGTATGTCAACAAGATGAAGGACAGGTGGGTGCGCTCGGGCAGCCCCAGCCGGGGTCCTGGCTTCTGGGTCCTTTGCAGGTTGTGCGGAGGGCGGTGGGGGGCGGGGCGGGGCCCTTCCTGTGGGAGCAGGGCTCTGAGAGCCTGAGGCTGCTGGGCCGCTCGCAGGACCCTGTGGCGGTGGTGGGCCCAGTACCTGGAGGGTCAGGCGCAGATGGACATGGCGCTGCGCTACTACGAGCTGGCACAGGACGCCTTCTCCCTGGTCCGCATCCACTGCTTCCAGGGCAATGTTCAGAAGGTGAGCAGGCCCGCGGGAGCCCCTGCTCAGGGGAGGGCAGCCCCTGCGCGCAGACCGGCACGCAGCCGCTCGCATCTCGTAGGCCGCGGAGATCGCCAACGAGACCGGGAACTGGGCAGCGTCCTATCACCTGGCCCGCCTGTACGAGAGCCAGGAGGAGGTGCGACAGGCAGTACACTTCTACACGCGGGCGCAGGCCTTCAACAATGCCATCCGCCTGTGCAAGGTAGGGGACACAGCCTGCAGGCTGCTGCTCCCGCACCCCCCCCCCCACGCTGCCTGCGGTGCTGCCCGGTGTGGCCTCGCGAGTGACCAGGCCCTTCAGAGACACTGAAGTGCTCTGTATAGAAATCAAGAAGCATCGCGGATGCCCTGGGCCCCGCGGGACCCCGGTGAGCCCTCCTGACGCTAAGCCACAGTGGCACAGGCCACTGGCAACTGGCAGGCCTGGAGGGAGTGGGGTGGCCGGGCAGGAGCGGCTCAGGGCCCCGCCTGCCCCCACAGGGGAATGCTCTGGATGACCAGCTCATGAACCTGGCCCTGCTGAGCTCCCCGGAAGACATGATCGAGGCGGCGCGGTACTACGAGGAGAAAGGCGAGCAGATGGATAGGGCGGTCATGCTGTACCACAAGGTGAGGGTGCTCGGGACCCAGGCCCAGGCGCCTGCTCAGTGCCCTCTGCCGGCCACTTCCCCAAGGCCTGGGCACCTGCTCAGTGCCCTCTGTCCACAGGCTGGCCACTTCCCCAAGGCCTGCTCAGTGCCTCTGCTGCCCACAGGCCGGCCACTTCCCCCTGGCCTGGACGCCTGCTCGGTGCCCTCTGCCGGCCACTTCCCCAAGGCCTGCTCAGTGCCTCTGCTGCCCACAGGCCGGCCACTTCTCCAAGGCCCTGGAGCTGGCCTTTGCCACCCAGCAGTTCGTGGCCCTGCAGCTCATAGCGGAGGACCTGGATGAGAAGTCGGACCCTGCCCTGCTGGCCCGCTGCTCAGACTTCTTCGTGGAGCACAGCCAGCACGACAAGGCGGTGGAGCTGCTGCTGGCAGCCAAAAAGGTGCCGGCCGGCGGGTGGCCTTCAGGTTCCAGGGTGTGGGTGTGGCTTTGCCGTCTCAGCTGCCGCAGGTGCTGCAGAGCAGGGGCTCTGACAAGGCCACCGAGCAGCACACGCAGGCCATGCTGCGGGCACTCTGCACACCCTCAGGCACATCTCCGAGCCACGCCCAAGGAGTTGCCCCAACCTTAGCTTTTGCGTGTGTGTGCACGTGTGTGTGGTGAGATACGCGTCACGTGAAACCATCTTGTCCATCTTGTCAGCGTCTGGTTCAGTGTGTTAACCGTGTCCTCATCCTCGTCCAGCCAATCTGCAAACTTTTCATCTTGCAAGGGGAGACTCTGGCCCAGCAGACAACTCCCTGTCTCCCCAGCCCCAGCATCCACCATTCTGAGAGACAGAGTGATAGAGTCCATCTACTGGCTCACTCCCCAGATGGCTGCCACGGCATGGGCTGGGCCAGGCCAAAGCCAGGAGCCAGGAGCACATGTGTGCAGGGGCCCAAGTACTTGGGCCATCTTCCACTGCTTTCCCAGGCATATTGGCAGGGAGCTGGATCAGAAGTGGAGCAGCTGGGACCCGAGCTGGCGCGCATATGGGATGCCGGCGTTGCAGATGGTAGCTTTACCCAGTACACCACAGTGCCGGCCCCCGCCGTTCTGCCTTCTGCGCCTCCTCGGGGAATCTCGCAGTGTTTGCCTTTTTGTGACTGGGTGACTTCACTGAGCAGGAAGTCCTCTGGGTCCACCCAGGTGGAACGGGGACCCCTGTCGATGGACTCCACATCGTCTTTCCGCTCATCATTGAGGGGCGTCTGGTGGTTTGTACCTTGGCCCTGTGGACGTGCTGCTGCGATTGAGGGGCCCTGTCCTCAGCCCAGCTGGGCGCTGGCCGTCCTCGTCCTGTGCTGGCTTTTGTGAGGAGCCACCTGCCCGTTTTCCACGACAGCTGCACCGCCCACATTCCCTCCTGCAGCGTGCGCAGGCCCTGACCTCCCCACAGCTCACCCACACTTGGTGTTTCTGTATTTCAGTGGGAGTCAACCTTATGGGTATATGCACTCACCTTTTTTAAAAATCTTTTTGAAAGATTTATTTATTTATTTGAAAGGCAGAGTGACAGAGAGTGATTACTCATCCTCTGGTTCACTCCCCAAATGCCCACAACAGCCCGGGCTGACCAGGGTGAAGCCAGGAGCTGGGAACTCCATCCAGGTCTCCCACGTGGTGGCCGAGGCCCAAGCCCTTGATCCAGCACCGCGGTCTCCCAGGCTGTGCGTTAGCAGGGAGCTGGAATCGGGAGCAGAGGCAGGACTGGAGCCCAGGCTCTCCAAGGTGGGGTCCAGCTTCCAAAACAGCTACACCCTTGCGCCATCTTCTCTACCGGGGGAGTAGCTCCCCTGGTGGGAACCCCTAGAGATGTAGAGAATTGTCAGCAGTGCGCAGTCAGCGCTTCCAGCTTAAAGGGGGCCTCCACCCGCAGCCAGAACCTTGTGTGCCCTCTGCTCTCGTCCTCACGCAAGGGCACACACTGGGTGCTTGGCTAGAAAGACCCCTACAGGCCGGCGCTGTGGCGCAGCTGGTTAAAGCCACGGCCTGCAGCACCAGCATCCCACGTGGCACCAGTTCCGTCTGGCCTGCTCTACTTCCCATCCAGCTCCCATCTAATGCACCTAGGAACTCAGCAGAAGACGCCCAAGTGCTTGGGCCCCTGCACCTACGTGGGAGACCCAGTGAAGCTCGGGGCTGCTGGATTCGGCCTGGCCCAGCCCTAGTCGTTCTAGCCGTTGGGAGTTGAATGAGCAAATGGAGGATCTCTCTGTGTCTCTCCTTCTCTCTGTAACTGCTTTTCAAATACATAAATAAACCTTTACAAAATGAAAATTTAAAAGAAGAGTTCAGAACATGCATGGCCCATCGGCATTGTCTTTTTTTTTTTTTTTTTTTTTGACAGAGTGGACAGTGAGAGAGACAGAGAGAAAGGTCTTCCTTTTTGCCATTGGTTCACCCTCCAGTGGCCACCGCGGCCGGCACGCTGTGGCCGACGCACCGCGCTGATCCGAAGCCAGGAGCCAGGTGCTTCTCCTGGTCTCCCATGGGGTGCAGGGCCCAAGCACTTGGGCCATCCTCCACTGCACTCCCGGGCCACAGCAGAGGGCTGGCCTGGAAGAGGGGCAACCAGGACAGAATCCAGCACCCCGACCGGGACTAGAACCCGGTGTGCCGGTGCCTCAAGGCGGAGGATTAGCCTAGTGAGCCGCAGCGCCGGCCGGCATTGTCCTTTATTTCCGTTTTCCCGCAAACTTTCTGAAGCTCCTCTGTGCTGCCAGAGGAACAGCGGAGGCTTTTCTTGGGCTGCGTGAGTCGATCCTGTGTTCTCACAGTGAAAACTACGTGGCCAGAGCGGCCAGGGACATCTGGAAAAGAGGAGGTGGACCGTCTCAGGACAGGCTAGAGAATCAGAGATTGGCGTCTGGTTCATGAACTGGGCTGCAGATCAGGGGATATTAGAGAATCCAGAAACAGCCGTAGCCATGCGGTGTGGACGCTGAGCTGGTGAGGAAGGGGGCGGCGCCACACTGGGGCCAGCCGGCCAGCCCAGAGCCAGGCCGGCAGGGCCAGGCCGCCCAGGTGGGAAACGTGGTAGCAGAGCCGCGGCACTTCCTCCTCGGAAAGCCTGGTTCTCAGTCGGCGTCCAGCCCGGAAGCCTCCAGGGACAGGTTGGGTCAGTCCAGCCAAATACATGCTTGAAAGACACCATAGCAAACAAAGTAATAAGTGGTAAAATGGAGAGAGCACACCGTGTCACCAACAGGCTGGTTTCTTAGCACTCGTCGGGTTCCTGTAAACCGAGTGACGCAGTCTCCTTTGCAGTGACGCAAAGGAGAGGGCCGAGGCCTGGGCCATTCCTGGAAATGGAAGCACGGGTGGTGCCTGGGTGGGAAGCGCTTGGCCTTAGAGTGCATGCAGAGCTCACAGACTCCAGGAGGCACCGTCTGTGTGCACTGAGCTGGTGGGGTGACAAGGCGGGAAAGCCACACAGTGGCCATGGGAGGCAGGCGTGCCCAGGCCTGGATGCCGAATGCAGGGATGCCGAAGCCAGGGCCCGCCACAGTGAACCGGTGTCTCCCTGGGCCCAGCAGTGCCCTTCCTGGGAACCTTCCTTCAAGGACGTTGGGCACCCGGGGCCACACCCCACAGAGGCGCTCTCATCCTCCACAGGTGTGCTCCCGTGTGGAGCCGTGGTGGTCACAGCGCATGGCCGTTTCTCGCGTCTGGGACAAGTGACCTCCAAGGCAGAATTGTTCTGTTTCCCAAGACCTATCCTTAAGAATGTTAAACTTTTAGGGCCCAGCATTATGGCTTAGCGGGTGAAACCACCCCCTGCAACACTGGCATCCCATATGAGTGCCCATTCAGGACCGGCTGCTCCACTGGTCCAGCTCTCTGCTGTGGCCTGGTAGAGCAGTGGAAGATGGTCCAAGTGCCTGGGCCCCTGCACCCATGTGGGAGACCCAGAAAAGACTCCTAGCTCCTGGCTTCAGCCTGGCCCAGCCCCAGCCATTGCAGCTGTCTGGGGAGTGAACCAGCAGATGGAAGACCTCTTCCTCTCTCTGTCTTTCTCTCCCTCCCTCCCGCCCGCCCTCTTTCTAACTCTGCCTTCCAATTTTTTTTAATACATAAAAATCTTAAGATTCTAAGGAAATTAAACCCCTTCATTTAAAATTTGTAAAATGAAATATGAACTAAGTATCCCATGCCTTTTACTCCCATAACAATTACAGCGTTCTCTTGACTGGGTCTCCTTGCCACAGCTGGGACGTCAGCGACGTGGGGGGGGGGGGCAGTAGCACACATGAGCCTTGTGTCCTTCAGGTCCAGGGGTGTGGAGCAGCCTTGTCCCCTCCATGTCCGGCTCAGGCTGGGCCTTGGGGCCCGGCTTACAGGGAAGGGGTAAGGTGCCGGCTGCCCAGGCACTGTGGCCCTGGTGACGGCCCCGTCTTGTGTGTGGCCCTCTGCAGTATCACGAAGCCCTGCAGTTGTGTCTGGAGCAGAACATGACCATCACCGAGGAGATGGCCGAGAAGATGACCGTGCCCAAGGACTGCAAGGACCTGTCTGAGGAGGCCCGGCGCGAGCTGCTGGAGCAGGTGGCCAGCTGCTGCATGCGGCAGGGCAGCTACCACCTGGCCACCAAGAAGTACACCCAGGCCGGAAACAAGCTGAAGGTGGGCGGGCGCTCCCCACCCCGTGCCCCCGAAGGACGCCTGCAGAGCGCTGCCCGAGTGCCATCGCCCTGGCCGGGAAGCCCGAGGCAGCTCTCCTCGAGGAGCTAGGGTCTGGGCCGCCCCAGCTCCTCCAGGCTCTGCCACCTGAGTGCTGGCTGCCTCCGCCTAGGCCATGAGGGCGCTGCTCAAGTCCGGAGACACCGAGAGAATTGTGTTCTTCGCGGGCGTCTCCAGGCAGAAAGAAATCTACGTCATGGCCGCCAACTACCTGCAGTCCCTCGACTGGCAGAAGGAGCCGGAGATCATGAGGAACATCATCAGCTTCTACACCAAGGGCCGGGCCCTGGACCTGCTGGCTGGCTTCTATGACGCCTGCGCGCAGGTGCGGCTGCGCCTCGGGGTTCCGGCGGGGCCGGGGCGGGGGCACTCGCGGCGCACCGGGTCCTGACCGCTGTCGTCGGTTGGCACAGGTGGAGATCGACGAGTACCAGAACTATGACAAAGCCCACGGGGCCCTGACCGAGGCCTACAAATGCCTGTCCAAGGCCAAGGCCAAGAGCCCCTTGGACCAGGAGACCAAGCTAGCCCAGCTGCAGAGCAAGCTGACCCTGGTGAAGAGGTTCATCCAAGCCCGTAGGTGCGTCCCGCCCATGCCGGGGTGGGGGCAGCCGGGGCAGGTGGGGACCCCCAGGCTTCTCCGTTGATGCCTGCACGTTGTACCCAAGCCAAGCTCTCGTCCTCAGTGGCTGTTGAGACGGCGAGGTGGGAGACCAGGGGCTGTCACTCTGCTGAGCTCCCCCCCGGAGGCCCCCAGAACCCGGGCGCAGTCTTGGAGGGGGCAGTTTGGCCGGGAGCTTTCTGAGCAGTGTGGCGGGGACACCGGTGACCCAGCTGGGCCAGCTGCCGCCTGGCCTCGGGCCCGGATGTTGCGCTGTGTGCCTCGCTGAGGGCGGCTGGAGTGCTGAGTACAGCTGTGCTGCCTTCTGGCTGGTCTCGTCCCACAGACAAGCCCGCCCGTGTAGCTCAAGCTCCGCCCAACCTCGCCACATCGCTTCCAAAGGAAAGCGTCCCAGTGCGTTTTTATATTTATGTGAAAGGCAGAGTGACGGACGGACCGATCTTCCATCCGCTGGTTCCCTCCCAAGATGGCTGATGCAGCCAGGGCTGGGCCAGGGTGAAGCAGGAGCCAGGAGTGCCATCTGGGCCTCCCAGCCAGGCAGCAGGGGCCTGAGCACTTGGGCCATCACTGCCTGCTTTTCCAAGGGCATTAGCAGGAGCTGGATCAGAAGTGGAGCAGCCAGAGGGGATGGCAGTGCGGTAAGCGGCAGCGTATCCACTGTGCCACAGCACTGCCCCAAACGTGTTTCTGGGCAGTTTTGCGCACAGAGGGCTCCTTGGGAGGGCATTATCCACCTGGAGTGCGGGTGGGGCACTGGATTTTCTGCCGAGGGCCATTTGGATATTTACTGTTCTCAATTCACAAGCCATCCAAAATCATCAACTTGAAATGAGCCAGCTGGGTTTGTGTTGGATTTTGAGTCTCACCTGTGGTTGCTGAGGCAGGGCCAGCCCCTGTCCGGGGGGTCCACATTTGGCCATGGGCTGTGGGAGGCAGGAGGGAAGAGCGGGCAGGAAGTGGTTGTCAGCAACAAGGCAGGGCTCATGGACGCAGGGAGAGGAAGCATTTGGGCGGGCAGGCACCTGCCTGCAGTGGCCCAGTCCAGGGCCTGGACTCCGTGGAGAGAACCGCGCAGCTAAGTTGCCGGCCCAGAGCGGGTGCACCCCCGCAGACTCAGGCCCCTGGTCTTGCCCAGCTCACCTGCCGCACCTTGCAGCGCCACGGACCCCGCACCTGGTCACACAGCATCTGTGTGCCGAGTTCTCCCACTGCCGCCACGGCACGCCCTCCCCACCCACTCACATCCCCAGGGCTCAGCTCAGTGACACTTTGTCCTCTCTAGGCTGTTACCTGGGGCAAGGACTGCCGATGGACATCGTCGGTCTCGTGTCCAGGCACAGCTGGCAGTGCGGGCGGCCAGGGCTCAGTGAACTGCTCGCTGAATGGACAGCATAGGAACTGGTGAAGCAGCTGAGCACGCTGGCCGCCAGTGCCCTCTGCCCTGCAGGGCAAGAGCCTGCTCCTCCCGCCCTCAGCTGCGGGCGTACGCAGCAGCCGGGCTCAGGCTCCCGTGTGCTCTCACAGGACGTACGCAGAGGACCCCAAGGAGTCTGTCAGGCAGTGTGAGCTGCTGCTGCAGGAGCCGGACCTGCACAGCATCGTCCGCGTGGGGGATGTCTACGGCTTCCTGGTGGAGCACTTCCTGCGGATGGAGGAGCACCAGACGGTGAGGCCCCGGAGCCCCGTGTGTGGGAGGAGTGTCCCGTGGGAAAGGGACAGATGCAGCTCGCAGCCTGCACCAGCGTCTCCTCGTCTCCACAGCCGTTTACTGTGGTCACATTCCAGTTCTCACCATCGGGGGGGGTGTGTGTGAGTGTGCATGTGGGTGTAAGTGCATGTGTGTGTGAACATGTGTGTGTGTGAGTGCATGTGTGAGTGAGTGGGGGGAGTGTGTGTGTGCGTGTCTACATGAGTGTGTGTGAGGCTGTGTGTGTGTCTTCGAGGGTGTGTGTGTGTGAGGCTGTGTGTGTGCGTGAGTGTGTGTGTGAGTGAGTGTGTGTGTCTGTGGTCTCCTGGTGCGGCCTTGATTCTTTTTTGTTTAAGATTTAGAGGCAGACAGAGAGAGAGAGAGAGAGAGAGAGAGAGAGAGAGAGAGGGAGGTCCTCCATCCACAGGCTCACTCCCCACATGGCTGCAACAGCCAGGGCTGGACCAAGCTGAAGCCAGGGGCCCGGTGCTCCATCTGGGCCTCCCGCCTGGGTGGCAGGAGCCCAGGCACTCGGAGTCTTCCGCTGCCTCCCAGGTGCCTTGGGCGGGAGCTGCCGGGACTGAAAGCAGCGGCGTAACCCGGACACCGCGTGCCTCGGCCGACCGAGGGGACGAGGCTGCTGCTCACGTCCTGCCCCGTCTGCGTCTGCCCCTCTGAGCCCTCTGCTTGTTCCTGGCCCTTTGCTGGGCCTCCCGCTTGCTGAGCTGTGTTCTCTGCGTTCCGGACGCCTCTCACCGCTCTCAGGCCCGCGGTTGCCTTGTCCTCCTCAGCCCCAGCAGCTCCTGGGCACCCTCGCTTGCCTCCTGCAGTTCCGGGTTCGTGGGCATTTGTGCCCAGCTCCGTGACGCTCTACTGCTTATTTCCGTTTTCTACTTGCGGCCTTGCTGTTCCGGGCGCCAGCTCGCTGGCCGTCTGCGTGTTTGCTCTGATGCTGGCCCGTCCACGCTGTCCTTTCCTCTCGCGTCGTCCGCCTTGCCCAGCCTCGCTGCACTTGACTTCCTCTGCTTCCTTGAGCGCGGGAAGCTCATTCGTAAGAGCGGTTTTCCCATCCATTCTCCTCTCGGGTTGGGATCTCTTTCTGTTCACTGGTTCACTAGCATCGTAGATTAGGTTTTTCTTCTTTGCATGTCTGGTGATGCTCTTGTTGGAGCCCAGGTGTTCTGGATTAGGTGGTGTGGGGTGTGTGTGAGGGAGGGAGGGAGTGCACGCGAGCTTTGTTCTGGGCTGGGGTGAGGCTTGGTCACGTTGAAGCAGTGTGGTCCCTGTGGCCCGCACCGGCTGAGGCAGTGTCCTCTGAGGGCCGTGGCTGCCGGGGGCCACGTGTGCCCTCCCTGGATCGCTCCTCCTCACCCTTGCCCATGGCCTCTCCCTGGCCTCGACTGCTCGCAGGCGGGGTCGCTCTTCTGCCCTCCCATCAGGTGTCCAGCTGCCTGCTCAGCACAGGGAGGTGGCCAGCTCCGGGGCTGTCCGTCCCAGCCCTGGGGCTTGAAGACCCTCTCAAGACAGCAAGCCGGCCGACTGTGGGCTTCGTAGGGTGGTCCCCTTCCTCAGGATGCTTTGTCCCGAGGAGCCTAATGGGACACTGGTGTAGCCAGTGTCACCAGACACTGCCAGCCTCACGCCTGCTGTGAAGCGCCCTCCGTGGGACTGCACCTGCGCACGGCCCTCTGGGCCTTCACTGCCCCGTGGTGCCCGGCTCCAGCCTGGAGCTGCCCTTGGCATGCTCCACATACACATCTCCTCGTGCCGGACTTGCTTACTTTTCATCGTGAATATATTCATTGTGGTTTTGCATCATTCTCACCAGGAGAAACTCATCATTCGAGTTTGGCAGTTTTTCTGTAGCAGAGGAGTCCTCCCGCTGTGCCCAGGCCTCTGTGGTTCCCAGCGGGAAGGCAGCTGCTCTGTCCCTGTGCCGTGCTGTCCCTCCCACCCCCTGGCTGCGTTCCCGATTTTATATTTTATTTTCAGCCATTTGAGTGACACGCCTAGGGGTAAGCTGCTTAGACCTGTAAATTTCTGCCTTTCACCAAATTTGGGAAATCTGCGATTCTTTCTTTCTGCCTCCTTGCCTCCCCCATCTCCACTTAAACGTCAGGTCTTTCATGTTGCGTAGACCTGTGTCCGTGACTGCTGTTCATTATCTCTGTTTTCCCTTTGTTTTCTGAATCCAATGATTTCTTTTTTAAATATTTCTTTTGAAAGTTACAGAAAGAGGCAGAGACATGCAGTGACCTTCCATCCACTGGTCAGTCGTTCAGTGTGTGCAATGGCCAGGGGCCAGGAACTCCATCTGGGTCTCCCATGTGGGTGGCGCGGGTCCAGGAACTCAGGCCATCACGCACCATCTTCCCAAGCGCAGCGGCAGGAAGCTGGACTGGGCATCCGAGATGGGGACTGGTACCGAGATTCCCAGGGGCATCCCACCCCGAGAGGGGGCCTGCAGCCCACCCGCCCCCACTCATCCATCTGGACAAACTGGGCTCCTCGAGCATGGTCAGGGCCGCCTAAAGCCCACACTGCTTCCAGAGTCAGGGCCACACCGGGCTGGTGCCCACTACTTTTTCTCTTAGGACGGTTCACGTTTCCTGTTTCTCCTGGGGTCTTGGGCACTGTGGAGAACCCCGTGCCTTCCTGGCTTCCCCGAGTTTGTCTCTGGGGGTAGGGTGGCTGAGGTTCTGGTTCTCAGCAGCGTCTCCCTTCGTGCCCCAGGGACCCGCCCGCTGCACCTTCCCGGGGCTCTCAGATTCAGGAGCCCCCCCAGTCCCTGGTGAAACCCCAGGAGGGCACCCCACTTCCTCTCCTGGGTGTTCGCAAACCCAGAGCCAACGTGGTGAGCAGTGCCAGCCTTGCCGGCCACGGGCTGCAGATCCCCGGGGAAGTCATCCAGCACGGCTCTTCCCCCGGTTAGCGCCGTGCAGCTCCAACTTCCTGCCCCGCCCACACCGCCCGCCGTGGGAGAATGCAGCTCTAAGGCCAGCAAGGTCTCCTGGCGTTCTGTGTGTAAAGGCAGAATCAGGGGCCAGCACTGTGACGTGAGAAGTTAGGCATCTGCCTGCAGTGCTGGCATCCCATGTGGGCACTGGTTCGAGTCCCGGCTGCTCCACTTCTGATCCAGCTCTCTGCTGTGGCCTGGGAAAACAGCAGCAGATGGCCCAGGTCCTTGGGGCCCTGCACCCATGGGGGAGTCCTGGATGGAGCTGCAGGCTCCTGACTTCAATCTGGCCCAGCCCCGGCCGTTGTAGCACTTGGGAAATAAACCAGCGGATGGAAGCCGTCTGTCTCCTCCTCGACCTGTAACCCCGCCTTTCGAGTCTGTCTATCCATATGTAGGTAGATTTAAATGACAGGAGAGGCCCTCAGCCGTGCAGGTGGCAGGGCCCGGTGCTCCCACATTGTCCCAGGCAGGGCAGCTGGGGCGCCAGCCAGCACCCTGAGGCGCAGCTTGCCGGCCCCGGGGCTGCCATTCTCACCCGAGGGAGGACCTCTGGCATCCCCTGTTCAGGGAGCTCACGTCTGCTCACACCTGAGTGGCCACTGGTTCTTTGCCCTAGGCCTACAAATACCTGGAGGAGATGCGGAAGACACTTCCTGCCGCCAACATATCCTACTACGTGGACCAGCGGACAGTGGACGCCGTGCACCAGGGCCTGGGCCTGCCCCTGGTGCGCGCTGCGCCCGAGCGGATCCGCCACAACAGCATGGAGGAACAGAGGGATGCGGACGACGTGGCAGAGGAGGTGGAGGGTGAGCCCTGAGGGCTGGCCGCAGGCCTGCTGCTGGGTCAGGGCGGACAGGGCCTTCCGGAGCTCCCCAGCTGCTGGGAGTCGCAGGGGCAGCGTTTTGTTAACGCCCCCTGTAGGCGTGCACCCCTGGATGGCGTGCCGCTCTGTAGCTGCCTCGCTCCGTGTTGAGGAAGCAGAGTGCGTCTCTTAGAAACTGTCCCCTAGCGTGCCAGCTCCAAGTGCTCAGTGGCCCTGTGTGTCCAGTTTCTTCAGAGGGAGTTGGATTCCTTCCACCTGTATTTCCCTACTGCAGACTGTCAAGCCTTAGAAGCTCCTAGAACCTCATGAGCCGAGGCTGTCCCAGGGCTGGGCTTACACTTGTTCCCTTGTGTACCGTGCTTCCTCCCTGCCCCTGCCTGTAGGTGGTTCTGAGCTGGCAGGGATGGCCCTGGCCACAGCCCAGATGCAGCCAGGCCGAGCCCCATGGCGGTGTCCCATCACCAGAGGGGCACGGTGTCACTCCCCACCTGTTGGCTGCCAACCCTCCCAGGACTCCAATAAAGTCTATTTTCTCAGAGATCTGAGCCTCCTGCCCCCCGCCGCCGTCTCAGTGGCTCCCCTCACAGGAGTGCGTCCACCCAGCGAGAGCCACACAGACTTCGCAGCTGCAGCTTTTACTCCTGTGGACACAAGCCCATGAGCGCCTGCCACGCTGACCTGACCCTGCCAGCCCCAGCTCTGACCACAGACCCCACAGGGAGCCTTCAACTCCATAGCCCCACGTCCAGGCTGCGCTGTCCTGGGGCAGTGCCAAAGCCTTATGGGGTTCTGGCTGGACACAGATGAGCAGGGCTCCCAGCAGCGACTGGGGGACGGGCGCCACGGTTCCAACGGCCATTCCTGACCTGGCCATACAGCGAGGCCCAGGCGTCACGGGGCTGTGCTCCCAGGGCTCGGGCCCAGCCCTTGGCCCTCTTTCCCCTGGCAGGGGTGGACGGGCCAGGTCTCAGGGGCCCACGGGAGAGGGCGGTGGGAGGAGCTTGTCTCTGAGCCGCTCCAGGAGCAGCAGGGACTTCACAGCCAGCAGCCTGCAGTCCTCGTCCACGTCCTTCTCAGCCACATCTGCGGAGGGTGGAGACAGAGACATCAGCCCCAGCCAGCGCTGGCCTGCCTTGGCTTTCGTCTCACACGAGCACCTGCCAGGCTGAGCGGTGCCCTCCACCCCGGCCTCACGCCCAGCAGCAGCCTGGGGATCAAAGCTCGAGGAGAAGTAGCCCTGCGAGCTCCCCCAACCCCGCTGGACACAGGGTGAGCAGGGAGCGGGTGTGGCTCCCACCCCACCAGGAGGCAGAGGCCAGGGCGTGCACACAGCCTGGGATCTCCCCAACCCCGCTGGACACAGGGTGAGTAGGGAGCAGGTGCGGCTCCCACCCCACCAGGAGGCAGAGGCCAGGGCGTGCACACAGCCTGGGATCTCCCCAACCCCGCTGGACACAGGGTGAGTAGGGAGCGGGTGCGGCTCCCACCCCACCAGGAGGCAGAGGCCAGGGCGTGCACACAGCCTGGGATCTCCCCAAGCCCCGGCTGCTCCTCTGCAGGCTGCACTGGGACCACCACGACCCCCAGGGGTCGCGGTGCCACACAGACATGGGCCAGGGTCCAAGATAGGGGCCCAGGGCACCCACCTACTGCCAGGTCGAGGTTGGGAGGTCCCGGGCTCTGGAGCACAGCCCAGACTGTCCTGACGCACGTGACACTTCTCAAAGCAGTCAGCGTGGTCACACTGTGGGGCACCAGGGACCAGAGCTGGGCTGCCAACAGCCCAGTCGGAGCAAATGGACAGCAGGAGCCCGTGCCTGGAGCAGCAGGGCCTCGGGGTCTGATGTGCTGTGTGGTGTCCCGGGGTGGTCACGGGGGTTCAGCTCAGGTCTGCCACTGACCTCATGGCCCACACGCGCAGGGGGAGGGGCGGAAGTAGCAGAGACCACGTGGGCGAGCCTGTGTGGCCGCATAAGGTAGGCTGGGATTTTTCAGAGGGATAGACTCCCCGTGAGGCACCTTCTCTGGGGTCCCCTTCCGGAGAGCCACACCCAGTTCAGAAAGGCTGGTGCACGCGCAGGCTGTGGGAGCACTCCACACACCAGGAGGCCTCCTGTCCACCCAGCTCCAGCCACCGGGGCCCGAACACTCACCTGCCAGCCAGGACCTGGCCTCCAGCAGCTCGTCGGGCAGGTCCCCCAGCAGGCGCTCGGCAGGCACGCTCAGGAGGACTGAGGAGACAGCGGACAGCAGGCCCTGGCGCACGAAGCTGCCGATGCAGACAGAAGGGGGAGGCGCAGGGTCAGCACCCCAAGCCAGGAGACCTCCACTTCCAAGTACGGCAGGACCCTGAGACCCCCAGCCCAGCACGCTGCCACTTGGGAAGCGCCCAGCCAAGCTGCCTCGGCCGCCTGAGCCTCCACGTGGCCTCCACTATCGACGCTGCAGACCCCGCCCCAACGCCGCGTCCACTCCTGCCCTGCTTAGCACCAGGCCACTCACGGGTCGACATGGAAGCGGAGGGCCCACACGAACTCCAGCAGGGCCTTGCCCATGGACACGGCCACCTGGCAACAGCAGAGAGGAGGGTGGGCAGCTGCCACTGTCGCTGTCCCTGCCCCACCCCAAGGGTCAGAGTGAGGATACTCCCGCTGCCCCTGGGATATCACAGCACTCCAGACTCTTGTTCTGACAGCCGAGGGGAGGCTGGGGAACAGGCCCCAGACACAGGGTGCTCCCACACCCATTGCAGGACAGGTACAGGGCCCCGGGCCCTTAGCTGCCGTCTCCCAACTCACTGTGGTATTAACAGCGAGGTACATCAGGGCCCCTAAGGTGTGGATCAGTCTTCCAAGAACCAGCTGGTCATCTCCCAAAAGGTCAAAGGTCACCAGGGGCCTAAATCCCAGAGTTGAGTGAGTGATGCATCCTGGCACCCCAGAGCTGCTCTCTTGGGCCACCAAGGGCTACCCCATGCCCCCCCAATGTCCCATGTGGCACAGATGGTGTTCGCAGGCTGCCCAGCCCAGGTCAGCACAGGAAGCAGCCTCACAGTGTTGGCGGCCACTCAGGGCAACACGTGGCGCACCATAAACCCGACACCCGGGCCCAAGGTAACAGTGCCCACGGCCCTCATGACAAAGCGCAACCAGAAAATCCGTGACTTAACCTGAGCTTAGGGAACCACAGCGAAGGCCATCACCACGTTCTCACCAAGCCCTGACCTCACCCCCACCCTGGGAAGCCTCGGTCACTGAACAGGGCTCCTGTCCCCCAAGCCCACAGCCTCGGGAAACCCACTCACCTGTCAAAGTGTTGAATGAGAGGGAAGAAGAAGTGGCCGGCCACGGAGTTGAATTCATTGGGGCCACTGGCCAGCGCCCGCCGAGGACAGCCCTGCCAATACATGGTGCTCAGAGCCCTCCCGGCTGCCTCTCCCCGGCAGGTGAGGACGGGGCTCAGGCCGCCGGGCCCAGCCCAGGGATTTGGGCAGGGTGGTCCCTCGAGTGGCGCCAGCAGAGCCCCTCTGCGAGCTGGCCTGGACGACCCGAGGACAGCACCAGGCCACATGTACCCTCTAGACGTCCTGGGACAGTGTCACTTCCACGCACACCAGAGGAAGCTCGCCACTCGTCCCAGAGTCCCCACGCCCGCCAGGACCTGACCGGGTGCCAGCTGACCTTGGAGAACCGCCGGGTCTTGCTTCTGATGCGCTCCTCCACCAGCACCCGCCAGTCCGGAGCCGCGGCGCTGCCAGGCTGGGAGGCAGCCAATGCCGGGGAGCCTTGCTGGGAAGCCCTCCCGGGGCGCCCCGGCCGAGACAGCTCCTGGGCCGCCAGAGTCAGGACCTGCAGAAAAGGACGGAGCAGGGCAGCCACCAGGCCCCGGCGAAGACCAGACGTGGTGCCAGCGGCCTCGCGGCCTGTGAGAAGCAGGTGCGGTCCACGGCACCACGTGTCTCAGAGCCACTGCACCTCGCCGAGGGGCAGGCAGCGAGATGACGGCGCCAGGAAAGAGTGAGGCACCGACAGGCACACTCCGCGTGGACGGACGGCAAAGACAAGGGGCTTCGGCAGAGGCGGCTGGACACCAGCCCGCAGCACAACGCCACCTACGTGCGACGCCAGTGACAGATGGGTGGTGGGCTGGGTGCCTCGGGGGCGATGGAGACACAGGGCGGCTGTGAGGGACCTGGAGTCCCTGAACTGCTCCCCTGGAAACGGCGAGGTCTTTTTTTACTAGAAGTATCCGTCGTGGAGAAGGAGGCATACGACTCACCATTTTGCCATTTTTCAGCCGGCAGCCAAGTGTCAGCGAGACATTCACATGGCTGTGCTCCCACCCCCCAATCCCACGCCAGAACTTCCACCTTCCCAGACTGAACCTCTGCCCTCACCGACACTGACCGCCGTGCCGTCCCTGGGCCCGGCACCATCTCTCTGGACTCCCCTGCTCTGGGAACCTCCAGTAACCGACCCCCGGGCAGGCTGCCCTAGCGAGAGGCGTCGCACATCCCCAGCGCCTTGGACACTGTGCCGGGTGTCAACCCTGCTCAGCTGATATCCCACTGCATGGACCATGCTTCTCCTAACACGGTGAATCCTGGGGTGTGTGACTGACACCAGCAAGGCTGTTATGTAAAAGAAACGCACGTGGCTGCTGAGCCGCCAACTCCTACTTCCAGAGAGCGCGCTCCTGCCACGTGTGAGAGAACCATGGACGGAGAGAAGCCCCAGCCCCAGCCTGCATGGGGAGACGGGGAGGCTGCGGTGACCGGAGCACTTACGTCCAGGATATCCATGCGCTGCCGGAGGCTGTAGTTCAGGGCATAGAACTGTGTGGTCAGGTACTCGGCCACCTGGGTCAGGCGACAGAGGCCGCTGTCAGGGTCCTGCCGCCCCCCCGGGGGTGCAGGCTGCGAGCACGTGTAGGCAACCCTGTGGCTGTGCTGGGACTCACCCGGGCTGGGTCCACGACCACGACAGCCACGAGGCCCCTCTGGCGCAGCCCCTCGAAGCCTGCCACGCACGTCCTCTCCTCCAGGTGTAGCAGCACCTTGGCCAGCTCCACGCTCACCTGCACACAGGCTCGGGGTCAGACACCGTCAGCCCCTGGCTCCCTGCCTGCAGTGGGGAGCCAGGGACGCCCTGAGCTGCTCTGCCCTCCGTGACCCAGGACGTAGACTGCCACCGGGGGCTTCCCAGCTGCCCCTGCCCACGCTCACCTCCCGCGTGGCCTCAGGGCTCCTGCAGACCAGGCCCTCCAGGGCCCGCAGGGCTGCCTCCCAGCGCTGCACGTCCTCGGCTGTGCTCAGTGCTGCACAGACCCCACACAGCCGTCAGCCAGCCTGCAGCAGCAAGGGGCTGGGGCCACGTCTGCTGCCTGGACACAAGGGGGACAGGGGCTGGGGACACCGAAGGCCCACCTTCCAGGCAGTCCCGGATGTACCGGGGCGCCTTGCCCCTCTGCAGCTCCTGGTCCCCCGACATGTCATAGGGGACAAGCTCGTCGTCACTGTGGAAGACACGGGCAGGCCACGTCACCCACAGAGGACCCAGGTGCCCCAACACCGGGGCCAACTCTGCGTCCTCAGGAAAGGCCCGGGAGCCCCAGCACGCCCTTGCAGGCCAAGATGGAACTGCGGGCGAGGGGCGGGGCCCCCAGCCACCAGCTCCAGCTCTGCCCACGGGGCCACGGGCAGGTGCACCCTACCTGTCCAGCTCTGAGTTGGAGCCCTGCAGCCCTTCCTGGGGGACACTGCTGTCCAGGGTCTCAGCAGCACTGTCCTCCGTCTCTGCAGGGGTCTCTTCGGCAACTGCAGTGAGGGGCGGCCTTGGAGGAGACGAGGAAAAACCCTCAGACGCTGGCGTGGCGCCCACCCACATCTCCGCCTGCCACCACGGACCCAGGACCCAGAACAGCCAGGCACACACAGACTCGGGGTGGGGAACGGGCACACAGGACCTCACCCTGGCTCCAGGGAGCTGCCACCTGCAGGCCCGGGGGCTGCCAAGGCCAGCATCTCGCGGCTCAGTTCATCCTGGTCGTACTACGAATGCAGACACGCCGGAGTCGGTGACGCCAGGCCGTCTCTGCCATCTGTGTCTTCAGTGGCGAGGTGGCAGCAGCCAGAGCCGGGCCTTCCACGGCCATCCCAGCCCCACCCCAGCTCATTCAGCCGCAACTGGCCTCTCCGGAAGCAGGGCCTGGGTGTGCCATGGGCGCCTCCCCTGAGGGGGCTGGGAGGCCACACAGCGCCCCATCCCGCCTGACCACAGCTGCCCAGCTACTGTGCCTTGGCCAGCAGGGGCTCCTCCCCCACCCCTCACTGAACCTCGGCCACCCTGGGGGCACCTGCGCAGGTGCTTGGGGCTGACTTCCGTGGCCCTCAAAGAACTGGGGTCACCAGTCACCCTGAGCCTCAGCCCTCATGTGACCAGTGTGGACGTGCTAAGGGCTGGGCCCTGGAAAATGAGGGGACAGCCAGACTGGAGAGACGGCTGCTCAGGGCGCCCCCCCCCAGGAGAGGCCCCGGGGCAGCCCCGCCCGCTCACCTGGAATCTCAGGGGAGGCCCCTCGGGGTGGAGCCGGGAGCTGACGACCTCGGCCACAATCATGCCCAGGCGACGCACAGCGGGCAGGCTGCTGTCCAGGTGGCACTTCACGCCCGCCATCATGCTGGCCAGCAGCTCTGGAAGCACGGGACACGCGCCCTCAGTGCACAGGGCCCGGGCCACACCACATGCACAGCCAGTGCTGGCCGAGGTGGGCCCGGTGCCTCCTGCTCACCGTCCCGGCTGCCCCGCAGTTCCGGCTCGCCCAGGTGTGCCAGGCAGATGAGGATGGCCTTGCTGACGTAGCGCTGCTGTGCCAGCGGCGCGTGCCGGATGGCGCTGCTGCTGCCCCACGTCTCCAGTAGCTCCTTCAGTGCCTGGCGGGCACACGGCCTCGACCTGGTCAGGCAGGGCTCCGCCGTGGCCCACCCCACGCCTCCCATGCAGCCCACGCCCAGGGACAGCCCGGGACAGAGGGCAAGCGGAGCACCTGTACGAGGAGCGGGCGCCGCTGGACGTCCATGGCCAGGTACCCCAGCAGGCTCTGCAGCACGCGTGTCTGCAAGAAGCGAGGAGCCTGCACCCCCTGGCGGCGACCTCCACCCTCCTGCCTGGTCTCCGGGCCTCCCTGCTCAGCGTGGGCCCCTTGTCCTGTTTAATGCCAGGCACAGGCCTCACCCGCTCCACCACCAGAGGCTGCTGGGCCGTCCCTGACCTGCCCCAGCGAGCTCTCGGGTGTCAGTGCCACTTCCACCCTGGCCCCGACTGAGTCCCCCACAAGGGCGCCAGAGTGCATCCTGTCCCTGGGATGCATCCCAGCCTCAAGGCGCAGCAGGGCTGAGCCGAGGCCAAATCCCACAGGGCACTGCCCTGCCGGGGCCTCACCGAGTGCCGGTACTGCAAGAACAGGAGCTTCCGCGTCATCACGAACTGCGCTTTCCGGTGCCTCACCACCAAGTTCCCCAGCAGTCGCGACAGGACCTCCGGCCTGCAGGCGGGCGAGGGGCCGGTCGGCCTCGGGCAGAGCACGGGCTCCATTGCCCACGGCTCTGGGCTGCCAGGCCCTGCCAGGCACCAGCTGGAGCCTCCGGGCGATGCTGGTCCTCAGCCCTCCCGCAGGCCAGGGCCCTCGCTGAGCTAACGGAGAACACGAGACGCGTCCCGGCCCACTCGCCCACAGAGAGCCTTTCCGTGCGCTCGCCTCTGCCATGGAGGACGGAAGCGTCCAGACACGGAAGCGAGTGGCACAGCTGCAGGCCGGTGAGACTGACCCCAGGCCCGCAGACTGTGGTCTGAAGACCCCTGACCTGGACTAAGGGGCCCCTGCTTCCACCTCCCGGATCACCGCACTGGTGAGCAGCTTTGGCAAAGAAAGAAGGCCGGGAACCCCAGGAGAATCGAGGAAGCGACCACCCGGGTCAGAGGGAAGCGGACGGCGTGCACCCACGTGTACACCCACCCGCGGCAGCAGCCTGCAGCCAGCACGGAGGTGGCGCTTCCTGGCACGGACACGGGACGCTAGGCCGGGAGCTGGCCTCATGGGTAAGATCGGCCCAACCAGCACCCACACACAAGGGACAAGCAGCGGTGTCACAACCCCATGGCATGCAAACCCAGACAGCCCCATGGCCGTGTGCGGGGGCTGGAGGGCCCCCAAGCCGCGGGTGAAGTGAGGGGCTCGCACGCTCGCATCCTCTGGGGAGCTGCCCTCGGCCACAGCCTGCGGTGTCTGCACACCTCTGTAAGAGGAAGAGGACCCCGGGCAGGGCCTCCGGCCCCGAGGCTGGTCAGGAAGCCAGGGGGCTGCCCTGCACACCGGGGCACCAGGAGAGCCGACCAAAGACCCTGCCACCCCACCTCACGACCAGCACTGGCGCTGGAGAAGCCCGGCTGCTCACCCCGTCACGGCCTCCGCGAGCCCCGTCAGCGTGGCCTCCATGGCCCGGTCGGGCACTTGTTCCAGCAGGCGCCAGCACACTCGCTGCCACAGGCAGCTGCCCTCGGTGAGTGCCGACAGCCGGGGCACCAGCACACCCAGGATCTCCTCTGAGGGGACACACGGAGGCCCTAAGCCTCGGGGATCGCGGGGGCACCGCGGGCCCAGGCCCGGCACCTGTCACCACTGTGCACGTCTGGAGGCGCTACTCACTCTGCCTTCCCTGGACGCAGACTTTCCCCAGGACTTGAGACGCGAAGCCGACAGCGCAGTCCAAGCCGGCTGGGGGAGGAAGGAAGAACAGGTGTCCAGCGCAGGACAGCGCGGGGCCTCCCAGTACAAGGGGCCAAGTCCACCCCAGTGAGCTTCCTCGTGGAGTGCAGACTAGCTGGCCCCAGCCAGAATCTGAGCGGGGTCGTGTATAACGTGAGGACCCGACAAGGACATGGAAACAGCTCTACGACCAGCTCGCGGCACCGTCGCAGTGACCCTGGAGGCACCACCCAGGAGGGAGAGGGGCGTCAGCCCCGTGGGGAAACACGGACCCCCTGGCTGGCAAGGAGCCGTGGGAAACGAGGACGGGGCGGCTGCCCTGGACCGCCCAGAGGGGACCACAGCGCACAGGACCTGAAGAGGCCAGCGTCAAGGCCACCGCGCTCGGCCCCAAGCAAGCCTGGACACTCTCGGGACCACCACCCCCCCCCCCCCGAGGCTCTGAGACCAGACTCCAGCTGGGAGAAGCCCAGGGTGTGCAAGTCCAGGGATGACAGATGGCCAGGGTGGGGTCCCCATGGACTCTACGCGGGCGCTGAGCCTGGATGCCACGCGCCTAGGAGGGGAATGGCGGGGGGCAGGCCGGGGGGCGGGGCCCGTCCAGCCCAAGGTGCTCAGGTCCCACGGCCCCAGGCCCCTGCTTGCTCGTGAAACACGATGGCCGAAGCCCAGTCTGCGGCACCGGGGAGCACAGAGCAGCTCCCGGCGCCCCTCCTCCGTGCAGAAAGCCCCCTCCAGCCCCACCTGCCTCCTACCCAGAAGATCCTCAGGGCCCACCACGCAGCTGCCGCACACAGTGGGGACCGCCAAACCACGGGTGCTGGGCCCTGAGCAGGCCCACTGGCACCGCCTCCCTGCACGCCGGTCCCACCTCCAAGGTCCACCCAAGAAGCAGACAAAAGCTCCACTGGCAGGCTGCTGGGCCGGCCGGGGACATGCCCCAGCTGCCGGCGGCACTGCCCAGACACGCCCGAGGCCCGGAGGCCCTCACCTCGCAGCGAGTCCACGACCGTCTGCAGCGCCCGGACGAGCTGCTCGCCGAGCAGGGGGAAGTAGCTCTGGGGCAGGAACTCGTCCAGCGTGTCCCGCTGCAGGCGGTTGGCCAGCTGGTCGGGCAGGCCCACCACCCTGACCAGCAGCGTCTCCTGGAACAGGCCGGGGCCCGGCTGCGCCTGCTGCCGACACTGCTCCTCCATCAGAGCCGCCAGCCTGCCCTGGCTCAGAAACGTCGCCAGCAGCTGCGCCGTCTTCATCAGCCGGGAGCTGGGGCTGAGTGACAGCAGGTGCCATGGGCGGGGGAATGGGGCTGAGTGACAGCAGGTGC
>CM027397.1:36053410-36071120 GCA_015711505.1 Sylvilagus bachmani
CGGGGGGACCTGGCCATGGGGACAGAGCCGGGGGGACCTGCCTGTGAGGACAGAGCCAGGGGGTCCTGGCCATGGGGACAGAGCCGGGGGGACTTGGCCGTGAGGACCCCGCCGGGAGCCGGGGGGACCTGGCCGGGGGGACCTGGCCGTGAGGACAGAGCCGGGGGGACTTGGCCGTGGGGACAGAGCCGGGGGGACAGAGCCGGGGGGACCTGCCTGTGAGGACAGAGCCGGGGGGACCTGGCCGTGAGGACCGAGCCGGGGGGACCTGGCCGTGAGGACCCCGCCGGGGGCCGGGGGGAAGCTGCTCGGGTTCTGTAGATTCCCAGGAGGGCTTGTGTGTGTGAGGAGACTTGTCTCCCCCTGAACCCGTTGCTAGCTGGGAGTTGGTGCTGAATGGCAGGCGCTCAGCCGTCTGGCCGTCGCAGTAAGGGCACTGAGCACCTGCTCTCCTGCCAGCACCCCGCAGCTTTCCTGAGGTCGCGCAGGTGCGTGGAGCGGCTCCCTTCGCACGGTGGGGGGCGTGAGCCCCACGGGCAGGGAGGTCCTGCCGGGTGCGTGCTGGGGACCCTGCCGTAGTTGGGTGCACCGTGTGGCGGGCACAGGAGCTGCCTTTCGCTTTGTCATCTCGTAGCCCCCAGCAGTCCTGGAGGGTCCTCAGCCCGCCCCTCCTGGGAGACCTGTCAGGCCTGGGCGCCCGCCTGTGCTCCGTTCCCTCATCCAGAGAAAAGCTGGCTTAGCGGCGGCTCCGGCTGCACCGGCGGCCATCACGAGGCTCTTAGTGCGGCGACAGGCAGGTGACTCACCGCCAGCGCCTGCCATTCGCCGCTGACTGCACCGGCAGCTGACGGGCACAGTGACTGCAGGGGAGGGAGAGACAGAAAGATCTTCCATCCGCTGGTCCCTCCCCCCCCCCCCACGGCCAAGCAGCCAGGGCTGGGCCAGGCTCTGTCCCTCGGGCCATCCTCTCTGCCTTTCCGGGCGCGCTAGGGAGCCGGATCGGGCAGAGCTGGGACCGGAACTACGCCCCAGGGTGGGACACGGGGCTGCAGCAGCAGTGACGGAACTCCTTGGGGGAGGGGCTGCTCTGAGCCCCTGGCAGAGCGCAGGGGCGCCCAGTCGTGAGCTGCTCTCTCCAGCACGGCTTCGAACCAGAACACAGCCCGGGCTGCCAGGCACCGTGCCCGTGGGCAGGCCGCGGCGAGCCAAGCGTGCGCTCCTGCCCTGGCTGCCTCCTGGCCCCGGGCTTCGCCGCAGGAGCTGCGGAGTTGCCCCGTAGCACGGGCACGCTGGCCTAGTGGGCGTCAGCAGGGCAGCGTGGGCCCCAGGCCGCTCCCAGCCTGCCGAGCGTGGGTGCAGGTCGCTGCCTGCCTGGCGCCGGGGCGGGGAGAGCGTGAGGTCAGCCAGCAGTCACAGTCATGTGTTGGGCAGGGGGAAGTGGACTCAGGTCGCCTGGTGTGCACGGGGTCCCTTGTTCCCGCCTCGCAGCGCCCCCCAGTGGCGCCATCTCGAGTTGCTGCCGCACCGCACCAGACCTGGGGGCCCTGCCCTGCCAGTGTGCTCGCACCTCCTCCTGTGGAGCCCCCAGCCCTGCCTGGAGGCGCAGGGCTTGGCTGGGGCCTTGAGACAAACGGCCTGTGCATCAGCCTTGTGGGAACAAGTCTGTAACTAAGGCGCGTTGAAGGAAGAAAAGCGTGAAGGGGCTTCTCTGTGGCCACAGCCGCTTCCTGAAGGCCCTGGGGAGGCCGAGGAGGAGGGTGGGCGGCAGGCCCCCTGTCCCCGCCCCCTGGGCCGAGGCTGCGGCCAGGTGCTTGGCTTTTGCACTTGTGGTCAGGCCTCCACCCGCCCTCCGCATCCCGCCCGGGCCTGTGAGCAGTGCTGTCCTGTGTCCAGACCCGTCCAGGCCCCTGTGCCTCTCCGTGGTCAGCGAAGCCGCAGAGATGGCCCGGGAAGAGCCCTGGAGTCCCACAGGGGAGCCGTGGGGTGGTGTGAGCCTGTAGCTTGTCTGTCGGCACACGTGGGATAAAGGAGCCACTCGCCTCCTGTATCGGGCTGTGGGCGCCCTCCCAGCCCCGCCGCCATGCGCAGCCACCTGCTGGTGCCCACTCTGGGGGGCAGCGGGTGGTGGCTCAGGTACTGGGCCCCTGCCCTGTACATGGGAGACCTGGATGGAGCTCCTGGCTCCTGGCTTCCACCTGACCCAGTCCTGCCTGGCTGTTGTGAGCTTTGGGGGAGTGAACCAGCACATGGGAGATCTGGGGATACGGCCACTGTCTGCCCTGCTGCCCGTCCCACCCAGGCCAGGCTGCGTCCCCCTCAGCTCTGCGTGGCGACGCCCAGCTACGTCGTCCTGTGCCCGACTGCCTGGCAGCCCGGGGCCTGTGGAGCACGACCCGAGGAAGCGGCCGGCCTCGGGTGCTGGTCACACTCGGCGCCAGCGCCATGGCCAGCAGGACCGTGCCAGGAGAGGGGTCTGGGGGTGTGCTCGTCATGGCTGAGGGAGGAGCAGGTGAGCTGCCGTGGTATCAGCGTCCCGACCCCGGGGTCTCCTCTGCTGGGAAGCAGGCGAGCTCACCTGGGTGAGGGTGGGCAGAACCGAGGGAGCTGGAGGGCGGGAGGCGCACGGCCTTGCCCACGCCCAGGCCTCAGGCTTCTGGCCGCAGAGGGCGGGGAATGGGAACTCTTGTTTCAGTCGGCCCAGTGTGGCACAGGGTCACTGCAGCCCTGGGCGCTGTTCCAGCTGGGTCGTGGGTTCGAGGGGGGCACAGGAGTTCCTGGTGTGGGGGCGCAGGGTGTAGACTCTCCCTGTTCAGTGGGTCTTCTGTTCTTGGACGCACAGAAGGTTTGGCGCGGACAAGTCCAGCTTGTTCCTCTGTGGTCTGTGCGCGTGGCGCTGTAGCTGAGGAGCTGGTACCCACTGAGATTCTCTGAACAGTAAGCCAGCATTGGTTCCCAGCGGGCGTGGCCTCCGCCCTGGCTCCGTCCCCGGCGCGGTGGTGTGCGCCCTGCGTGGGGTTGCCCCCACCCCAGGAAGGTCGTGCCCGTTCTGGGCCTGTGCCAGTGGCACAGTCACTAATGAGGCAGGCGGAGTCCTTCGCGCTCAGGGTCCAGGAGCCGCCTTTTGTCCAAGGCAGATGTGTGGTCAGGCCAGGAGGGGCTTGATCTTGTGGGTCCTGTTCTGTTGTGCCTTTTTCTTTTTTAAAAAATTTGTTTCACTTATTTGAAAGACAGAGTTACAGAGAGTTAGAGACAGAGAGAGAGGTCTTCCATCCGTTGGTTCACTCCCCAGATGGCCGCAATGGCCGGAGCTGTGCCGATCCGAAGCTGGGAGCCAGGAGCCTCCTCCGGGTCTCCCACGTGGGTGCAGGGCCCCAAGGGCTTGGGCCATCCTCCACTGCTTTCCCAGGCCACAGCAGAGAGTTAGATTGAAAGAGGAGCAACCAGGACTAGAACCGGTGCTCATATGGGATGCTGACGCTTCAGGCCAGGGCTTTAACCCGCTGCGCCACAGCATGGGCCCCTCTGTTGCCTTTCCAAGTTCACAAAGATTGACTGATTTTCTCATATTTTTTTTCTAAGCTTTTATTTACTTATTTGACAGTAGAGTTACAGATAGTGAGAGGAAGAGACATATGAAAAGATCTTCCATCCCCGGTTCACTCCCCAATGGCCGCAGTGGCTGAACTGGACTGACCCGCAGCCAGGAGCCAGGGTCTCCTCTGGGTCTCCCACATGGGTGCAGAGCCCAAGCACTTGGGCCATCTTCCAGTGCTTTCCCAGGCCACAGCAGGGAGCTGGATCGGAAGTGGAGCAGCCGGGGCTAGAACTGGTGCCTCTGTGGGATGCCTGCGCCTTAGGCAGAGGATTAACCTGCTGCACCACATGCCGGCCGCCTTCTTCCTGAAGTTTGCTTATGTGAAAGGCAGAGACACACAGAGAGAAGGAGAGGGAGACACAGAGAGAGGGAGAGAGGGGGAGAGCTCTTCCATCTGGTTCTCCCCCCAAATGGCTGCCTCAGCTTGGGCTGGGCTAGGCTGAAGCCAGGAGCCAGGAGCTTCTTCAGGTCTCGCGTGTGGGTGCCGGCCCCAGGCATTGCCCAGGCTATCAGCAGGGGCTTGGATCGGAAGTGGAGCAGGTAGGTTCAGTGTTTGATCCATTCTGCGTGAATTCTGGGTGTGGGCTGTCTGGTTTCACCAACACCACATATCAGAAAGACTGCTCTGCTCTTGTTGCATTGTCACCCCAGCATTGTGGAGAAGCCCTGGGCTGCGAGCGTCGGGGCTTACCTGCGCACCCTGGCGGGCTCGTCCCCAGCCCGTGCCGGGGAGGCGGCAGGGCCAGGGCTGCCGCATGGTGCTCGCTCTCCTTGCCTGGGCTGTTCCGAGTCCTTGGAGAGTCGAGGACCCGCTTGTCGATGTCTGCACTGCAGAGCTGAGAGCGGGATCGGGGTGGTGTGGAGCGCTAGCGCTGTGAACACGAGGTGTTTCCTGTAATCCAGTCTCAGTTCCTTCCAGAGTTCAGAGGGCTTCAGTGTCCAGTCCTAGGCTTGCGTTGACCTCTCAGGGTGCCTGTGTGCTGTGGGTTTGCTGTGGACGCCCTTGGGGAAGGCCTAGCCTGCGTCTGTGCACCGTGAAGAGGTGTTGGATCTTGTCGTGTGTCTTGGTCGTGTCCTCTGCTCTGTGGATAAGGCGGAGCGCACCTGGTGACCCGGCTGTGGAGCCGGATGGGGGCGGCTCGGCCCCGGCCCCCCGTCTGGCTTAGGACTGCGGTGTGTGGGTCCTGGTGGGGCGGCTCGGCCCCGGCCCCCCGTCTGCCTCAGGACTGCGGTGTGTGGGCCCTGGTGGGGCGGCTCGGCCCCGGCCCCCGTCTGCCTCAGGACTGCGGTGTGTGGGCCCTGGTGGGGCGGCTCGGCCCCGGCCCCCGTCTGCCTCAGGACTGCGGTGTGTGGGCCCTGGTGGGGGCTCGGGTTTGGGTTTCCGGGCTGCCCTTGGCCTCAGGGTGGTGCTTCTCTCTGCCTCACTCTCCTGCGTGTCTGCCTTCTCCTTCCACAGGAAATGGACCCTCCCCATCCCTTCCCCAAGGAGATCCCACACAATGAGAAGCTGCTGTCCCTCAAGTATGAGGTGGGGGCTGCCTCCCGCCCCTGCCCTCCCTCAGCTCCCCGTTCCTCTGCTCTGCCCTGCGCCCTGTCCCCCAGCCTCTGGCCTGCGCTCCCCATCGTGGGCGTGGCGGGGCGTGGCGGGGGCGCGGCGGGTGAGCCACCTTGCCTGTCGTCTGGTCTGCAGAGCCTGGACTACGACAACAGTGAGAACCAGCTGTTCCTGGAGGAGGAGCGGCGGATCAACCACACGGTGAGCAGGCCGGGCGCCCGGGCGGCACCTGCTGCACCTGCCTCCCCCTCCCCGGCCTCCGTGTCCTGAGCCCCCTCTGCTTTTCTGGTGTTTGTGGGAGCCCTGCAGCGTGTGGCACGCGACCCTGATGCCAGGCTCCGTGGGAGAGCGTGTCGGGGCAGATCACCAGCTGAGCGTGGGCTTGTGGGAAGTCACCCTCCAGGTGGCCCAGGCCCCGCTGCCCCTTGTCGGAGCGGCCACACAGCCAGCCCTGCGTGCCTCCCCCACAGGCCTTCCGGACGGTGGAGATCAAACGCTGGGTCATCTGCGCCCTCATCGGCATCCTCACCGGCCTGGTGGCCTGCTTCATCGACATCGTGGTGGAGAACTT
This sequence comes from Sylvilagus bachmani, assembly GCA_015711505.1. NCBI lineage: Eukaryota > Metazoa > Chordata > Mammalia > Lagomorpha > Leporidae > Sylvilagus > Sylvilagus bachmani. Next base: position 36,059,132 of record CM027397.1, read on the forward strand.
GGCTGGCCTGAAGTACAGGGTCATCAAGGACAGTATCCTTTGGTCTGCTCTGGCCGGGCAGGGGGATAGTCCCAGTCAAGGTTGAGGGCGGCCTGGCTGTGCTTCCGCCGTGGGTGGGCGATGGGCCGGGGGCGTCCGTGACACAGCCCGTCAGCTCTGCGGCCCCGGGCGTGGGGAAGGAGGGGCCAATGTCGAAGCCCAGTCCTCCTTGACATGCCACAGACGTCGACAGGTTCACGGAGAAGGGCGGGCTGTCCTTCTCCCTCCTGCTGTGGGCCACGCTCAACGCCGTCTTCGTGCTCGTGGGCTCCGTGATCGTGGCGTTCATAGAGGTGCGGCTTCGGGAGGCCCTGGGGCACCTCGGCGACGGGGTGGGGACCCTGCCAGCTCAGCCATGTGCACCGCCCCGTTGCCGGGGAGCGTGGACACCTGTGGCACCGAGAATCACATAGCAGTCAGTAGAGCCGTGTGGCACAGCCCCGAGACCACCCAGTGAACACAAGAACACCCTGTGGCCCCACTCTGGCCTGCACTCCCTCACCCCGTGCTGCTCCCTGCCCGCACCCAGGCTCCCGTGCAGCGTCTCTCTCACACAGCCCGTGCCAGGGCCCCGGGAGGGTGGGAGAAAGAAGGGGCAGCATCTGAAGCCGTCTGCAGGTGCGCAGTGCTGGCCTCTGGCACTGGCCCTCTGCTGCCCACCCGGGGGCGCACGGGGACCTCTGGCTCTCCACCGTCAGCACCCCCCGGTCTGCAGGTCCCTCCGTGTCTGGGGTGGGGAGGCGGAAATGACTCCATCGCGACACAAAGCCTCTTCCCAGCTCCCCAGGCCCCCCGGTGGCTCCCCGGCCTGGCCCCCCGGGTCAGCTGTGCTCCCTCCCCCTTTCAGCCCGTGGCTGCTGGCAGCGGGATCCCCCAGATCAAGTGTTTCCTCAACGGGGTGAAGATCCCACACGTGGTGCGGCTCAAGGTGAGGAGGGGCCCTGCTGACCCCAGGCAGGTCCAGCCCCACCCAGGCCAGTGCCTGCTGCTGGCAGGGTGAACGCGGGGCTTGGTGTCCCGTGAGTAGCGCACACGCGCCTTGCCGTGGAGCCGTGGGCGTGGGCGTGGGCGAGCTTGGCCCTCGCAGCCCCACGGCCGAGGCTCTGCACAGGCAGTGTCCTGCGGTGAGCTGTGTCCGGTTTCCAGTGTCTGTGCCTCTCACCACTTTCAGCGTTGTCTGTGATGTCCTGGCCACCGTTCCTCCCAGGGCCGGTTCCATCTGCACCGTCAGCGTCCCTGGGCCTGGCGGTGGGCAGGGCCGTGGCAGCCCCTGGGGGGCAGGGAGAGGTCAGCTGACAACCAGAGGGGCTCCCGGCAGCAGGACAGGGTCAGCCTGGGGCTGTTGGGCATGGCCGGAGCAGAGGGCTCCCCCCGTCACCAGGGAAGTGTGGTGAGCCTGGGCTTAGCCCTGGGCTGCCGTGGGGGCAGGGGCCGTGCTGTGCGTGCGGTGGACGTCGCCACACTCGCCCAACGCTGCCCTTGCTTTCCAGACCCTGGTCATCAAGGTGTCCGGGGTCATCCTGTCTGTGGTCGGTGGACTGGCCGTGGGCAAGGTAACTGGGAACCATCCTGGTCCTGGGAGGGCGGCCGTGGCTGGGCGTGGCGTCTGAGCACCTGGTGCTCTGCCCCCAGGAAGGGCCGATGATCCACTCGGGGTCTGTGATCGCCGCCGGCATCTCCCAGGGGAGGTCGACCTCGCTGAAGCGAGATTTCAAGGTGAGCGCACCCGCGCCAGCCCTGACCTTGCCCCCGCGGCCTCTGCACCGTGTCCAGGTGGGGTCTCTGCCTGTGGGCGTGGTCAGGAGCTCTGAGCAGCCCCTCCCGGGCAGGTGCACCTCTGGCTGGATACGGAGCACTGGGGGCGTTCAGCGGTGCCTTAGCTGTGCCACTGCCCTGGGGACGGCCCGGTCTCCTCGGTGTCACCAGTGCTGGGGTCTCCTGCGTGGGGTTAGAGACGGGGTTTTCAGTGGACCACACTGGGTGTTCTTTAGGCCCCTTGGTAGCCTCTCCTGCCCGTGCTGAGCCCACGTCACGTGGGCCTTCTGGCTTGGCCATCAGCTGTTGGCGTGTGTGAGGCCCACGGCCGCCCTCTGCCTGTCCCATTTCAGATCTTTGAGTACTTCCGCAGAGACACTGAGAAGAGAGACTTTGTCTCGGCTGGTGCCGCGGCCGGGGTGTCTGCCGCCTTTGGAGCCCCCGTGGGTGAGGAAGGCCCTGCCCGGCCTGGCTTCTCCCTTGGGAGCCTGCTGGCTGAGCAGGCCGGGAGGCCACGGCCCGCTGGGTGTGGGCGGCAGCAGTGACGCGGGTGCCCGGGCCTGCCTGCTGCTTCAGGCCTGCGCCCGCCTCCCAGGTGGGGTCCTGTTCAGCCTGGAGGAGGGCGCCTCCTTCTGGAACCAGTTCCTGACCTGGAGGATCGTGAGTGCCACAGCCACCCCCGCGTGGCGCCCTGCGGCCCACTGCCCCCACCCCTGACTGCGGGACCCCCGGCCCAGCCACTTCCCCAGTGCCCTGCGGTCGCGGGGCGGGCGGGGCTCAGGCACCACCGTCTCTGCCGCAGTTCTTTGCGTCCATGATCTCCACGTTCACCCTGAACTTCGTGCTGAGCATCTACCACGGGAACATGTGGGACCTGTCCAGCCCCGGCCTCATCAACTTCGGGAGATTTGACTCGGAGGTAGACCCGGCCCCGCCCGGCCCCGCCATGCCGGAGCCCGTCAGGGGGGTCAAGCTCCCGCCCCACAGGGCCCGGCTTGTCACGTGGCTGCCACACGGGTCCCACTCACAGCCTGGCTTTGGGGATGAGTGGGTTCCGGCCACCGTCTGGGCTCAGGGGCCATGTGCTGCAGTCACTGGCTCACATGGGCTCCACCCTGGCTGGGGAAGCCACTGTCCTGTGGGTGTGGGGGTCCCGGGCCGTGGGCCCCTCCCACTCACCACCTCTGCTTCCCCTCTGTAGAAAATGGCCTACACCATCCACGAGATCCCCGTCTTCATCGCCATGGGCGTTGTGGGTAAGGGCCTCCCAGGGTCCGAACCGTGGACTCCCTGCCTATGTCTTCCCAGGTCCCCACAGGCAGCGGCTGGCCTGCAGGAAGAACCAAAGCCTCCGCTGCCCGCCTCTCCCCCGGGGGCGCCTTCCTCTCCACCCCCAGGGTTGAGATTTGGGCGTGCAGAGTCCCTGTGTTTCCCACGTGCCTTGCACGCGCGGCCGCAGGCGGTCGTGCTGGGTATTCTCGGCTCTGGTTTGACGGGCACCTGCCACCCGAGGTCGCATGTGGAGTCTTCCACTTGTGCTCCCATCACCCTCCGGAAGTGTGGCTTTGGGGGCATTGTTGGCCTGGGGGTCTTTGATGGTCTGGAAGGAAGGTGGAGCCATGAGGTGTGACGGCGAAGAAGCCTCTTGGCAGGCCTCCCTGACCCCAGCCTCTCTGGGTGTAGGTGGCGTCCTTGGAGCTGTGTTCAACGCCTTGAATTACTGGCTGACGATGTTTCGGATCAGGTAAGGAGGAGCCCCCTGGTGTGCCGGGTGCAATGGCGCTGGTGTCGGGGAAGGCTCACGCTGGCAGGGCCGCGTGGGAGGCTGGAGGACAGTGGGGCGGGGAGGGCTGCCGGGCTGCAGCGGCCCCTGGGCAGCCTCTGGTTCAGGGAGAACGCGTCACTGTTCTCTGGCGTCCTGGTCCTCATGCCAGTTCCCCCCCGCGGGTGGGCCAGGGCGCCCGCGGCAGAGCTCCGAGGAGCACCGCCCGCCCCTCGCGCCAGCGCAGCCCCGCTCTTGGCCGCAGGTACATCCACCGGCCCTGCCTGCAGGTGCTCGAGGCCATGCTGGTGGCCGCCGTCACCGCCACGGTGGCCTTCGTGCTCATCTACTCGTCCCGGGATTGCCAGCCCCTGCGCGGCAGCTCCATGTCCTATCCCCTCCAGGTAGCCGGGGGGCCCGGGCGGGCGGGCTGGGGGACAGGCTGCGGGGTCAGCCAGTCAGGGGCCACTTCTGGCCGCCCAGGGCCGGAGGACAGAAAGAGCCAGCGTGTCTGGTTCAGCCCGACCTCGGGCCACAGGGGGCTCAGCCGTCTCGGGCACTGTGGCCCTGGGTGCGGGCTGGGCCGCGTCTCCGCTGTGCTGCTCCCGGAGCTGCACCCTTGTGAGAGGCGTGAGCGCAGGGGCACTCGGGGCGCTCGTGTCTGGCCCTGGGCGCTAGGGGCAGCATCCTGTGGGGGTGGTGGTGACAGATGTTGGACTGTGGGTCCTGGGGTGGCTGTGGCAAAGGCCGTGGTTGGCCGGCTGCTTGGTTCTGGTTCAGCCCTGCTCTGGGCCACTGTCTCCCGGGCACCCGGAACAGACCAGCTGTCCAGCCCAGGGGCCTGCTGAGCAGCCCCCGCGGGGGTGGGTCGTGTCCAAGGCTCGCCAGGCCTGCTGTGTGGCCTCACCTGATGCTGTCCAGGCCGGCAGTGCAGGTCTGTGTCCACGGCCCCTGGCGCATCTGCCCGTGTTTCCTGTCTCCCAACCGCGCAGCTCTTCTGTGCAGATGGCGAGTACAACTCCATGGCCGCAGCCTTCTTCAACACCCCGGAGAAGAGCGTGGTTAGCCTCTTCCATGACCCGCCAGGTGTGTGGGCAGTGCGGTGGGGTGTGCTGGGGATCGGGCACTGAGGTTGGGAGTTGCCCAGAACCAGGCCGTCCCCCACTTCCTGGGTGAGATTGCTCGGGGGTTGCTGGTGACCCCCGCCGAGGCTACGTCCCGGCTCTCCCAGCCACGCGTTCTTGATAAAACTGCAGACTGCTGTCACCTCCCCGACCGCAGCACAACCGAGCCCCCGAGCTCACCCGGTGTGGGGAGCAAGGCCCCTGCGGCCCTGGGTGTCGCCAGGCGTCACGCACGTGTCTGTGGCCCAGTGTCTGATGAGCGTTGCTCAGTGTGGTTGCTGGCAGCCGTGACCCCACCCCACAGACCACCCCTCCCTGGTCCCTGGTGTGCACCACGTGCCCACCTTGCCCCAGGTCACCACTCCGCCAGCCCCTCCTGCCCACGGGCCCCAGTCCTGCGGCCACCGAGGCCCTGGTTCCCTTGGGAACCCTGGTGGATGGGCATGGCCGTAGGCGGCCGCATCTCCATGTCCCTTGCCTCCAGGAGGGCTGAACTTCTGACCCACAGGGCCTGACCTCTGGTCTCCGACCGTGCCCGGGCGAGGAGGGCAGGCCTGTGGGAGTTTCCCGGTGCTTCAGTGAGGAAGGCCTGGGTGGCGCTGGGAGCCTGGTTCCCACTTGCAGGGCCAGGTGCCCTCCACCCAGGGCCCTGGTGGGTGTGGTGATCCTCCTGGATCCCTTGGGTGCCGGCAGCTGCTGCCCACAGCAGCCCCCCACAGCCCCCCCAGGCCTTGCACCTCTGCCTTCTGGGGCTGCAGGGGTTGGGGCTCGGGGCGCGGCCTGTGTGTGGCCTGCATGCCACCTAGGCCTAGCAGCCCCTGTCCCCCCAGGCTCCTACAACCCCCTGACCCTCGGCCTCTTCACGCTGGTCTACTTCTTCCTGGCCTGCTGGACCTACGGGCTCACGGTCTCCGCCGGCGTCTTCATCCCGTCCCTGCTCATCGGGGCCGCCTGGGGCCGGCTCTTCGGCATCTCCCTGTCCTACCTCACCGGGGCTGCGGTGAGTGCACCGCCTGCCCGGGACCTCTGGGGTGGATGCTCAGACCTTGTCGCTTTGCTGTGGACGGAGGGTGAGCTTGGTGCGGCTCACGGAGCTGTGGACGGAGGGTGGGTTTGGCGCGGCTCACGGAGCCGTGGACGGAGGGTGGGCTTGGCGCGGCTCGCGGAGCTGTTCTGAGAATGTGGTGATGCTTCCGTTTCTTCCTCTCCCTTTTTCATTTTATTTTTTATGTTATTTATTTATTTATCTATTTGAGAAGTAGAGTCACAGACAGCGAGAGGCAGAGACAGAGTCTTCTTTCTGTTGGTTCACTCCCCAAATGACAATGGCCGGAGCTGGGCCAGTCCAAAGCCAGGAGCCAGGAGCTTCTTCTCGGTCTCTCACGCGGGTGCAGAGGTCCAAGGACTGGGGCATCTTCCACTGCTCTTCCAGGCCACAGCAGGGGCTGGATCAGAAGTGGAGCAGCCGGGACTCAAACTGGCGTCCATATGGGATGACGGCGCTACAGGCAGAGGATTAACCTACTGTGCCACAGCGCCAGCTCCATCTCTTCTTCAGTTTTTTTTTTTTTAATTACATATTTATTTACTTGAGCGTTAGAGTTACAGAGAGGGAGCGACAGGGAGAGGTCTTCATCCCCTGGTTCACTACCCAGATGGCCATAACTGCGGGGCCTGGGCCTGGGCCGGAAGCTCCATCCCGGTTTCCCACAAAGATGCAGGGGCTCAAGGCTCATCCACCCTCTGCTGTTCTCCCAGGCCACAGCTGGACAGGAAGTGGAGCAGCCGGGTCTCGAACCGGCGCCCATATGGGACGCTGGCGCTTCAGGCCAGGGCGTTAACTCGCTGTGCCACAGCACCGGCCCCAGTGGCCGATTTTTAGTTTGTGTGATAGCCACTCTCAGTTTTTAGCAGGAAGTGACTACAGGGAGCCGCTCTGCCTGGCCCCCGTGGGGCTGGGGCCTCGTTCTGTTTTTCCTTTCTTCACCTCAGTTACTCAGACAAGGCCGAAAGCTGTAAGACAGAGCCGCAGCAGGTGGTCTGCACTGCCCGGCCCCTCCTCCGTTCCCAGCCGCGCCTCTGCTGTCTGTGTTGAGATGCGGGTTACGGGCTTCAGTGGTCTCGCTTGAACACCCGGTGGCTCTGTACATTCACTGTACATCCACTGCCATCTAGAACGTTCCAGAATGTTCTCACTGTCCCCCAGAGCATCCATCCCTGTGCCCGCCAGCCCCAGCCCTCCCTCCATAGCACGGTGCACACGCGTGCACACCCGCCGCCTGCCCCTGGAGCCGCCTGTTCCGGACGTGGCCTTGATTAGGTCACATGACCGGGGCGGAGCGCCTGCCCCTGGTGTGCGGGCGCTGCTGCCCTGCGGCCTCTCCTCCGCGTGGGGCGGGGTGCCGTGGGGGACCTTGGTGTGTGGGGGCCATCGTGGTCGCTGCTGTGGGTGTGGGTGCGAGCTCCAACGCCCCCTCTGTGTCTCCCCGCAGATCTGGGCCGACCCTGGCAAGTACGCGCTCATGGGCGCCGCTGCCCAGCTTGGTAAGTGCCAGCTCTGGCCCGCGTGGGAGCAGGCCCCACGTGGCCCTGAGGCTGACGTCCGGCCCCGCAGGTGGCATCGTGAGGATGACGCTGAGCCTGACGGTGATCATGATGGAGGCCACCAGCAACGTGACCTACGGCTTCCCCATCATGCTGGTGCTCATGACCGCCAAGATCGTGGGCGACGTCTTCATCGAGGTGCGCTGGGCCCGGTCGGCGGGGGGCCGGAGGGGGCCGGGGCTGGGCAGCCCGAGCAGCGCGTGGCTCTCCCCCAGGGCCTGTACGACATGCACATCCAGCTGCAGAGTGTGCCCTTCCTGCACTGGGAGGCCCCTGTCACCTCGCACTCGCTCACCGCCAGGTAGGCGCCGGCCGTCGCCGCGGGCCCCTGCCCACCGGGGGAGCACGGGGCGTGCGGCACACGGCCTCCTCCCGTGCTCTCCGGCAGGGAGGTGATGAGCACCCCGGTGACCTGTCTGAGGCGGAGGGAGAAGGTGGGCGTCATCGTGGACGTCCTCAGCGACACGGCGTCCAATCACAACGGCTTCCCCGTGGTGGAGGACGCCGAGGACTCCCAGGTACCACGTCCGGCCCGGCGTCCGGCCCGGGAACTACCCTGGGTGGAGGGAGCTGGCCCCCTGCGCCTTCGGGCACAGCTGTGCGGGGCTGCTGTGGGTGGTGTGTCCTTGGTCCGGAGACTCGGCCGTCCCTGTCCCCTCCCGCGCTCTCCCTGCTCGGCTGGCCCGGGCCGGGGGTCCTGTGGGCGCCCGGGCCGAGCAGCCACAGGCCTGCTTCCCTCGCAGCCGGCACGGCTCCAGGGCCTGGTCCTGCGCTCGCAGCTCATCGTCCTGCTGAAGCACAAGGTGCGTGGGCGGCGCGTGGGCGGCGCGGGGTGGGCGGGGGGGCGGCCCCAGCGGCTCTGACCGGCCTCTCTCAGGTGTTTGTGGAGCGCTGCGTGGGCCTGGCGCCGCGGCGGCTGCGGCTCAAGGACTTCCGGGACGCCTACCCGCGCTTCCCGCCCATCCAGTCCATCCACGTGTCGCAGGATGAGCGCGAGTGCACCATGGACCTGTCTGAGTTCATGAACCCCTCGCCCTACACCGTGCCGCAGGTACATGGCGGGTGGGGCGGGCGGGCCCGGCGGGCGGGCGGGCGGTGCGCCCTGACGTCCTGGTGCTCCGTGCAGGAGGCGTCGCTGCCCCGGGTGTTCAAGCTGTTCCGTGCGCTGGGCCTGCGGCACTTGGTGGTGGTGGACAACCGCAACCAGGTGAGCTGTGCGGCCGAGACCCCGGCCCCACCCAGCCCCAGTGCGGCAGGGGTCCCGCCGTGGTGGGTGCTGACGCCATGCGTTGCTCCCGCAGGTGGTCGGGCTGGTCACCCGGAAGGACCTGGCCAGGTACCGCCTGGGCAAGGGGGGCCTGGAGGAGCTCTCGCTGGCCCAGACGTGAGGCCCTGGCCCTGCCCTCGGCACCAGCTCCCCGGCCCCTTTGTGCCTCCTTCCGGGGTCCCTGGTCTCTGGGCCAAAGCCTCCTTGCTCCCGGTGTGGTGGACGTAGGGCTGTGAGCACAGCCACGCCCTGGCTCGTGCACCTGCCCTGTGCCTCCACCTCGCTCCTCTGGGCCGGGGCCCTCGGGGTCTCCTGCAGCAGCCCCCCCCTCCCGACCGAGTGCTCCCTGGAGCCAGCAGGAGGGGCCGGTGTGAGACGGACAGGCTGCACCTGTCACCTCCGTGCCTCGCCCCACTTGGGGCGCGAGCCCCCCCAGGGAGCCCTGCCTGCACCCCGGGCCGGGGTCTCAGGTCCAGCTCACCACTGTCGCTTGAGCCTCGGGACCTGGGCATTGTGCGCAGGGGGCGGCTTCCTGCTGGGCCGGGGAGCCTCTGGGACGCTGGAGGCCACTTCTGTGTCCTGCCCGTTTCTGCCACAAGGTGGCGCAGGCCCCCGTGGAGGCTCAGTGCCCTCCCCAGGGAGAAGTAAAGGAGCCGCCAGAGACAACCAGCACTGCCTCCCCTCCCCTGCCTGGACCCTGTTCCTGCACCCAGGCCATGACGGGGCGGGGCCCCTCGGGCCCTGTGAGAGGGGGCTGCCCTCACTGGGGCCCTGGCCACTCGCCTGGGCGGGGTCCAGCCCGTGGGATCTCACAGACGGAACGCATGTGCAGTCCCCGCCCTGGTCGTTGTGTACTGGCTGCGTGTTGCAATGGCGATGTTTTGGATATATCAGGTCAAATAAAACGGACTTGACATTCACGGGCTTCATTGGCTTTCTCGGTGTGGAGCTTAGCTGCCGGGTAGCCGCCTCGGCGGCCTGTGCCCTCCGTCCCTGGCGGTGCCATCGCACCCTCTTGCCCCTCGGGGCTTCTGCTGTGATGGCTGCTGGCTGTGCCCTCTGGCCTGGGCAGGGCAGCAGAAGCGGCCCCTGGGCCGGCCTCCGGAGCAGGAGTTCCAGCGGCAGTTGGGCCCTGAAGTCCCGGGTTCTGGAAGGTTCCAGCTGCCCCTGCTGCCAGCTGCCCCTGCCCCCGCCGGATTCTGTGTGGAAGAAGGGGGCGAGAGGGCGGGAGTTTGTCCTCCACCCCACCTGCGCCCCGACCTCTCCCAGCCCTCAGACGCCCTGGCCTGGTGTCCAGCCAGGGGCCTGGGCCCGCAGCCTACACCACGGCGCGTGGCAGCTGGTGACGCCATGTCAGGTGAGCCGGGAGCCCGCAGGCCACGTGGGAGGCACTGTACTCAGACAGGCCCCGGGATCCCCTGGGCTCCCAGGTGCAGTGATTCGGGTCTTGGCTACCTTGACCCCACCCCGCAGGAGCCGCTGCCCAGGGTGAGCTGCCGAGGCGCCATCTCGTAGAGCCGGCCGCCAGCCCCCCGTCGGAGTCGCTGCCCTCCCAGCTGAGCACCCCCACCATGGAGGACCCGGAGCTCCTGCTGGCCAGCCCCGAGCCCTTGAGCCAGGGGGAGACAGAGCAGCATGGGTCCAGCCGCCCCCTGGTGTCCAGCGCCTCCAGGCCCGAGCAGGACACCACCAAGCGCTGGCAGCAGCTGGAGCGACAGTGAGCCCCCCCACCCCGGGGGCACGGCATGGGCGGGGGGGTCACGGTAGGCATGGCTGGACTGGGCGGCACTGGCCCCGGCTAGGGTGGCTGACCTGCAGGCCGAGGTGGCGCACCTGCGGGGTCACAAGGAGCGCTGTGAGCATGCCTCGCTGAGCCTGCTACGGGAGCTGCTGCGGCTGCGAGACCTGGAGCTGCAGCGCGCGGCGCAGACCCCCGAGAAGGAGGCGCTGGAGGTGAGCACGGGCCAGGCCGCAGGGGTCGCCCACGGTGGGTCCCAGCCTGCTCAGCCCTACACCCTCCCCCCGCAGCTCCACGGCCCCCAGAACCAGATGCAGGCCCTGGACAGGAGGTAAGCCACAGGGCCTGGGTGTGGCGGGGCTGCCGTGGGCCTGGGCGGAAGCCGCGCCTCGTTCCCCAGGCTGGTGGAAGTCCGGGAAGCCCTGAGCGAGGTCCGGAGGAGGCAGGCGCTGCAGGACGCCGAGCGGAAGGGCGCCGAGCAGGAGGTCCGCGTCAGGTGGGCTGCCCGGTGACCCTCACCCTCGCTGTCCGTCCTGCTGCTGACTCTTCTTGGGGAGAAGTGCCTGGAGGCTGGGCCCTGCCCCTCCCCCTGGGTGCCCACCAGGATTCCAGGTCTGGTCCCACGCCACTGCGCTCCCACACACTGCGCTCCTTCGGCTGCCGGCCAGTCCTGCCTTGCAGGCCGCCCGCTCAGCCTAGGCCACCCAGATGCCGGCGCTAGCTGGAAAAGGATTCTGTCCAGGGCCCCGCGCAGCCTTCCTAGGACACCCCAGCCCCGCCCCCCCAGCTGGGCCTCTGCCACTGTGCCCATGCCCTAGGCTGGCCAAGCTGACCGGCTTGCTGAGACAGGAGGAGCAGGCCCGGGAGGCCGCCTGCAGCACCCTGCAGAAGGGCCAAGAGGACAGCAGCCAGAGAGTGGACCAGGAGGTGGCCAGGATGCAGGTACCACGATGGGCGGGGCCTGGCCCGTGCCTTCCTTGCTGCCGGCTTCTGCCCACGTGTGGGGCCCATGGTGGCCGCCGTCAGTGCACTCAGAACTCAGTTCTGGCTTGGCAAGCGCGGCCAGGGGCAGATCCGAGCAGCCGCGTGTGGCCACGTGTGGCCGATGGTGCTGGCTTGGGCTCCCTTCACTGCAGACAGGGCTGGGGGTTGGCCAGGGCTGGGGGCGGCACCGCTGCCGCCTCTGTCCCCCTCCCTGTCCAGATGCGGCCCTTGTTCAGAGCCACGGCCCCTCCACAGCCATGAGCTCCCAGGACCCCGAGATCCCTGCACGTGCCGGGGCCCTGCTGCGGCAGGTCGGGGATGACCGAGCCCCCGCAGACCCCTGCGGGGCGGGGGCAGTGGCCAGGGTCTCCTGCTGCTGCCCACACTGTTCTGCTGTCCAGGTTGGCACGACGCAGTGGGGGGGCATCCGGCAGAGGGTGCCCAACCTCCTGGGACCGGAGGCTGCCCCTCACTGGACGGTCTCCCTTCTCCCCAAGCAGGGGGTGTCTGAGGGCTCCCGACCACACCCACTGAAGTCTTTTCGAGTAGTTTTATTGGCACGTGGCCGTGAGCGTGTAGGTACCGATTCTCATGGCCACTTCTGGAGCCACCAGGGCCGAGAGGCTGTGGCCCCACCCCTGCGAACCCCAAGCGCTGACCGCCTGGCTCCGCACTGACCTGCAGACCCAGCGGTGGGCGCCCTCCTGCTGGGGGGC
>CM027397.1:36071620-36101204 GCA_015711505.1 Sylvilagus bachmani
ACACGGGGTGGACACACGGGCTGGGGCAGGCAGAGGGGACACGGGGTGGACACACGGGGTGGACACACGGGCTGGGGCAGGCAGAGGGGACACGGGGTGGACACACGGGGTGGACACACGGGCTGGGGCAGGCAGAGGGGACACGGGGTGGACACACGGGCTGGACACATGGGCTGGACACACGGGGTGGACACACGGGGCTGGGGCAGGTGGGGGACACGGGGTGGATACACAGGGTGGACACACGGGCTGGGGCAGATGGGGGACACGGGGTGGACACACGGGGTGGACACACGGGCTGGGGCAGGTGGGGTGGGCACACGGGGTGGACACACAGGGTGGGGCAGATGGGGGACACTGGGGTGGGTAGACGGGGTGGGGCAGACGGGGGACACACAGGGTGGGGCAGACGGGGGACACACAGGGTGGGGCAGATGGGGTGGACACACGGGGTGGGGCAGACAGGGGACACACGGGGTGGGGCAGATGAGGGACACCAGGGTGGGGGACACACGGGGCGGAACAGATGGGTGGGCACATGGCTCAGGACCCGTCCGCTGCAGCAGGAGGGCGGCCGCCTGCTGGCGCAGTGCCGGGGCCTGGATGCGGCCGTGGTCCAGCTCACCAAGTTCGTGCGGCAGAACCAGGTGTCTCTGAACCGTGTCCTCCTGGCCGAGCAGAAGGCCCGGTGGGTGTCCTGGGGCAGGGGGCACCCAGTGTGCCCGAGTGCAGTGCGAAGCCGTACATGCCAGGGCAGAGTGGCCAACCCTGTGCCCAAGGCTGCCGCCCCTCCCCGGGTGGGGGACATGGCCCTGCACAACCCCTCTGTCCCCTCCCCCGATCCCTGGGATCCCCTGGGTGGTCCTGGAGGCAGCAGCCCAACCTGGGTGCCGTCCCGGGCCTGGGGCCGAGGCGCGGCCCAGCCCTGCTGAGGGAGGGTCTCGGCACCAGCGATGCCAAGGCGTGCTTGGAGGAGAGCCAGGCCGGGGAGTTGGCCTCCCACGTGCAGGAGAGCCTGCAGGCCATGCAGCGGGCCGGGCAGCTGGCCCAGCAGGAGACGCAGGGCGCACTGGAGCTGGTGAGGGGCCGGGCCGGGCAGGGCTGGCGGGGACCCCCATTCCGGGGCGCGGGGCCCTGGCCTGGGCCTCCTCTCCCGTCTTCCCACAGCTCCGAGAGAAGAACCAGGCCCTGGAGCGGGCGGTGGCTGAGCTGGTCCTGCAGGTGGAAGACCTGGGTGCCCACTGCCTGGCCCTGGGCTGCAGGCTGGACCTGCAGGAGCAGACCCTGGGGCGGAGGCTGTGGGCGGTGAGTCCCCGCGGGGAGGGCGGCCCAGCTCGGTCTCTGTGGAAGCAGCTTTATTGAGAAGTCAGCACAGCACGGCTCCGCTCTGAGCACCCAGTTTTAGAAGGCGCTGTCCCCCCAGTGCAGCCCCGGGTGCCCCTTTGCCCCACCTCCCAGAGTCCACTTCCTGTGTGGGTCCGCCAGTCGTGGGGACCCACAGCCCGGGCCTCCCCTAGCCGAGCGCTCTGTCCCCGCGAGGCGGTGGTTCAAAGGTTAATGGGGGGGGGTCATGCTGCCAGGAACCGGGCCGGGTGCTGCTGAGCCCCCACTCTGCGGGCTCGCTGTGACAGATCAGCCCCTGCAGGGCGGCCAGCCGGCTGTGAGCGTGCCCTGCCCTGGCCCAGGCTTTCCGGAGGTGGCCCTGCTGGGGAGGGCCCTGGGGCAGCCTGGCTCCCGTCCTGCAGGTCTGGGGGCGTGCGGGCCCGTCTGTCCATGCCCCAGCCCTCATGGAGTCTGATTCCAGGCGAAGACGGAATGGGAGGGGGCCGAGAGGAAGTCCCTGCAGGACCTGGCCCTGTGGCGGCAGGAGGTGGCCGGGCAGCTGGGGGAGCTGCGGGACAAAGTGGACGGCCTCCCCCTGCAGGTGGGCACGGGCATGCCGCCCCTCCCACCCCTGCGGCCCTGGGACCGCCGGGGCTCCCCGCGAGCCAGCTGTGCCTGAGTGGCCCGGCCCCGTTTCAGGTGGAGGGCGTCTCGGACAAGTGCTTCTTCCACAAGAACGACTCGGACCTGAAGATCGCGGCCGAAGGCAAGGCCAGGTGAGGGCCTCCGCCGGCGGGGGCTGCGGAGAGGGCCGGCCGCCCCTCCCCCGCCGCCTCAGGCCGCACCTCCCCCCTCGGCCGCAGGGAGCAGGAGGTGGGGGCCGTGCGGCAGGAGCTGGCCGCCCTGCTGTCTCGCGTGCATCTGCTGAAGGAGGACAACCCGGGGCGGAAGATCGCTGAGATCCAGGGCCAGCTGGCCACGGTACTGCCCGCACCCAGCCCCGGGCGCCCTGGGGAGCAGCCGCCAGCCCTGGCCGGGGCGCCCTGGTGCGCCCTCCATGCCCCGCCGAGCCTGGCTCTGCTTAGTTCCAGAGCCAGATGATGAGGCTGGGAGACAGCATCCAGGCCCACAGGACCGTCCAGAACCTGAAGCTCAACGCCGAGGCCAAGCTGGTGAGGGGACGCCCCGGGGCCCCGCCGGCCACTGCGGGCGTCTCTGGGAGACGGGCAGTAACCCCCGCCCCGCCCCCAGCGCACGGAGGAGATGGCCGCGCTGCGGGAGAGTGTGCTGCGCCTGTGGAGTGAGGAGGGCCCCTGGGCGCTGACTCTGGGCAGCAGGCGGCTGCTCATGTCCCTGGTGCGACAGCGGTTCTTCGTCAAGGACGTGGGCGCCGGCGAGCTGGCCCCCGTGAACCAGTGGGGCGTGTACCAGGCCGTGAGGTGGGCACAGGCGCCCGGCGGGGCGGGCGGGCGGGCAGCGGGGCCCGGGTCCCTCAGCCACGTGTCCGGCAGGTGGCTGCGGTGGAAGGCCGTCCTCATGACGCTGAGGGCCCTGCGGAGGCCGGGACGAGGCCGGGAGCCTGCGGCGCTGCCCCCCCGAGTGCCCCTGCCCCAGAAATAAACGCGCCAGCTCTTCACCGATGCAGCCAGCGTCCCCCGGGCTCGCGGGCTGACGGGCAGGGAGAGGCCTGTCGTGGGAGGGGTCAGCGCAGCGGCCCCGCCCCAGGAGTCCAACGCCTTTCCTGTCTGCCAGCCCAGCCCTGGCCCGGCCCCTCCCTCGGTGGTCGTGGGAGTGGACCCGCACCCTCCCTGACCCACCGAGAGCATCTGGGGGCAGGGACGCTGAAGGGCAGGTGCCCGAGCCCGCAGGCCAGTGGTGGCCTAGCCCGGGGCGCGCCTGGGAGGCAGTGGCTGGAGCGTGCCCCCTCCCTGCCTCTCCACTCCAGGGGAAGCCTGGGCCTCCTGCTGCAGCGAGGGGCTGCAGAGTGCAGGGCTCCCTGGGTGGGCAGGCGGCGGGGGAGGGCTGCCCCTGGCTGCTGACCTGGGCTGGCGTGGATCTGGCCTCCCTGGGGCACAGCGTGTGGAGCCAGGCCCCGGGTCTCCGTGCAGCTGCACAGAGCTCCATGGGCGGGGGCAGCCCGGCCTGGGCACCGTCCCCCCCACGCGGCTCTGCCCCTTTCCTGATCTGCAGCCCAGGCCGCGGAAGGAGGAGGCTGCTCCCTGCCTGGACAGGGCGTCCCCGTGGGCCGCCGTGCATGGAGGCCCCAGTGCCCCTGAGCCCTGTGGCTAGGCCTCGGCCAGCTGTGGCCCCTCCAGGGCCTGGGTGCCCGGCAGCTCAGGGCCGGCCTCCGCCGACCAGCTGGCCAGCAGGTCGCTGAAGTCCGGGGTGCCCGGGGGCAGCAGGGCGCCGGGCGCCGGCTCCCTCCAGAAGGACCCAGGCAGCTTCCGCTGGGCCATGGGGGTGATGTGGCCATACTTGCGCTCCAGCCTCAGCCTGCGCCCCGCCGCCACGCCCGGCTCGCTGGGCTCCGGGAAGCGGCGCAGCCCGAAGTCGAAGAGCTCGGCCAGGGGCCCCAGCGGCACCACCCCCGCCCCGCTGGCACCCGGCCTGCGCGCCCGCCCCTCAGGCGCCCCGGGCGAGCAGGTGCCAGGCTCCACGGCCCGCTCGGCCCCCAGGGGCCGGCCCGCGGCCAGGCGCTCTGGCTCCGCCCGGCAGTCAGCATACACATCATGGGCGTCTGGGTCCTGCCCCTTGTCCTTGCGGCCGAAGTATCGCTGGATGTCGCCGCTGATGAGCTCTGAGAAGCGCAGCAGCCGCAGAGGCGTCTCGGGGCTGCCGGGGGCAAGCGGGGCGGCCCCTGAGCGCCAGGGCCCCGGGCTGCAGCCGCTCAGCCCTTCATTCTCCAGCCACGGGTTCTGGTCCTCCTCCTCCTCTTCCTCCTCTTCCTCAGACGTCCCTGGGGGCTCAGGGGCAGGGGGCAGCAAGGGCCCGTGGGACGGCAGGGGTAGCGGGAAGCCGCACAGGGGCCTGATCACGCCGGCGGCCATCTCCTCACCTGGGGCGGAGGCGCTGGCTGGGGAGGGGAGAGGGCAGGTCGGTGCTGAGGCCCCCAGGGATCCAGGCCGGGCCTGTGTGCACGGAGGGCACCGCACAGACAGCGTGGGCGTGCGCTGAGAGCAGTGCCCAGGTCAGGGGCCAGGAACAGCTGGGTTCTGCCACCCAGGGAGCCCCAGGGGAAGCCGGGAGGGGAAGGGGGCCTGGCGGGAGGGCTGGGGCCCTGTCCTTGCGCAGTCAGGGTCCTGGGTTGACCAGACCTGTGTAGCCGGGGCCAGCAAGGGAGGCCCGGGCAGCGTCTCCCAGATCCAAATCCCGAGCCCTGGCCTCCACAGCAGGGCGGGAAGAGGGGAGGTGGGGAGGAGATGCAGGCGCCCAGAGGGTGGGACCCCTGCCCCGGGAGGGTTCCCACAGCCGCCTCCTGTCCCAGCTGTCTGGCCCTGGGCCAGCTCGGCCCTCCCTCCCTCCCCGGTGGTCCCCAGGGCCCCGCAGCCCCTGTCCCCCTGCAGGCCCGGGCTCCTACCTGGCTGGGCCACAGCTCGCTCGGCAGGCCCGCCCCACCTGGGCTCAAGCATTTATAGGCAGGCCCTGTGGCCGCCCAGCCTGGCAAATATTTGGCGACGGCATTGTCATCGCCGACTGGGCAAATAGAGCCCGTTTGCTTTAGCGCCCGGCAACCAGGGCCCGGCGGGGGAGCGCCAGGGCTGGCCCCACCTGTGGGCGGCCTGCCTGGGGACCGTGGAGTGTTTGCCGGGGCCCAGCTGGCTGCACCTGGGCCCTTATCTCTGACACCGACTGGGGCCTGTGCCGGGCCTCGTCAAATAGGCGGAAAATTAAATTTCATGCTATTTTGAGTTCTGGAGTAGGCACTCTCGAAGGCGCCCTGCCCCCGCGGCTCCGCGGTAAACGGTGCTCACCCAGGGCTGGGGGGGGCAGGGCAGGAGGGAGCCGGGACCACCCTCAGCCAGTCCAGGTGTGGCTGTGAGCCGGGCCCCTGCTGGCCACAGGTCTGCCCGCGCCCACCGCTGCCCCTGGCCTAGCCCTGGGGTGGGAGCCCTTCCTGCCAGTCCGACCCTCTAATCCTGCTGGCCTCAGACACTGGCCCCACAGCTCTCTAGCGCCCTGGGGCTGTTCCAGTCCTGGTCAGCAACTGGAAGTCTCAGAGCGGGAGGCCAGAAGTCCACGTCGGGCGTCCCGGGGCTCTGTCCCCCTCTGCTCCGCCAGCCTCAGGAATCCCCTGCTGCCGTGGGGCCTAATCCCGTGTGACACCACCCAGCCCGCTGAGGTCAGCTTCTGAGGGCCCAGGCGGACGTGGGCTTGGGGACATGCTCACCCGGCCCCTGGAGGAGCCACCGTGACCCCAGACACCGGTCCGGAGCCCAGGTTGCCGTGTGCACATCGTGTCCCCACAACACTGTCCCGTCTCTAGGTACTGGCTCTCCCTGTCCAGGGGCTGGGAGGGCTGGGGGTGACACCCGCCTGCCTCCTGGGTCCTCGCCCCAGGGCTCCAGGCACCAGCCCCTTCGAGGGGAGTTTGGTACCTCCCACCCCGTGACACCCACAGCCCGTGGCATCTGGACCACAGCTGGGCCCACGCAGATCTGCCCCGCCACTGCTGCTGTCCCTCTGGGCACCTGGACAGCAGGAGATGGGGGTGGGGGCTGGTGAGGGCCTGCAGGATACCCTCTCTGACCACAGGATTTGGGGGCCTGGGCACCCCTGCCCCGACCTGCCCAGGACCCCAGACGAGCTGGGCAGAAGCGGGGGCTGCAGCTGCCAGGGCGTGGCCACAGCGCCCCCTGGAGGCCGCCAGAGGCAGAAGGCACCGGGCGGCTGGGGGCAGCGCTGGCCCCGGGCACATCTCCGAGTGGAGGGGCACACGGGAGGGTGTGGGGCGTGGCTTCCGTGTTGCACCTTGGCTCGCACAGGAGACGGGACCACAGAGGCTGGGCCCGCCTGGCACCACACACCCTGCTGCAGAGGACCCCCCACCCCTGTGGTCGGGGAAGGGGCTTCAGGGAGGAGGTCAGCTGCCCTGCCTGCCGCTGTCCCGGCCGACTCGGCGTGCGGTGGAGCCGACGGCCTCCAGGAGGCAGGGGGGCCCAGGGGAGCCCCCGCGCTGCGGGCTCTGCACACAGGTGAGGAGCTGGGCCCAGGGGTGGCACGGGGGTCCCCGGGGACTCAGGCCACTGGCACCTGTGAGCCCTGCACCGGGGAGAAGCCTGTGTGTGATTTTAGCCCCTGAGCGCGTGTGCAGGAGGCAGTGAGGGCTAGAGCTGTGGGGCAGCTGGGTGAGGCCCCGCACCCTGCCCCCAGCCCCAGCCCCCCGCCCCCGACCCCCGGCCCCAGTCCCCGGCTCAGTCTCTGACTCTCAGGGCCTCGAGTTGTGCTCGGGCTTTTGTCTGCTTGATAGGAGGCCTTCGCGGAAACCCCAGGCTGGGGGAGAAGGTGGAGCAGGCGGGTGTCTGGGGAGGGGCGTGGGGGTGCACATCGGCTGGGGCAGTGGCAGGACAGGAGCGAGTCCTCTGGCTTGAGCCAGTTCCGGCTGGGCTGGGGGCCGGCAGGTGGGCGCGGAGCCTCCCCTTGTGTTTCTGGCGCCAGGCTGGTGGCCAGGGCCGGTCCGGGCGGCCACAGGTCCCAGCCCCTGCTCCCCGCCCCCTCCGTGGGTCTCTTGCCAGGCCTGGGGCGGAGCGGGGTGGGGGTGGGCTGGGCGCTTCCAGAGGCACAGGCCTGCCAGTCCCCACGCAGCAGGATCGATCTTCCTGGGAAAATCGATAACTCCAGGGTGTCAGCTCCGAGTGCCGCTGTGCCTGGGGGGGCTGTGGCGGAGCAGCCCATCAGGGGACGTCTGTGTGCGCTAGATAGCGAGGGCTGAGGCGTGGTTCAGGTCCCTGGGCGGGGGGGCCTGGGGACTCCCATCTCGAGAACCCGTGGCCAGCACCGGCGGTGGCCACCCCAGGCCCCCTCCCCTGTCGCTGCCCAGCATCTGTGCCGCCTCTCGGCCTGCAGACCCGTCTGTCCCTGTCCCTCCTCTTCTTGGGACACCAGCGTCCACCCTAGTCCGGGACGACCCCACTCCCACGAGCTGGATCAGCAAAGGTGCCCGTGACTGGGGGACACCGCTCACCCCAGCACAGCGGCTCCCCGTGCTCACCACAGCCGGCACCGGGCACCGGAGCCCATTTCACAGCCGGGACTCAAAGGGTTAAGTCGCCCATGTCAGCTCTCTTGCCAGCCCCTGGTCCAACGCGGCCACCACTGGCCGGAATCCCCTGGCCCCACCTGCCTGTCAGCACCAACCCTGAGGGCCCTTTGACCTCCGCCTCTTCCCAGAAGCCCTCCAGACTGCATCCTGGGCTGACTCTGCCCCCCCCCCCAGGGTGCTCTGCGGGGCACGCTGGCCTGGCAGTGGTGCTGGGGTGGAACAGGTGGGGCCGGCCGAAGAGGACCTGGGCAAGCAGGTGCCTCTGTTGACACAGCACAGCCAGCAGGCCGGGGCGGGGGGGCACCCAGGGCCTGGCTCACACCCCCAGGCTGCAGTCCCTGACCTGAGGCAGGCTCTGAGCTGGTCCAGAGCTCCTGGCACTGAGAGTGCCGGGCAGGACCCCGCTTTCCTCCCGCCCTCCCTGGCTCCCCTGGCCCAGCAGAGGGCTGGGTGGGAGCCACACCGCACCCAGAGGGGGTGGCCCTGTTCCAGGCAGTGGCATAGCCGCAGCGGCACAATGCCGGGCCCCAGAGTCCTGCACAGAGCTCCGGACGTCATGGAGGCGTGAGGGGAGTGAGAGGCGGCCCGCGGATCCCTGCTAATGGCCTGGGAAGCAGCGGAAGACGGCCCACGGGCCCGGGCCCCTGCACCCCTGCAGGAGCCTGGGGTGGAGCTCCTGGCTCCCGGCTTCAGCCTGGCCCAGGCCTGACCATCTGGGGAGTGAACAGCAGGGGGAAGACCTGTCACTCTGCCCCTCAAATAACTAAATCTCAATAATTACTTTGAGATGCACGCACAGATGTTCAGATGTTCTGTATCTCTCCTGATGCAGACGCCTTGTCAGTGGAGATGAGCGAGACAGAGGCCTGGCCGGCTAGGGTAGCGAGGTTGGCCGGGGCAGGGCCTTCGTCGGGTGGGCGGCCCGGAGCCAGGGGGCTGCCGCACGCCCGGGGAGGCGAGGGTGCGCCCCAGAGCCCAGTGCGCAGTCTGGTCAGCCTGGGGCCTGAGGGCGCAGGGTCAGGGGTTTGCAGTCGACCTGGGAGAACTCCCGGCAGGTTCCCCTGCTGGCCGCCCCGAGGGCGCTGTGGCCGGTGGCTCCTTGGCCCCAGCGCAGGGGGCCGGGCTGGGACCGTCCCGGACAGAGGCCGGGACTCTGCACTGTGCAATCCCGGAGCTCCGAGGATGCTTGGTTCCCAGGCCCCTCACACACAGGCATATTTCTAACTTCTTAGCTCTCACGTGCACGGATTTAGATTTTTTTGAGAATTTATTACTTATTTGAAAGCGTGGGGGCGGGGGCCCACTCCCCAAGCGCCCGCCGCGTCTCCCAGGTGCGTCGGCTGGAGGCTGGGTGGGAAGCCGAGCCGCCGGGGCTCGATCCACGCCGTGGGTCGCAAGCAGAGCGCGCCCCTGGATCTCAACTCTCAACAGGAAACGCGACTCCCGCAGGGGAAGGAGGAGGCCATTCGGAGCTCAAAGCCCTGGGAAGGAGACGAAGGGGCCGCGCACCCGGGAGGCCGGCGCGGCGCAGAACTACACTTCCCGGCCACCCTCGCGGCGTGCCGGGGGCGGGGCCTGGACCGGAAGCGCCCCGCAGAAGCGCGTCATTTCCGCCGCGCGCCTGGGCCGCACGTTCTGTAGTCGTGAGCGGAGGCCTGGGACGGCGCTCGGCTTCCGGGTTCGGCGCCGGAAGTGACGCGCGCGGCGCGCCGAGGCCGGCATGAGCTGCGTGCTGGGCGCACCGGCGGCCGGGTGAGTCCCGCGGGGCGTCGGCGGGCGAGGGCGGGGCCGGCGGGCGGGCCGGGCGCTCACCGGCGTCTGTCTTCCAGGGCCGTCCGGACGCTGAGGCTGCTGGGCCGAGGCCTGCACTCGCCGCCCGGCCTGCGGGCTCGGGCCCCGTCGGCGGCCGAGGGCGGCGAGCGCGAGGACGAGCCTGGCCGCCCCATCCGGTTCTCCTGCAGCAGGGCCAGCCCGGCCCGCTGGACGGTGGCGCAGTCGCTGGGCCGGCAGCAGCAGCGGCCGTGGTGGAAGGTGCTGCCGGTGAGCCTGTCGCTCATGCTGCTCGTCGTCTGGTGCTTCCTGCGGCCGGAGAGCGGCGCGGACCTGTGGCTGCAGCGGGTGCTGGACGGAGAGGGGCCGGCGCACGGCGGCCGCGCGGAGGCCCCCGGCGCGCGGGCCTAGCGCGGACAGTTGTCAATAAACAGCCCGACCTCGTGGCGTCCCCGTGTCCATCAGAAGTGAGAAGCGCCGCAGGCGCCCGGCTGTTCCCTCCCGGGTCCGATGGCGGGGCCCCCGGGGGTCTCGGCTGCGCATTCTCCCCTCAGAGGGGAGGGGCTCGGGGCGCGGCCCCTCCCACGAGGACCCCAGACTGCGCCCGGGCCCCCGCGGGTGCCTTAGGTTCCCCCGGGCCGGCTCGTCGCCCACGGCCTGCGAGCCGGGGTCCCGGGGCTGGGCTCGTCCGAGGGGGTCCCCGCCTGCTGTCCCGATCCCCCGAGGGGTGCCCTGTTCTCCGGGTGGCCGAGATGTGCGGGATCCCTGCGGCCTTTGCGGAGGCCAGGGTGAGCGCTTCACGCGCGCCCAGCCCTCCCGGGGAGCCCCTGGCCCGTGCGTCCCGTGCTGCCCCCGGGAGTGGAGCGGGCGGGACGCGGGCCCCGCAGCCGCCCTCCGCCCTCCCTGCAGGCCTCGTGCGGTGCGTGGCGCTGTGCGGGAGAACGAGAAAAAAAAGGCAAAAGCGGAGACCCCCGCGCGCCCGCGGAACGGTGCTCCGTCGTCTGGGTTCGGGCGCGCGGAGCCGCCTCCCGGCCCGTCCGGGGTCCACGAGCCGCGGCCCCTGGGCCTCTCGTGTCGGAACTCGGTGCGGTCCCACGGCCGGGCAGATCCGGCTGCGGGGGCGTGGCCGGCGCGCGGGGAGGAGGAGGCGGGGCCTGTGGGGGCGTGGTCTCCGGGCGGGGAGGAGGAGGCAGGCCTGGGGGCGGGGCCTGCGGGGCGTAGCTGTCGGGGCCGTGGTCTCCACGGGGAGGCGGGGCCGGGGGCGCGGGTGGGCTCTGCGCGCAGGGAGATCGGGGGCGGCGGGCGCGGCGCATGCGCGTTGCATTGTTTGGATAAAATGCTGTCGGTTTCGAAAGCGGCGGCGGCGAGCGCGTCCCCCCCCCCCCCGCACAACGAGAAGCCGACGCACTACCGGTCAGTGCCCGCGCACCCCCGGGCGGGCGCGGCGAGCGGCGTCTGTCCCCGCAGGGACCTGAAGCAGTTCCGCACCGAGCAGTGCGCGCGGCACCGGCCGTCCACCTGCTCCCACCGGCACTCCCGAGCCAGCGGCGGCACCTTCGGCTGCAGCGCGGACGGGTACTGCGCCAAGCGCGACGCGGCCTCCGGCCTCTGCCCCGACGGCGACGGGTGAGGCGCCAGGGCCGCGGGCCTGGGGCTGGGGCGCGTGCACTTGGGGTCCCGACCCCCGACCAAGGAGCTGGTTCTGCACGGGAGACCCCCTGGGGGGCGGGGGGCTTGCCTCCAGAGCCATGTGCACTTGGGGTCCCGACCCCTGTCCAAGGAGCGATTCCCCAGGGACCCCTCCCCTCTGGAGCTGCACAGAGACCCCGTGGGGGAGGCGGGGGGGGGGCTTGCCGCCAGGGGCGCGGACACTTGGGGTCCTGACCGACGTCAAGGAGCTGGAGCTGCACGCGAGACCCCTGGGGGAGGGGCCCAGGGCTGCCTCCTCTGCTCTCTGAGCGGCCCTTGGCACGTGGTGCCGTGCTCAGGCCGTGGTCTGTGCGGACCTGTGGCTGTGCCCGGCTGCCCGGGCGGGGGCGTGTCCGGCTCCCGCCTTCCTGGAGGGCTGCTCCAGCGGTCACTCGGCCAGCTGCTGCTGTTCCTCGGGGAGCAACCTCTGGCTGGGGCCTCGGCGGCGCGCAGAGCCCCGCGCCCTGCGCAGCGCAGCTGCTGTGCCCTGGGCAGGGCCGTGGGCTCCTCCGCCCGGGCGAGGGCGGTCAGTGAAGTTCCCGGATCCACAGGCGGAGGGGGGCGCGGTGCAGGCGTCTCAGCCGCAGCACGCCGGACCCGAGGCACACGCTGGCCCGCTGACCGGTGGGGACGGCGTCCCTCGTGGCCAGGCGCCGCCCAGCTGGGTCCCCAAGGCACACGCTGGCCCGCTGACCGGCGTCCCTCGTGGCCAGGCGCCGCCCAGCCCTCCTCCAATTCCTCTGCTGAGTCTTGAGCTCTGCCTGGGGCTGTGTCCTCTGGATCTGACCTCAGACCAGAGGGGGCGGCGACTCCCTCCCGGCCGCAGCGGGGGTCCCGCGGGGCTGGCCAGCGGCCTCACCCTCCCTGCATCGTCCCGGCACCGCATTCCTTTGTGCGTGGTCAGCACCCCGCGGCCGCCACGCTGGGTGGCCGGCCTGTCCACGCGGGTCCGCCCCCGTGTCCCCCTGTCAGCCGCCCGCCCCCGCGCACCGCGCCTGGCCGCAGGCACAGGGTCCGGCCGTGTGGCGCCCCGCCTGGGCAGCTGGGCATCTGCTGCCCCCCTGAAGGGGCGCCCTGCTGGGGGCACCCGCGACTCCTGGGAAGGCTGAGGGCGGCGCCCTGCGTGGCCACAGGCACAGGTGACCCTCAGGTGTCCTGGAGGGGCAGTGCCGTCTGGGGGGGGGGACTGAGCCGCTGCAGCCCCTCAGCCCCTGGGCCTGGGGTAGGGGCCTCCCAGCCCGCAGCCTCCACCCACAGGGAGCCAGGACGCAGTTAGGCAGTGATGGGTGGCATCCGGCCAGGGCTCTGGGGGTCTTTGAAAGGAGGGAGCCCCAGTGTGCAGAGGCGGGGCAGGGAGGAGGCCCTGTGACCCCTGACCCCACCCTGCCCCATGACCCCTGGCACCAGCCCCTCCCCGTGACCCCCGACCCCACCCTGTGACCCCCGACCCCACCCTGGCTGCCCACGGGCTTGTCTTTTTGCAGTCATTTTATTTTTATGTTCACTGATTTCTTATCACTTTTTTTAAAAAAAGATTCATTTGTCTGAAAGGCAGAGTTACAGAGAGGCAGAGAGAGGGGGAGAGAGAGATGTCCTACAGTGCTGGTTCACTCCCCAGATGGCCACAGCGGCCAGGCTGAGCTGATCTGAAATCTGAAGCCAGGAGCCCCTTCCCAGTCTCCCATGGGGTGCAGGGCCCAAGGACCTGGGCCATGTCCACTGCCCTCCCGGGCCACAGCAGGGAGCTGGATGGGAAGTGGAGCAGCGGGACTAGAACCAGTGCCCGTGTGGGATGTCTGCACTACAGGCGGCGGCTTTACCCACTACACCACAGTGCTGGCCCCTCGGCACTCGTTTTAAAAGATGTTCACTTTCGGGGCCGGCGCTGTGACTCACTAGGTTAATCCTCCGCTTGCAGTGCCGGCATCCCATATGGACACCGGTTCTAGTCCCGGTTGCCCCTCTTCCAGTCCAGCTCTCTGCTGTGGCCCAGGAGTGCAGTGGAGGATGGCCCAGGTGCTTGGGCCCTGCACCCCATGGGAGACCAGGAGAAGCACCTGGCTCCTGGCTTCGGATCAGTGTGGTATGTCGCTCCTTCGGCCGCAAAAGGAACGACGCTGCTCGCAGTTAATCGGTCTTCAGTAGACTTTTACTTAGAAAGAGTGGGGGACCGGGAGAAGGGGGAGAGATGGCGCGCACGGTCCTTAAGGGGGAAAGCTGGCGTGCGTGCTCCTTCTCCCGCGGTCTGCTTATATACCGAATTCAACCAATCACAGTCATTCAATCACAGTCCATGCCCAGAGTTCTCCAGTCCGGCACTTGATCACGCTCAGCTGTGGAGTCAGGGCATCAGCGCCATCTTGTTGTTTACCACGATCCTCAGCTAGATGGAAAGTTCAATCAGCTGCTACATCCGCATTACTGCTATAAGCCACGCCCAGCATGGGGGGTCCCATGGCAGGCCTGTCCGTGGTCCCCACAGTGGTACACCCTCTCTCTCTGTTTCTCTCTCACTGTCTAACTCTGCCTGTCAAATTAAAAAAAGAGCTTCCTCTCATCTACTCGAAAGGCAGAGTGGTTCACTCCCTAGTTGTCTGAGACGGCCAGGGCTGTGCCGGGCTGAAGCCAGGAGCTTCTTCCGGGTCTCCCCCGAGGGTGCAGGCCCCAGGGCCTGGGCCGCCCGCTGCCTCCCGAGTGGCAGCTTCACAGTGGTGCCCGCGCCTGCCCGCAGCCGTGTTCTGGTCCCGCCACCCTGTTTGCCTGCCCGGAAGACCGGAGAGCCTGGTGTATCCCGCAGCTGGTCGGGTCAGGCCGTGGCCGTGCAGGGCCAACGGGATCTGGTGGCAGCAGGCGGTGCCGAGCGTGGGAGGGTTGGGTGGGTTCCGGCGGCGGGCTGTGGCTGCTCGGGCCTTCCTGCGCTGGATGGGAGGTTAGCAGTCTTCGCGGAAGCGTCTCCGCGTCCTGGGAGCCGCTCAGGCTGGCAAGTCTGAGATGAGCGGGAGGGGGGGATCCCCTGGGGGCTCTGGTTGCCATCGCAACAGTCCTGGTTGCAGGGGGTGGCCCTGGGTGCCCGGCGAGAGCTGCGAGGGAATCGTGGGCCGCAGGGTTTGCTGTTTGTCTCTGAAAGAGTTAGCTCTTTCACTTGGAAGGCAGAATTACGGTGAGCGGTGAGCGGGCTGAAGGTGCGAGGGGGGAATTTTTTTTCCATCTAGTGGTTCATTCCCCACATGGCCACGACAGCCGGGTCTGGGCCAGGGCTGGGCCAGGAGCTTCTTCCGGGTCTCCCACACGGGTGCAGGGCCCAAGCGCTCTGGCCATCCTCCACTACTTTCCCAGGCCACAGCAGAGGGCAGGATCAGAAGTGGAGCAGCCGGGACTTGAACCGGTTCTTGAGTGTGGGCTGCTGGCACTGCAGGCGGCAGCTCAGCCTGCCGCTCCTCACCCCCAGCCCGGGGAGCGCAGATTCTGAATTTGGGCACAGCTGATGCCCACCCAGTGAGCGTGCTGCGTCTGGGGGCCGCGTCCCACGGTGTGGGGGGTTTGTCAGGCCGGTGCCGGTGGAGCCCGAGTTCCACTCCTCACCCAGCAGGGAAGAGACTCGGACTGGGCGGTCCCCAAGGGGCTCCTTCCCATCTGAGGCAGCCCCGGCAGGTGCGCCCAGCACCACCGCTTACGTCTGTCGGCTTCCAGTGGCACTCGAGATGGTGCCCCTGCCTGTCTGCTGCCCTTGGCAGCCTGGGCTCTGCGCTCCTGGCAGCGTGGGGTCCCTGTCTGTGACCCCCCCCACCCAGGGCCAGCCTGGAGGGCACTCAGTCCCCACGCCCCACAGTGCTGGAAGCTTCCCGATCCACCGCTGCCCTGTGCCACCGTGTCTGCAGCCGCGTGGGTCCCGAGCCCCTCTCGGGGTCCCAGTCTCCCCTCTCCCCACTTGTCAGGACGTCGTGCGGTCTGCCTGCAGGCCGGGAGCTTGGGCCTCGCTCACAAAATCACAGGGACGTCGGGAAGGGTGATCTGCACGGGGGCCGCGTCCTTGTAGCTGAGGGAGGGCCCTGGGCGGCCCCAGGTGGGAGGAGGGGCAGAGCCTGGCTTCTTCCCTCCCAGGTGTCCCTACCTGCACCGCACCACCGGGGCATGGAGCGCAAGTACCAGCTGCGCTACTACGAGACGGGCACCTGCAGCCACAAGACGGACACCCGGGGCCGCTGCGTGAAGAGCGGGCCACACTGCGCCTTCGCACACGGCCCGCTGGACCTGCGCCTGCCCGTGTGTGACGTCAGGTGAGCCGGGCCTGGCCCCGGTGAGCCCCGGCTCCGTCTCGCCCCTGCGGGATCCCCTCCTGTGTCCTGTGACACAGCCCAGCCAGAGCGCCAGCTCTGCCCGCAGCTGGGTGGGCACTGGGGGGCCCAGCCTCACCTGCCGGGCAGCCACACACAGTGACGGGCAGGCGGTGACCCCGGCGCGGCCCTGACCCCGTGTTGCTTGGCCGCAGGGAGCTGCAGGCACAGGAGGCCCTGCACAGCGGGCAGCCCGGCGGGGGAGACGCCGGCCCCGACCTGCAGCCCGGGGTCCCGGCCAGCCAGGCCATGATCCAGAGGATCCTGGGCGAGGACCCCCACTGGCAAGGTAACCCCGGGGCAGCTGCTGCTGCTGCGGCCGGACGGGCCAGCCACGGGCATCGCCTCAGACCCGCTGAGCCCGTCCCTGTCCCCAAGGTGGCCTGTGGGACTGGAAGCCAGGGTCTGTGACCCTCACCCCTGCTGGGGTCACAGTGGGGTGAGCATGCACCCAGCGCTGGGCTGGGGTGATGGCGCAGTGGGGGACACCTGGCCCGGCCCTGGACTGCCGTCCCTCGTGGTTCTGCCGCGTCCAGGGGTGGGCCTCTGTGTGGTGCTCAGAGCAGCAGCTCTGGATCCCGGGGACTGGCGGAAATGCGGTTGCTGGCCCTCCCCGGGGCCGCGTGGCGGCCTGGGGAGCAGGGAGCCTGGGGTTCTAACGTGAAGCCGATCTTCTACACTGCGCCATTCTGCGGCATTGGTCTCACTCGGCTTGTGTCACGACTGCCTCTGGTTCCAGAACATTCTCTGCCCTGCCGCCAGCCCATGTCCTGGGACTGCGTGTGCCGCTGGCGTCGTCTCGGCCGGCGGGCGGGGGCAGCTCTGTGGCTGGGGTTGTTCCAGCGATGGTGGTCGAGGTTCTGTTTTTGTTTTATTTAAGATTTATTTGGCCAGCGCCGTGGCTCAACAGGCTGATCCTCCGCCTTGCAGCGCTGGCACACCGGGTTCTAGTCCTGGTCGGGGCGCCGGGTTCTGTCCCGGTTGCCCCTCTTCCAGGCCAGCCCTCTGCTGTGGCCCGGGAGTGCAGTGGAGGATGGCCCAGGTGCTTGGGCCCTGCACCCCATGGGAGACCAGGAGAAGCACCTGGCTCCTGCCATTGGATGAGCGCGGTGCGCCGGCCGCGGCAGCCATTGGAGGGTGAACCAACGGCAAAGGAAGACCTTTCTCTCAGTCTCTCTCTCTCACTGTCCACTTTGCCTGTCAAAAATTTTTAAAAAATTTAAAAAAATTTATTTATGTGTCTGAAAGGTGGAGTTACAAAGGCAGAGAGAGAGAGGGAGAGAGAGGTCTTCCACCCGCTGGTTCACTCCCCAATGGCCGCATGCCAGAGCTGGGCCCATATGAAGCCAGGAGCTGCTTCTGGGTCTCCGATGCGGGCGCAGGGCACAAGCACCTGGGCCATGTCCACTGCTCTCCCCAGGCCACAGCAGGGAGCTGGATCGGAAGTGGAGCAGCGGGAGGTGGGCACTGGGAGTGGCAGCTCTCTGGGCCCAGGGCCGAGCTCCGGGGCCTCTGTGGCCTCCTGGGGGGGCGCTGCCATCCAGCGGGGTGGGGGGGGCGGGATGGCCTCCAGCTGCCCAGCCCCCGCCCTCTGGAGCAGCACTCGCGGCTCCCCTGGGCTCGTGTGGGCTCTGGAACCAGAACCTTCTGGGCGGAGCTGCGGGTGGGGAGGTGCTTCCTGCTGGGATCAGATTTGCAGGACGATTGACCGCCTGTGGGGGGCAGCCCTCACCCCTCAGCTAAGCCTCCCCGCCCTTCCTCTTCAGCCACTGCCTCTAAAAATCTCAGACGTTCTCCCCGAGAGGCAGAGAGGGGCCAGACGGAGGTGGACAGGGAGCGCTGCCCGCCTGGCCCGCTCCCGGGCTGGGCCGCCACACGGGGCCTCCTTAGTACAGCCGTGTCTGCGCCTTCGCCTGTGTCCCACCCCCCGGGGCCGCCCCGTCTTTTGTGACTCCTCCACGCTGGGTTACGCAGGTGCCTGCATGTTCAAGGCCTTTCTCCTTCAAAACAATGTTTGAGAGGCAGAGTGGGGGTGGGGGGAGGCCTTCCGTGTGCAGGCTCACTCCCCGTGTCACAGAGCCGACCCAGAAGCACCGTGGTCGCCCGCGTGGGTGGCCGGGACCTGAGCGCTGGGGCCTTGGGCCGTCGGCTGCTCCAGGGTGCGCGTGGACAGGACCCTGGGCTCTGACGGGTGTGGGTGACCGGGCCGCCCCTCGCTGTGGGCTGAGGTGCCCAGCAGGACTGAGGGGAAGCACCCGGTGCCCAGCCCAGGCCTGAGGCGACCCAGCTGCAGCTGCTTGCCCAGGAGGAAGTCCGGAGCTTCCTGACCCCGGCCCCCGGCCCCCGGGGTCTCCTCTGGTGGCGCCTGGCCCCTCGGCAGCCGTGGGCAGGCACCGAGTGTCCACGGGGCCCCGTTCCGCAGACGCCAACTTCGTGCTGGGCAGCTACAAGACGGAGCAGTGCCCGAAGCCGCCGCACCTGTGCCGCCAGGGCTACGCCTGCCCGCACTTCCACAGCAGTCGGGACGGCGCCGCGACCCCCGCAGATTCCAGTACCGCTGAGTGCCGGGCTTGTGCTGGGCTCGCGAGCGCCACACAGCGGCGGGCCCTTGCGGCCGGGCATCGGTCCGCCTCCCGGCTGGTGGCCAGGGCCGGTCCTCAAGGCGGTGTCCCAGGCGCAGACCCCAGCTTCTCCAGCCGCCGCTGTCCCCAGGTGAGGCCCTGGCGGTCCTGCTTCCTGCTGACCCTTGCTCCCCTCCGGGTGCCAAGCCAGGCCCGTGGGCTCGTTGCTGTGCGCTGGGTCCCTCCCTGCACCTGGGCCGTGGCCCTCCTCCCCGCCCTGTTCCCTGTGGTGCGGGACCCTGGGCAGGGCCCGTTTGGTCATCCGGCGATGGGAGGAAGGCTGAGACCTGTTTCCTGCCCGCGGCCACTGCTCCCAGGAGCCCAGATCCGTTCTGGGAAAGCGGCAGAGAGTGCGTGGCCGGGGAACGCCTGCCTGTGACCCCCCAGCGGTGGGCTCCCTGTGGAGGGTGGGGCCGGGCACGGCACGTGGGTGCGCACCTCGATTCCGGCCTTGCTGAGGACCAAGGCTCTCAGTTGGCCCAGCGCGTGGCACCCGTCCCGTGTCCTGAGGCCACCCTGTCCGCAGGTCCACGCCCTGCCCCAGCGTGAAGCTTGGCGACGAGTGGGGGGAGCCCTCACGGTGCGACAGCAGGGACACCTGCCAGTACTGCCACGCACGCACGGAGCAGCAGTTCCACCCCGAGGTAGGCCTGGCACGGTGCCCACGGCATGGCTCGTGCCCCCAGGGACTCGGTTCAGACCGGCCTAGGAGGTGGCACCTGGAAGGGTCCCCGGCTGTCCCCCATCCTGGGCTGGCTCACGAGGGCAGAGCTCCCCTGGCTTGGTGTTGAGATGAGGGAGCTCACGGGAGACAGTGTGGGGGCGGGGCCGGGCTGGAGGCTGCTGTGCCACCCCCCCAGTCCCGCGAGTGGGGGTCCGTGCGTCTGTCACACTGGATGAAGCGGCAGTGGACTGGGTCCGGGGGTGGACAGAGCTCAGCCCTCCCTCGGGGACCCTCATGGGGCCGGGCGGTGGGGGCCTCGTCCCTCACGGCCCCCGCATCCCTTGACTCCGGTCCTCAGATCTACAAGTCCACGAAGTGCAATGACAAGTCCATGAAGTGCTCCTGCCCGCGGGGCCCCGTCTGTGCCTTCGCGCACGCCCAGAGTGAGTACAGCTGCCACTGGGCCACCGCGCCGGCCGGGGCTCCGTCCACCCGGGGCAGGCGTGCTGCCCCTGCCCTGCCCCACTCAGCTCCCGGCGCGCTGGGGCCTGCACCTGCCCGGGAGGTGGGCCAGGTCCTTTGCCCACACCGCCCTGCCCCACGCCCACCGTGCCACACCGCACACACCGCCATGCCCCACGCCCACCGTGCCACACCGCACACACCGCCATGCCCCACGCCCACCGTGCCACACCGCACACACCTGCCATGCCACACGCCCACCGTGCCACACCGCACACCGTGCCACACCGCACACACCACCATGCCCCACGCCCACCGTGCCACACCGCACACACCCGCCATGCCACACGCCCACCGTGCCACACCGCACACACCCGCCACACCGCCATGCCCCACGCCCACCGTGCCACACCGCACACACCACCACCCACTGCTGACCTCGACTTTCCAGAGAAACCCAAGACCCGGCAGCCAGGTGTCACCGGGAGCTGGGGCTCAGTGTGGTGGGCGTGGCTGGGAACCTGCTGTGGACGCAGCCCCAGAGCCCCGCACAGAGCCGCGTAGCCTCCCACAGAGCCCCCGCAGCCCCCTAGGGCCCCCCTGCCCCCGAGGGCTGGGCGCTGGGCCCTGCGTTCCCTTGAAGCCGGGACTCTGGTGGCTGCTTTTACCCCGGGAACACGCGGTGTCACGCGGTGGTTGTTGGGTGGTGGTGGCTCCCTGGGCCATGGCTGGAAGGGCTGTTGGCAGGAGGCCAGGTGTGGGCGTGGCCCTGGCGTGTGGGCGTGGCCCTGGCGTGTGGGCGTGGCCCTGGCGCATGTTGCTGCCAGCCCCCCACACACCTGTTGTCCCTTTCTCGGCAGAGCGCCTCAGGACCGCGAGCTGCCCAGACCCTGACCCCACCCACAGTACCTCAGCCTCTGGCGTCCAGCTTGTACAGGTGAGTGGGCGTGGCTCCGTGGGATCAGACCCGCGGGAACTCAGGTGGCTTGGTCTGCAGGGGACGTGGCCGCGGGCCCCTGGCCTGTGGTCAGGAGTCTGGAGAGACCCTGTGCTCGTCTCAGAGGGCCCCAGTGAGTGAGCTGCTGCCAAGGCAGTGGTGTGGGGGAGACCCCTGGGGGGAGGTGGGAGCCCCGGGGTCGGGGTAGCCTGGGGTGCGGGGAGGTGGGAGCCTGGGGTGGGGGGAGGTGGGAGCCCCAGGGGAGGTGGGTACAGGCCGAGGGCGCCCCTGTGCTCAGGCGCTGTCCATGTGGCCGCGGCTGTGTTCAGTGGGCCCATGTCAGTTACGTGGCCTTTGCCTTACTGAGTGAAGACACTGCAGAGCGAGAGGGCTCCACCCGCTGGGTCACTCCCCGAGCGGCCACGGCAGCCAGGGCTGGGCCAGGCCAGCGCCGGGAGCCTGGAGCTGTTCCCGGGTCTCCCCCACGCACAGTGGCGCCTTCCCGCGTCCCGGCCCGGCCTCAGAAGGCTTAGAGCCCACCCTGGCGACTTCCTCGTGCTCGAGTGACCCCTGGTTCCAGGGCTTCGGGGGAAGCGACTCAGCTCAGGCTGGCCCGGCGCAGGGGACCCAGCCCCCGCGCGCCTCCCAAGAGGCTCTGCTGCCCCCGACGCGTGGGCCCCGCGTCTCCCCCTGCCCGCTCCTCCCCAGCGTCTCCTCAGGCAGCCGCTTCTCAAACCAGCGGAGGGGGAGTTGGGGGGCTGCTGGTGGTTTTGAGGGTGATCAGTAAAGAAGCAGAGATGTGGGATATAGTGACGGGCGCAGGGTGTGCCACTGCCATCGGCATCAGCCCAGGTCCAGCCCCCCTGAGTCAAGGGGTGGGGGTGGGAGGAGGGGGGGCCTGAGGCTGGCATGGGGTTGCTGGGTCTCCTGGAGGTGGAGCTGGGGGGGGTCGCGGAGGGCGGCAGCCGCCTGCAGCAGTTTGGGCTCTGGGGTCCTGGGCTATGCGCCAGGGGCGAGGATGTGGGGGGAGGGGCTGGCAGCATCCCCCAGGTGCCCACTGGTCAGGCCTCAGGCTCACCGTCCCGGTGCTGCTCTGGGGCGGAGCCAGGCGCCGGCCCTTAGCACAGCCTGGCCCAGCTGTGCGCGCTGACCTGGCAGTGACCTCGGAGGGGGTGCATGTCCCCCACCCCCACCCGTGGCATTTGTTCCAGCTCCCGCTGGTTCTCCCCACTCCCACCCTGACGTCACCTGCCCGTCACGAGGCCGTAGGACCCGCCGTCTGGGCACAGGGAGGAAGGTGGCAGTCGGAGGGCTTGTCTGCTGGCCCCGGCCTGGGGCACAGCTCTGCACCTGCTGGGAAGAGCAGACCCCGTGGCTTCACTGGGGGGGGCCTCTCACTAGTGGCCCCGCGATCTCCCTCTGCTGGGGCCCCTGGCCACATGCAGGCTGCCCACCCCATGGCCCCATCTGTGGGCGTAGGCTGGCCGTGCCCGTGGCCCGTGCGCCGGGTGCAGGCTGGCCGTGCCTGTGGCCTGTATGCTGGGTGCAGGCTGCCATGCCCGTGCCCGTGGCCCGTGCGCCGGGTGCAGGCTCCGTGCCCGTGGTCCGCAAGTGCGGTCACCTCTCCCAGGCAGAGCAGCCGCTCACCTTGTCTGTTTTCGCACAGAACCACCTCACTGTGTTTGCAGTGGCCTCCCCGCTGGCTGCCAGCGTCAGCTCCAGTGTGTGGCGTCCAGCACAGGCTTGGGTAGCTCCTCCCCCACGGCTCCACCCGCCCTGCCCAGCCCCAGGTAAGTGCACCTGCCTGTGTGCCACTGGGGGCGGGGACGCGGCTCTGCAGCCCCCAGGGAGCCACCCTGGAAAGACTGCGCTTGGTTACTGGAGAGGCAGAGACAAACACAGGAGAGATTTTCTGTCTGCTGGTCCCTCCCCAGAGGCTTGCAATGGCCAGGGCTGGGCCAGCATCCAAGCTGGGACCCAAGTCTCCCTCGTGGGGACAGGCACCCAGCGACTGAGCCAGCACTGGCTGCCGGCCGTGAGACCCAGGCCCACTGAGGTGGGGGGCTGCGTGGTGAGAGGGGAGTTGTGGGCCAGCACGGGGCACAGCTGTAGCAGCCGTGCCGGCCAGCATCGCCCACCTGGCTGCCAGGAGTCCTTGTGGGTGGGGGTGCTGGTGACCAGTGCGCCCAGAGCTGGGCTGCGCTGACCCGTCGGGGCCTGAAGCCTGGCTTTGCCCAGGGAGTCTTGCAGAATGCCTGGAGTGGGCAGGGCAGCGCCAGGGGCAGCCCGCAACCCTGGCCCTTCTGGGTGCCTGGGTGGAGCTGGCACCTGGGGCACCCCGTGAGTACACAGGTGCCCGGCGACCGCTGGGGGGTGCGGCAGGCAGCCTGCAGGGCCAGCTCCTCTGTCCCTGGTTGAGGGGGGTGGAGCCCCGTGGGGGGGGGTCCTGGGTCGCCCATCCCCCTCCTGCTGGGAACCCCGGAGGGAGGGGCCCCGTGGCAGAGCTCGGGCCTCAGACGGTGCCCCGGTGTGGGGATGGGCACCGTGCTGACCCCTGACCCCCAGCCCTGGGAGGACGTCATTCCCTAACAGACACAAGGCTCCGCCCAGCACCGTGGGGGTCCTGGGGCTGGAGCACCCTGCAGAGCTAGGGGCAGGGCTGACGCCCAGGGCCCCCCATCCCCCGGGGGGCAAGCCCTGCACAGCTGGGGCTCGGGGCTCTTGGGCCCCAGATGGCACTGTCCAAGTGGGGGCAGTCCTGGCGCTGCAGGGCGGTCGGGCCTGCCCCCGTGTCCCCCTTCTGCCCTGCCTTGGAGCTCCACGTTGGCTCCAGGGCCAGGGTCCACCCCCTGCCCACTCCAGGCACCCTGGCCGTGCCCCGGGCCTTGTCATCTGTTGGGACTTCCTGGCCTCCAGCTGGGGCGCACAGGTCGCGGGGGGTCCGGGAGTGGGAGACCCCGCACCCCTGGAGCGGGAGGGGACGGCCGAGCGCCTGAGCGCCAAGGCGGCCCCGAGTGCGGGGCGGCAGCTGGATGCCCTGCGGGTTATGCGGGGTTTTGGGGGAGCGTGCGCGGGTGCTGGGTGGCGCTGGAGGCGCTCAGCAGGGACGGGAGGGAGGCGGCATCGGCGCGCACCCCGAGCAAGTGCGGGTGGGCGCCCGGCGCTGTGCGCGTGCAGACCGGGCACGGGGCGGGGCGCCACGAGGCCGCGTCACGCGGAGGGCGGGCCCGCGTGGGTGGGCGGGGTCGCGGCGGGCACGTGGGCTGCGCTGCGCGGGCGGGGCGCGGGCCGGGTTTGAATCGGCGGCGGCGGCGGCGCCGGGCGGCCGCGGGCGTGAGTCAGCAGCGCCGTGGCCCGGGCCGCGCCCCCAGGGCGACCTCGCCGCCGAGCGCGCCCGTCCGGAGCCGTGCGCGCGCCGCTCGCGGACCCTGGCGTCGGGGTTGCCCGCGCCCCGAGCGCAGGGCCGGGAAAGCGCTGTGTCACGGCGGCCGCGGGCCTCGGCCGGCGCCCGTGCGGGTGTCCCGACCTCCCCGGGGCGCGGTGAGGCGGCGCCAATGCTGCGGGGCGGGTGCGGGTCGCCCGGCTCGCGCGGCCTCGGGGGCCTGCTGGCCCTGCTCTCCCCGCCCGGCGCGCCCCAGGCGAAGGCTCCCTCTACACCGTCTGTGCTCAGGTAGGCGCAGGGGAGGGCGGGAGGCCGCGGCGCCGCCGCACCTGAGCTGGGAGCACCTGTGCTGAGTCACCGAGCCTGGCGTGGGGACGGCTCACCACACCCCACCTCCTCGCTCGGCGCTTGAACCGCCTTTGTGCGGGTCACGGGAGGCGAGGCGGGCGCTCTCCCGGCCCCAGTGCGGACAGCGCGTCTGGGTTCCCAGGCCTGGCTGCTGGCGTAGTCCAGGGCTGGAGCCGCTCTGCACAGGCCTCCAGGTGGCCAGCGGGAAGGAGGGGAAGCTGGCGTGGGGGCCGTCACTGCCTGGGTCCCCCCGGGACAGCAGGGCCCTGGGCTGCTGGCTGATGCTCCCCCTGCACGGCCGCAGCCCTGCGGGCAGTGCAGGCCTCTCCCAGGTGCAGGGAAGGGGGGGCCTGGGCTGGAGGTCCTGCAGGGGTGGGGGTCAGATGTGTCCCAGAGCTCATGCTCTGCAGGGACGGCGGGAGGGGCTGGAGGTGGGGGTCTGCAGGGCCCCGGGTGCACCCACAGCGGAGGGCGGTGGCTCCTCCAGGCCTCCCCTGGGCTCTGCAGGTGGCACTGGTCAGGGAGGGCGGGCACTCGCTGGGCGGCCCCCGGCTGCCCCTACTGCTGTGGGCGGAACCACGTCCCAGCCCTGATTCCGAGGACAGTGGCCTACCTGGGAAGTAGGCCAGGGTGCAGCCCAGGTCACCCCCACCCCAGCAGTGCTCCCGTGAAGACGGGCAGAGTGGGGCAGGTAGGCCCCACCCGAAGTTGGGCTGGGTGGGGGTGGGGGCCCTGAGATGCCCCCGTGCCGAGCCCAGGGTGCTGTGTTCCAGGCCCCGGCGCTGCTGGGGCCCTGGGCTCCAGTCTCGGGGGGTCTGGGCCTAGCGCCCCCGTGCCTGCCCCCCATGTGGCTGAGGTGGTCCCGAGTGCTCTCGAGCCACACATGGCCGGCCCACGGGGCACAGCAGTGCTGACCACCGGTCTGCAGCTCGACTCAGCCGCTGCCTTCCCTCAGGCTCACGTGTCCCTGCCCTCCCCTGGGCACCGCCGGCTCTGGGACAGCCCCGCCCTGGGGTGCAGGTGTGCTCGGGGAGGTGGGAACCCCGCGGGGACTCGGGCAGCACTGTGCCCCCCCCTGGACGGCGGCAGGGGGAGGTCTTCCATGCCCTGCTCCACTCCCGAGCCATGCCGCCGGATGTGAGCCCGTGTCCCAGCATGGGTGGCTGGGACCATCACTGCCGCCCCCAGAGCCACGTGGGCAGGAGCTGGGGCTGACCCAGGCCCTGTGACACGGGGTGTGGGCCCCTGTACACCTTGACTGCAGTGACATGCCTGTCCCACCTCCTGGCTTCATGTGGGGCCAGGGGCCAGGTGTGGCGTTGTGGGCTAAGCTCCGCCTGCATCCCACATGGGCGCTGGTTCTGGTCCCGGCTGCTCCTCTTCCCATCCTGCTCCCTGCTCGTGGCCTGGGGAAGCAGCAGCAGACCACCCGAGTGCTTGGGCCCTGCGCTCACAGGGGAGGCCTGGAAGAGGCTCCTGGCTTCAGCCTGGCCCGGCCATTTGGGAAGTGTAGCCATTTGGGAAGTGAGCCAGCAGATGGAAGACCCCCTCTCTCTCTAATTCTGCCTTTCAAATAAATACAATTTTTTTTTTAAATTTTTTTTGACAGGCAGAGTGGACACAGAGAGAGAGACAGAGAGAAAGGTCTTCCTTTGCCGTTGGTTCACCCTCCAATGGCTGCCGCGGTCGGCGCGCTGCGGCCAGCGCACCGCGCTGATCCGATGGCGGGAGCCAGGTGCTTCTCCTGGTCTCCCATGGGGTGCAGGGCCCAAGCACTTGGGCCATCCTCCACTGCACTCCCGGGCCACAGCAGAGGGCTGGCCTGGAAGAGGGGCAACCGGGACAGAATCTGGCGCCCCAACCGGGACTAGAACCCGGTGTGCCGGTGCCGCAATATACAAATATTTTTTAAAATGGGGTTAGGTGACTGCACTGCCCAGGGGCAGTGGAGGGTGCTCGGTGAGAGCTGGGACCCCAAGGTGGGCCGTGGCCAAGGAGGGTGGCGTTGGCCCCCAGTGCGTCCCCAGCTGTGGCTCTCAGGCCAAAGGTCACGTCCTCTGGCCACAGCTTCAGCCCCAGGGAGGGGCCTGGGGCCCCGCGAGGAAGGGGAGCCAGGGGCCTAGGGACAGGCTCCCCTGCAGGACAGGAAGCAGGCGGTGGCTGGGGCCCGGGCCCCTGCTGGGTGCTGTGGTCTCTGGAAACGCACGGCACGTGCCACGCGGCTGCTGTGTTGGTGGCGAGCGGCGGGGTCGTGTGCCCCGAATGCCTGTTGGGGGGAGGAGCTGAGCCCCTTGAGCTGTGGCCAGCGCCCTGGCACCAGGCTGACACCCGGCGTTGTCTGGCAGGCTCGGCGTTAGACTTCCGTCTTGGTGAGCTGAACACCGGGTCGCTGCACAAAGACCTGGCGGGGCAGGACGGCCTGGAACTGGGACCTGCAGGTGAGGCTGGGTGGGGCCCAGCGGGCCGGGCGGCCTCCCCTCCCCCTCTCCCCTCCTGCAGGACCGTGACCCGGGCATGGTGACCGCTGTTCTTTAGCTGAGTGCAAGCGTTGGGCGCCCCGCCCCCCCGGGGCCTCAGCTGGCTGGACAGGGCCTGCCCGCACCTGAGCTGTGGGGCGTGGCTCCGCCCTGGCCAGCAGGAGGCGGAGAGCTGCGGGCGCCTGGCTCACCCCCTCCCTCTCCCCCCCCATGCAGGTCCCGGGGTACTGGCCGGCTCAGCGCCGGCACCGCCCTGGGCCAGCTGCCCCGCTCCCCGTCCACCTCCCCGCGCAGCTCGCTCACCTCGACCATGACGCCCCCCCAGCAGCCACCGCCCCCCAGCTCTGAGCCAGGCTCGCGGGGCTTGGGTGAGTCCCTGCCCGCTGCCCCGTGGACTGCGAGCTGCGGGGAGCTAGGGGTCCTGGGCTTACTTTTTCCTTCTGCCTAGGCCCCCACGGGGCTGGGAAGACGTGGGCAGCCGGCTCGGGGCGCCAGGGCCCAATCCCCAGGCCAGCACCGGGGTGGGCGGCAGGAGGCGCCTCGTCCCCACCCAGTGCTGTCACCCCCACCTGCCTGGCAGGTCTGAATGGCGTCCCCGGGAGCATCTGGGACTACGTTTCCAGCAGCTTCTCTCCCAGCCCGTCCCCCGCCCTGAGTGCCGGCCCCACGTCCTCAAGCGCGAGTCTGAACGGCACGGAGCTGGCCCGAGTCCGGCGGCAGCTGGACGAGGCCAGGAGGAGGATCAGGCAGTGGGAAGAGTGCTGGCAGCAGGTCAAGCAGGTGCGGGCCGGGCCTGCCCGCAGGGGGGCGGGGGGCGGCGGGGGCTGCCCCTGCACCTGTTTCCCTGCCTGCAGGCCTGCGACGCGTGGCAGCGGGAGGCCCGGGAGGCCAAGGAGCGCGC
Organism: Sylvilagus bachmani; assembly: GCA_015711505.1. Lineage (NCBI taxonomy): Eukaryota > Metazoa > Chordata > Mammalia > Lagomorpha > Leporidae > Sylvilagus > Sylvilagus bachmani. The sequence continues at coordinate 36,098,788 of CM027397.1, forward strand.
GCGCGCGGCCGACAGCGACCGGCAGGCGGCGCTGCGCAGGAAGGAGGAGGCGGAGGCGCAGCTGCTGCACCTGCGGGAGGCGCTCGAGGGGCTGGGCGTGGCCTCGCTGCCGGACGTGGGCGCCATCCCGCTGCGCCAGCTGCACTCTCTGCAGACGCGGCTGCGCCTGGACTTGGAGGCCGTGGACGGGGTACGTCTGCGGGCGCGAGCGGAGGGCCCCTTGCCCTGTGTGGTCTTGAACGCCTGCCTGCCTGGCGCTGAGCCCGCCCCGGTGTCTCCCCCAGGTGATCGGCCAGCTCCGCGCCAAGCAGCGTGTGGCTGGCGGAGAGCCGGCCCGGGCAGCCCCTGTGAGCCGCGTGCCGCCAGCACCCCCGAGTGCCCGCCCCCTCAGTGGTGAGCCTGTGGGCAGCGTGTTCTCCCCAAACCCTGCGCGGGGGAAGAGCTGCTGAGCCGAGCGTGGGGCTGGGCGTCTGCGTTGCCTGCGCTGGGGGCGGCACAGCGCACTGGGGCCTCCGCCTGGGCCTGGCTGTCACTCGGGCGGGGTCCGCCCCAGCCCCGCGTGTGCACACAGAGGGGTGGTCCCAGGCCAGCATGGCTGGGACCCGTGCCTGCCTGTGCCTTGGGGAAGGGAAGCGGGGGCTGCGTATGGATGTGATGGGGCCCAGTCTTCTCCCAAGGTGCCTGGGGGCCCCCTCCCCACACCCAGGACCCCCACGATTCCTGGGGCCAGGGTCCGAGTGCAGGCTGTTCCAGCTGGCGCGGTCACCCACCTGTGTCCAGCCAGGGGGGACGGGAGGCCCAGCCTGTGGAGCCCGGGTGCCCACCCTGCTGGGAGGCAGCCCCTGAGCCCGACGCGGGGTGTGTGTGTGCGAGGACAGCTCGTGGCCCCTGCGGCTCTGGGTGCGGAGGGCCCTGAGGTGGACTTGGCCTCTGCACTCCCGGGCCCACCAGCAGTCAGCATACACGCGACCGCGCCGTTGTCTACACTCGCACCCAGCTCCTGCTGCCTTGGGGGACGCCCCAGGTCAGCCCCGCTCCGCCCCGCGCCCACCCCGGGCGAGCAGGCTCAGCAGTGGGTGTGAGGGCCTGGGCCCCCGCCTGGGCACCGGGCGAGCTGTCCTCGGCTCTGTCCCCGGCGTTCGGCGTCTCAGTATTGACGGCGCCGTCGTCCCTTGTGGAGAATGAACGGTTTACAGCTGGTGACGCTCGGGGAAAGTTTTCGCACTTTTGTGGCATTTACGCGATGGCTTACAAATCGAATTATTTTTATCAACATGGAAATGAATTAAAACTCCAGACCGCCCCTCTGCGTCACTGGGCCCGCCGGCCCCGCCCCTCACTGGCCGACGCCCTGCAGCCCCGCGTGGCCGGGCAGCGGCTCCGAGTCTGTCCCCGCCGGGGCCAGGGCGACGCCGTGCTGGCTCAGCAGGCCCCTCAGCCGCGCGACCTCCGAGGACAGCTCCGCGTGCGCCTGCGACAGGGGCGGGGTCAGGCTCCGCCTGGGGGCGGGCCCAGGGCCCCCTCCCCGGTCCCCACCTGTTTGCACTGCTCCAGGGTCTCCAACCCCGGGCCCTTGGGCCCCTCTGCCTGCTGCCCGGCTTCCTGGCGCCCTGGGGTCCGTAGGTAGCCAGCGTCCTGGAAGATGGCCCTCAGCAGCTTGTCGTGGCCCTGGGGGGAGGGGAAGAGGGAGTGCGTGGGGGGGCCGCCAGCGTGCACCTGGAGAGGGGTGGGGGGCGCCAGCGTGCACCTACCTGGGGCGTGATGAGGCCGTCGGCCAGGTCCTGCTCCACCTGGTCCCAGCGCCGCTGCAGGGCCTCTGGCAGGGTCGGGTACACTGGGCATCGAGACAGGAAGTGGACTCGCTGGGCTCCGCCCCGCCCCTTCCGAGGGGCGTGGGCAGGAAGTGGACTCAAGCTCCGCTGGGCGCCCCGCCCCTACCTAGCAGAGAGTGGGGGTGGCAGGCGAGGGGCGTCGAGAAGGTCAGCGCGTAGACACAGGTGCTGGGCTCGGACACGTGGGCCAGCCGGTGGCGTCTCCCACAGGTAAGCTCCACCTGGGAGGGGCGCAGGTTGGTGGCTGGGGGCAGGCCGCCCCCGCCCCGCCCAGTCCCTGCCGGGAGTCACCTTGCTCTGCCGGCTCCGCGCGCGGCAGGAGTCGCCGTCCCTCATCCACATGCCCGCGAAGGTGTTGTTGGCGATCTCCCACTCGTGCCAGACTCTGCGGAGCGGGGCAGGTGTGTGGGGCCGCCCCGCCGCCCGGCCCCGCGGGGGTGAGGCCGCCCCGAGGCGCGTGCTCACCCGAGGATGCCGCTGTAGGCGTTCCAGCGGAACGTCTGCTCGTGCTGCGTCACGTTGTGGAACGGGCAGAACTCGTACTTGTACCTGGGAACACGCGCGTCAGGGCGGCGCCGCCCCCCC
>CM027397.1:36101304-36123873 GCA_015711505.1 Sylvilagus bachmani
GACAGGAGACCACCCAGGGAACGGACTCATGAGGGCGCAGACCCCCAGACTTAGGAGACCCGGGCTGTGCTGCAGAGGGAGCTGGGCACAGGACACTCGCCGGGCAGAGGGGGGCTGTGCTGCAGAGGGAGCTGGGCACAGGACACTCGCCGGGCAGAGGGGCCGGCCTGGGCTCTGGCTTTCCGGACCGGAAGAGCGACACTGGCAGGGGCGTGGGGTGGGTGTGGCTCAGCAGCCTCCATTGTCACAGGGAGGTCCAGGTGCCACTTTGCTCACACTCTCCGTGAGGTCTTTGCAAATCCCTCCACGAACCAAAATGTACTTTCTTTGAACAGGGATTCCCCCCAATCTGCGTCTCCCCCCAGTGCCTGCATCCAGGAAGCAGGAACCGCACCCGGGTCTCCCACGTGGGTGGCAGGCGTCAACCTGCCGGGCCACCAGGCCTGTGCCGAGTTCTACTTTAATCCCAGTACCCTGTACACATCCACACAGTCACCACGAAGGCAGTGCGGACACAATCTGTGTGGCACAAAACAAAGCCAATAAAGGACAGACATTAAGTCCCATCGCAGAACAGATGTGGGAAAGCCAGCACGGCTCAACCGGCGGTGCTCTGGGGGCTCCACTTGAGATCCAGAGACGTGGGCTGGCGAGGGACGCGTGGGGCAGACTCCACAAGCTGCTCCGAGCTGGCCGGGGCCCTGCTCCCCAGCGCCTGCTGACTTCCAAAGAGACGGCCGTGCTCCGGCAAGGCGTGCGTGGCCACAGCTCCAGGACCCGCAGCACCCGGGCTCCACACCCAGCCCTGTGTGGGCCTCTCAAGATGAGACCTCAAAATCCCACAGAACCTGTTCTGGTCGCCGAGCAGGGGTCCAGGAGGGAACCCCAGCATCGCCATCAGCCCGGTTCCAGCCCCGGCTGCTCCACTTTCCCACCCAGCTCCCCACTGATGTGCCTGGGAAAGCGGGGGAAGGCGGCATGAGTACCTGGGCCCCTACCCCTACACAGGAGCCCTGGACAGAGCCCCAGGCCCCCGGCTGCGGCCTGGCCCGCGCGGCCATTTGGGGAGTGAGCCAGCCAGTGACCTCTCGTACCCTGCCTTTCGGATAAATAAATGATGATCAGGTGCCTTCCAGCACACGACGGCCACGCTGCCAGAGCGCGCCCACCGGGACAGAGTCGGGAGACGAGCTGGCGGGAGGCTCACTGCTCCGCGAGGCCAGCAGCACCGGAGAACTTCGGGCCAAGATCCCTTTACCGACACGGGAGCAAAACCCTCAACGTGCTGCCAGCAGACCGAACCCAGCCGCCTGTGAACCTGCTGCCGCCACAACCAGCGAGGCTCTGCCTAGGGCGCAGGGGCTCCACGGGCCGCCCGGAGCACACGTGGGGCCGCCTAGAGCTTACATGGGGCCACCTGGAAAACACGCGGGGCTACCTAGAGCACACACGGAGCCGCCTGGGAACATACACGGGGCCGTCCGGAGCACACGGGGGACCACCCGGAAAACGCGCGGGGCCGCCTAGAGCTTACACGGGGCCACCTGGAAAACACGCGGGGCTGCCTAGGGCGCAGGGGCTCCCACGTGCCTGCTCTCAACTGACGCCCACACCCCCACCAGGGAGGAGGGAGGAGCTTACTCAGCATGACAGACGTCACACCAGAGGCACACAGCCCAGAGGCAAGCCCGCGGTCCACGGTGCAGGTCCACTTCCAATCCAACTTCCTGCAATGCATGCTGGGAGGCAGAAAACGGCCCAGGGATGTGGGCCCTGCCCCCACAGAGGAGACCGGACGGAGCGCCCGCCGTCACAGCCGTCTGTCACTCTGCGCTCTCAGAGCGTCGTTGAGAAGAGAAGAATCCCTGTCTACTCCCGGCTCCTCGAGCCCCGGCCGGGCAGAGGCACAAAGGAGCCGGGAGCAGCACTGACTGCTCAGGGCAGGGACTACGTGGGAACCTGGAGCTGCGCAGGCTTGCGAGAGCTGACTCAACAGAACTGCACCACGAAACGACGGAGTCGGCACCCGCAGACGAGGGACGCGAGGTGGTTCCACGCCTGAGGACGTGACACGCAACAAAACACCAGGGGCTCAGCCGCCAGCCGCAGCCACACTCCCCAGGCCTGGGGTGAGTCCTGCCTCTGCCTGACCATTTTTTAAATTAATTTATTTGAAAGGCAGAGGCAGAGAGTCTTCCAACCGCTAGTTCACTCCCCAAAAATGGCCGCAATGGCTGGAGTAGGGCCGTCCGGGAGCCAGGAGCTTCTCCCGGGTCTCCCATGTGGGGGTGCAGGGCCCAAGCACGTGGGCCACTCTGGACTGGAGGAGGAGCAACTGGGACTAGAACCGGCGCCCATATGGGATGCTGTCACTGCAGGCAGCAGCCTTCGCCGCTATGCCACGATGCTGCCCCCCCCCCCGTCTCTCATTCTGACACTCTTTCAAGTAAATAACCAACCGAAAAAAAGAAAAGGAAAGAGCCACTTGCAGAAGAGGAAACGCAGACCCCACCCCTGAGAAAGGGTCCACAGCAAACACCGCAGGAGCTGCTGCAGCAAACCAGACCCCGCCCGTAAGGACCCGTAACCCCGGGGCACACGCCAAGACGCTCACGGCAGACAGGACCACGGAGACACCGCCCCCCTGTGCAGCTGACCACCAGACAGGGCTGGGGACCTGCGCTCCGTGCCACCGCGGCGGGGATACAACGGCACAGACTCTGCGGGCAGCTGCTCAGGAAACACACAGAACTGCCAAGACCCAGCCACCACACGGGGCACGCGCCCCAAGTCACACAGGTGGCACGAGCCCCAAGTCTCACACGGGGCATGCGCCCCACCAGTCACGCTCGGGGCACACGCCCCACCAGTCATGCACCCCACCAGTCTCACACGGGGCACACTCCCCGCCAGTCACGCACGGGGTACACGCCCCACCAGTCACTCACGGGGCACGCGCCCCACCAGTCACTCACGGGGCACACGCCCCACCAGTCATGCACCCCACCAGTCTCACACGGGGCACACTCCCCGCCAGTCACGCACGGGGTACGCGCCCCACCAGTCACTCACGGGGCACGCGCCCCAGAGAACTGGCAGCAGGGTGGGGGACTGGGTGCAGCAGGAGGCTGCCGCGGGGAGGCCCCCTCCTCCTCTGGGCCCAGCGGGAGTCCTGGCTGCTCTGGTACCACTCAGCCCCTGCCAGCGCAGCGGGAGGCGGCGGAGCCAGTCCAAGTGCTGGTCCCCTGCTCCCACGTGGGAGACCCCAATGGGCCTCCTGGCTGCAGCCTGGCCGGGCAGCCACACTGAAGTGAATCTGAAGACGGAAGATCTTTCTCTGTCACTCTGCTTATCAGGCTAAGCCACGGCCTGCAGCGCTGGCACACCACAGAGGAACCATTCAATCCCGGCTGCTCCACTTCCAACCCAGCCCTCCGCTATGGCCTGGGAGAGCAGCAGAAGATGGCCCAAGTCCTTGGGCCCCTGCACCCACGTGGGCAACCCTGAAGAAGCTCCTGCCTTCCGTCTGGCTCAGTTCTGGTCATTGCAGCCAACTGGGAGTGAACCAATGGGTGGAAGACCTCTCTCTAACTCCTTCAAATGAATAAAACAAACCTTGTTTACAGACACCGAACCTGAAAGCAGGACTCTGCCACGGGCACAGCCGTGTTCCCAGCCGTGACCAACACAGCACACGGTGGAAGCCCAAGTGTCCTGGGCCAGGGCAGCCCGCAGAGGGGGAAAGTCTGACCCGGGCTCCGACACAGAGGCCTGCGGCCCTGACGCCAGCCACCAAGGCAAACACAGGGGCTCCTGCGTCACCACCTCCACCCTCAGAGAGACCGGCTGGGGCCAGCGGGCAGCGTCGCCTGCCTCCCACTCACGGCGCTGAGTCCACGTCTAGTGCACGACTCACGGCGGGGAGGTAGCATTTTCTCCAGAGAGAAACCTAGACAGCTGAATCACAGACTAGAAGGAAAGTTCTGGAACAGGCCATGGCCACGCTCTCCTGGACGCTGCTGTTTTAACTTGCCCTTCAATTTGTTTTCCAGACTATTTAAAAAAAAAAAGTTACTTATCCCAAAGGCAGAGCAGCAGGGACACGGACACACACAGAGGGAGGGAGGGACACTGCTCTACTGCTCTCCCACCCGCTGGCTCACTCCTCAAATGGCTGCAACACCAGGACCAGGCCAGGCCAAGCCAAATCCAGGAGCCTGGAGCTCCACCTGGTCTCCCCGCCGGGTGCAGGGGCCCGAGGACTTCGCCCACCTGCTGCTGCTGCTTTCCCAGGTGCGTCAGCAGAGGGCTGCACTGGGAGCAGAGCAGCCGGCACTCTCCGTGGCATGCCCGAGTCACAGCAGGGGCTTACCCGTGCCCACAGAGCCGTGAGCGCAGCAGGGCAGGTGACCAGCGGCACTGCTCCAGAGCTGGGACAGCAGGAACACGCACACGGCGAAAGCAACGCTAGAAGCCACCTCGACCACCAGACCACGAGTGGCCACCCTGCGACCCACAGCCACCGCTGGGTCAGCGTGGAGCCTGCTCACAGCAGGTGCAGCCCCGTCACCAGTGCCAACAGAAGCCTGCACGGAGGAGGCTGCCGTAGCTGGACACGAGGGCCGCCACCTGGCAGAGCAAGCAAGCAATTGCCAGTGACGGGTCCCAGCTGAGGGCCGGTGACGGGTCCCAGCTAAGGGCCGGTGACAGGGTCCCAGCTGAGGGCCGGTGACGGGTCCCAGCTAAGGGCCGGTGACGGGTCCCAGCTAAGGGCCGGTGACGGGTCCCAGCTAAGGGCCGGTGACAGGGTCCCAGCTGAGGGCCGGTGACGGGTCCCAGCTAAGGGCCGGTGACGGGTCCCAGCTGAGGGCCGGTGACAGGGTCTCCGCTCTGCTCCCGGCTCCAGCTTCCCTAACACACAGCCGGGGGGGCAGCAGACGACGGTCCCTGCACCAAGTTCCCGACCCTCAGCTTAAGACCCATCCAGGGTCTGCCCTGGGCACCGGTCGACAGGAGCCCTTTCTCTGCCTCTCGACTAAAAAGAAAACAACGCACACCCCAGGAGGGAGCCCCACGTTCCATAAGGGCTTCTGGCTGAGCCTGGTGCCCACGCGGCCACAGGACAACGGAACCTGGTGCCAGGAGTCCACCACGGATTATCAGGGGTCATGAGCAGTGGCGACTCCTCCCAGAGGGAGACACTGCACTGGCCACGTGGTGGGGCCACACAAGCCATAGGGCACCACAAACAGGCTCGTCTTCTGTCAGGAGGCCTGGCCAGGACCCCAAAGTCAGTGTCTCAACAGCTGCTGAGAACTGGGGTGAGGACTACGGAGACAAGGAGACACCAAACCCGAGGCGGGTGGGGGCCCTGCCAGGCCCTGGTCTGGAGCAGGCAGAGCGGCAGGAGGCACCCGGCACACCTGGGAGAGCCCTGGACAGCGCTTGGGCGCCGCTGGCTTTGCAGGCATGTGGGCAGTGAACCACGGGATGAGAGACCCCTGACCCCTGTCTGTCTGTCTCCGCCTCTCAAGTGAAATGGGGGCAGGGGGGAGCCTCGAGGAGACGGGGCGCGCGGGCTGTGACGTGCTCAAGGTGGCGTCCCAGGACGCGGGGATGCAGGTCTCCTTCCTCTCCGTTCCCTGCCGAACGTTGTCAAGATGAAAGACCTCGGCAGCTTTGTTAGGAGCCAGAGCCCGTGAGAGCCGCCACACAGGCGCTGCACTCCCTCACCCCCCCACCCCCGCCTCGGGGAGGCCCCTCCCCCAAGTCCACAGGCTTCCCCCCTCCCCCGCCAGCACTAGGCCGAGGTCACTTCTCAGACCTGGCCAGGCAACAGCAAGTCCCGGGGCCTGGCGCTGTGGGGCTTGGGCACCCGCATCCCACAGCAGGCTCCCCTAGTCCACTAGGGCCTCTGAGAAGGCAGAATCCGGCTGGAGTCCCTGCGTCTCTGCTACCCACGTGGGCTCGTGGCTCCAGACAGGGCCTGCCCCCCTCTCTCTCACTGTGCCTTTCAAATACATGTCAACAGGACGATGGCAACTCCCAACACACACGCGCACCCACACGCACAGGGAACGCGCACACGCGTGCTCTAGCCGCACCACGCAGGCTCCGCGGCTTCCCGGCGCCGTCCGTCGCTCAGGGCACAGGCAGCGCTACGTTTTGTTCCTTCCGAGACCCCGGCTGCCCCTCTCCAAGCCACCTCCCTGCCTATGCACCTGCCTGGGCCTGCCACGCACGGCGGGGTGGGGCGCACGGGAGGTGCCCAGGTTCCCTCTCTCCGGCTCCGCCTTTCAGGCTAAGCCGAGAAACACACTCCTGGGGCTGACGCTTGCTCGGCGTCCCGACGGACAGTGCGACGCCGCGGAGGGAACGACCCCACGGGGGTCCCGGCGGGGCCGCGCAGGCTGCACAGCACCCAGGGGCTGCAGGCAACACCACACGCGCGGAACACACGCCTTCTGGCTCGGGATGCGCGTGCCAGCCCGAGGCGCCCGGCGCCGGGCCCCGCCGCGGGCACGGCGGGCAGGGGGCGCGGCGGCCTCCTCGCCGGCGTCGCACTCACCGGACACGGGCGAGGGCTCCCTCTTGGGCTGCAGGCGGCTGGTCTGGGGCAGGAACGGGTTGTTCAGCCTGCGAGAACGGCCAGGGTCAGCGGGGAACGCGCCGGGCCGCCCGGAGCCCGCCGCACGCCCGGCCGCTCACCCGAACGTGTTGGGTTCCTCCACCACCTTCATCTTCACGGCGCCTACCGGCGCGGACCCTGCGGGGAGCGAGGCGGTGAGGGCGAGGGGCGGCGAGCGCGCCAGGGGCCGGGAGCGCGGGCGTGGGGCACTCACCGCGCGCCGCGAGCCCCAGCAGCAGCAGCAGCAGGACGCGCGCCGAGGCCGCCGCCATCGCCCCGCCGCACGTCACGGGAGCGCCGGCGCACGAGTGACGTCACCTGAGCGACCGGAAACCGCGGCGGCGGCGCTCGCGCTTGCGCAGACGCCCTCGCGGGGCCGCTGCCCGCCGTGAGCCGCCGGAGGGGCGCGCGAGAGGCCGGGGGCGCGGGCGGGGGGGCGCTCAGCGCGCGCCGCGAGCCGCAGCAGCAGCAGCGACAGCAACAGCAGCACGACGCGCCGCGGACCCGCAGCCATCGCCCCGCCGCACGTCATGGAAGCGCCGGCGCGCGAGTGACGTCACCCGGGCGACGGGAACCACGGCGGCGCCCGCGCGTGCGCAGACTCCCGTGGGACCGGCTACCAGCCATGGGCCGCCGGAGAGGCGTGCGAGGGCCGGCGGCCGCAGGCGGCCGCGATCGGAGAGCCCCAGGCCGCTCCCTGAAGGCCTTCGCCGAGGACATGGGCGCCGCGCTGCCTGGTGAGTGGGCGGGCCCGTGGACCGACGCGTGGGCGGCCGGCCCAGGGAGCCCCCGCTGAAGCCCAGGTCCCTTCTCTCTCCTGGTGCAGCGCCCGCGGAGGCCGACGGCGGCGCCGGCCCGGCAGCGCTGCCCTGCGTGCTGGCCATGTGGGAGCTGGGGCACTGCGACCCCCGGCGCTGCACGGGCCGCAAGCTGGCCCGCCTGGGGCTGGTGCGCTGCCTGCGCCTGGGCCGCAGGTTCGCCGGGCTGGTGCTCAGCCCCGCGGGCGCCCAGTACGTGTCCCCCGCAGACAGGTAGGCGCGGGCGCCCGGGGGCGTGGCGGGTCGGGGCGCCCGCCTCCTGCGCCCTGCTCCGGTTTCGTCTGCGCGGGCGGTGTGCCCCCACTGCAGGCCGGAGCCCGCGCACAAAGGGAGCGCCAGGCACCCGGACGAGCGCCCCGGGGGCGTTGGGGCCGGGCGGTGCCTCCGGCCCTGACGCTCCCCGCCGCCTCTGCGGTCCCTGGCAGACAGCTCGTGGCACAGGCTGGGGTCGCCGTGATTGACTGCTCCTGGGCCAGGCTGGACGAGACCCCTTTCGGGAAGATGCGGGGGAGCCACTTGCGCCTGCTGCCCTACCTGGTGGCCGCCAACCCTGTCAACTACGGCCGGCCCCGCAAGCTGTCCTGTGTGGAGGCGTTTGCCGCCGCCTTCTGCATCGTGGGTGCGTCTCCGCGCCGGCGGCCCGGGGCGGACGGAGGGGCTCCGGGCAGCCGCACCCCGAGGTTTCCGAGTCCACGTTGAACACCGCCTGCAGGGCTGGGGGTGGGCTCCTCCGGGGCAGGCCCCGATGGAGAAAGCCTGGGCCTGGGCAGACTCGGGCTGCGGCCCCCTGTGCCCCCAGGCCTCGCGGAGCTCGCCGGCCTCCTGCTGCAGAAGTTCAAGTGGGGCCAGGGCTTCCTGGACCTGAACCAGCAGCTGCTGCAGACGTACGCGGCCTGCCGGGGGCCCGAGGACGTGCTGCGGGCCGAGCAGGAGATCCTGGCCAGCGCCGAGCATGGAGCCCAGGAACAGGAGCTCGGTGAGGCCTGGGGGGCGGGGGATGTGTGTGTGTGGGGGGTGCCCCTGCTCGGAGCCGACTGCGAACTCAGCTCCCCCCCATCACTGCAGACCCCTTCGACGTGGATTCGGGACGAGAGTTTGCGAACCCCAACAGACCTGTGGCCAGCGCCAGGTAGGTCCTCGGGCCGCCCCATTTCGCCCCAGCTCAGAGCCAGCGCTGTCCTTGACCCCGAGGCCCAGCACCTGCTGCTGGGGAGGGGGTGTCTGGCGGGAGAGGGTCTGGGTTAGAAAGAACTGGAAGGCAGAAGTCGGCCCCCAGGGGGCTCCGGGGCGGCGGGCAGCAGGGAGGGCCCTCGGGCTGGCCAGGACATTTCAGCCCCCTCCCCCCCAGGCTGCCCGCCGAGGACTCGGATGACGACTCGGGTGACAGTGACGAGTCTGATGCCGAGGGCGGGACAGACAGCAGCAGCTGCTCCGGAGACGGGGACCCGGCTGCCCGAGGGGCCGAGCCACGGCCAGCGGACACCGAAGGAGACGCGGAGCCGGAAGCTGCACACACTGTATTGTCGCGGGTGGGCGGGGCAGGGACTGTGCAATGAAGCTGCAGGCGCAAGGCCCAGCGTGAGCCTCTTGCTTCCCCACGCGGCTCTGAGGGAGACCCCGCCCCGCAGAGGAAGCCTGCGTGGCCACACGCGTGGGCACCAAGGGAGCGGCTGACCGCCAGCCTGGGGAGCCGTCCAGGAGGGCAGGGGGCCTGCACGCGTCCACGCTGGGGGTCCTGGCCTCTGTCGGGTCTGGGGCTGCAGGGACCACCTCCCTCCAGAGCCCCGGCCTGGTCCCCGCGGGGCCACACCCCAGGCCCCTGCTCCCTGCACCCCAGACGCCGCCTGTGGTTTCCTGGGGAGCACAGACACCCCCAGGGCCAGGCCTGCCCTAGCCGGGCGCGCTGGGGCGCGAGGGTTCACAGCACACAGATGCAGCCAGGGCAGACAAGCAGGGTTGGCCACAGCACTCAGCACACAGCGGGGGTGGGGGCGCCGAGCGCCACGGTGGGGGGGGGAGGCTCAGGGGTCGGCCTCCATGCACTTGTCCATTTCCTTGAGTCTCTTGACGAACTCCTGGGCCTCCCTGTTGGCCCGGCCTTCCAGCATCCTCAGCGCAGACCTCACTGCGGGGCGGGAGGCAGGCATGTGGGAGCCATGCGGGCCTGCCCGCCCTCACCCCCCACCCCCGCGCCAGGCCGCCCGCTCACCTTGGGCCCTGGGCCGGCGCAGGTGCAGGGTGACCGGCTGCCCGGCCCTCGCGGCGCCTCCCGCCTGCGGCCTCGCCACGCCGCTGACGCCGCCCAGGCCGAGGGCCGCCTCCCCCGCGAAGTCGTTGGTGGACAGCCAGTCGTGGTCCATGACGGTGAACAGCACGCAGGCGCCGCGGCGGCGGCACGCCTCTGCGGGCACGGAGCTGGGGGCGGGGCCGGAGGCGTCAGGGGCGGGGCACGGAGCTGGGGGCGGGGCCGGAGGCGTCAGGGGCGGGGCACGGAGCTGGGGGGCGGGGCCGGAGGCGTCGGGGCGGGCGCACTCACAAGTGGAAGAGCTCGTCGTAGACCGGGTGCAGCGTGCGGGCCTTCACCTGCGTCTTCTGACTGCGCACCAGCGGGAACAGGTGCGGCGGGCCCAGCTCCACGATGACGAAGGGGTCGCTCAGGCCTGCGGGGCACGGCCGTGAGCCGCCCGCCCGCCCGCCCCGTCCCGCCCCGCCGCGGCCGCGCCTCACCGTTGGCGTCCAGGGGCAGCAGGTCGGCCGCGTGCAGCACCTCCACCGCCAGCCGCTGCTCGGCCGCCTCGTAGTGGCAGCGCACGCTCAGGCGGCCGAAGCGGGTCTGCCCCAGGGACCCCTGCGGAGAGGCGAGTGAGCGCAGCCGGGGCCCCGCGGGCCGCGCACCCGCACCCGCCACCCTACCTGCTTGAGCTTGTCCAGGTAGAACTGCTCGATGCACTCGCGCGTGGAGCACTGGTGCAGCCGCAGCTCCTCCTCCAGCCTCTGCGGGAGGGAGTCGTGACGTCATAGCCCGCCGCGCCCCTCCCGAGCCCCGCGGAGGCGGGCCAGGCCTCACCTTGTAGCTCCCATCTCTCAGGCTCTCCAGGGGCAGGCCCTGGCCCTCGGCGTGGAAGAAACCGACCAAAGCCTGGGGCAGGGGAAGATGGAGACCGTCGCGGGGGCGGGGGCGGGTGGAGCCGCCTCTCGGGCCCGGGCGCATCGGGGGCCCAGTGGAAGCTCGGAGAGCGCCTGCACCTGAGGCCAGCCAGATGGCCGGACGGGCTGTCAGGGGAAGGGCCAAGGGCAGACCCTCCTGGGATGGAGGCCGGCTCGCACCCACCTCTAGCGTGAAGTGGAATCGGCCGTAGAAGTCAGCGGAGACGTCGCGGTTTGCCCCCAGCGCCTGCAGAATCGCCTGCAGCAGCAGTTCCCAGAGGGCCTCCAGCACCCTGCGCGGACCCCTCCTCAGCCGCGGGCTCCTGCCCGCCCCGCCCTCCTCAGCCGCGGCCCCGCCCGCACCTGCTCAGGCTGTCCTTCACCAGGGAGGCGCTCAGCAGGGCCAGCTTCTCGTCCAGGTACTTCATGAGCGGGGCCACAGCCTGCGGTCGGGAGCCCAGGCCTCAGCGTGGAGCCTGCCCACTCCTGGCACACGCTCCCCACGCCGGGCCGGCCTCACGCACCTCGTCGTTCTGAATGGAGTCAGGTGACAGGCTGATGTGCTGCACGTACTTCCTGACGTCACCGACCATCTGGGGGGGGCATCACTCAGCACCCGGCAGGCGCACCTCCCACTCCGGCGCCCGGCCAGGCCCCGCCCACCTTGGCCGTGAGGTGTGCGGTCACGGTGCTGGCCTCCCGCTGCAGGTCCTCGTCCAGAGCCTGCACGCAGCTGAGCAGGGGGCGGGGCAGCGCCGCCGGGGCCGCCTCGGCGCCCTCGGGCCACACCAGGCCCCTCAGCGCCTGCCGCGAAGCCTTGCGCACCTGCTCCACGTTGTTGAGCGCCACGCAGAGCTGCAGAGGTGCGGCGGGGTGCTGAGTCGCGCCGCGCCGCCCGCCGCCCGCCGCCCGCCGGCCAGCACTCACCGGCTCCTCGGCGGCCCCGGGCTGGCTGTCCACCTTCTTCCGAAGCAACTCCACGTACAGGAGACAGGCCTCGCACATGTCCTGCGGGAGGGCGGCAGAGCTGTGGGCGGGCCGGCCACCCCCCTGGTTGCGCCCCTCACCCCCCGGCGGCTGACCTGGCTGAGCCGCAGGCCCAGCCCCTGGGCCTGGGCGGCATCGGGCCACGCCAGGCGTGCCCAGAGCTCCTGCATGTGGCCGAAGCAGAGGCTGGCAGTGGCCGCGGAGCTGCTGTGCTGGGAGGAGGCGTCCACGGGCTCCAGCTGGGGGGAGGAGGAGGAGGAAGCGGCGTCGCTGGGGCCCTGGGCAAGCCCCGCCACCCTGGGGCCCGAGCCTCCACCCACCGTGTCCGCCTCCACGGCTCCCTGAAGCCGCCACTTGACCTGGTCCCGCAGCACCTGTAGCCAGAGCTTCACGGCCGGCAGGAACGGGACATGGATGCCGGCCAGGGCCAGGGAGCGGCTGTCCCTGGGGGGGCGGGGGAGTCAGAAGTCGGCTCGGCTCCGGCTCGGGTCCCAGGGCCTGTCCTGGGGGCAGGGGGCGCTCACCGGCCAGGGATGCAGCCCCAGAAGCGCTGGGTGTCTGCCAGGGTCAGGTACAGCTCCAGAAGCCCCGAGGCCACCTCGGGGGTCATCTTGGGGCCCAGCTCCTCCGTCAGCACCCACGCCTCCTCGGCCATCTGCCCAGCAGGCTGGGGTCAGACCGGCGGCACCGGGGAGGCCCCTCCCAGCCCCCTGTACCGCCGCCAGCGGGCGCCCCTCACCAGACGCTCCAGCTGCCGGAAGGTGAGGGTGAAGAAGTCCACCTTGAGGATGCTGCAAAGGACACACCTGAGCCCCGGGCTCCCCATGCACCCGGGCCCCAGCGCGCGGGCGGAGCGGCCGGCCTACCTGTGGAAGAGGCTGGCGTAGATGCTGTAGCAGGACTGCAGGTCCTCGTACACGGTGTCCACCAGCTTGATGAACCCGGCCAGGCGCTGCGGCCCCGGCTGCAAGGAGCCCGGCTTGCAAAGAGCTGGCCTGCACCCGCACCCCACACCCTGCAGGCCTGGCCCCTGGACCCCTCACCCCGCACCCCGCAGGCTTAGACCCCGTACCCCATAGATACAGCCCCCCAGACCC
Organism: Sylvilagus bachmani; assembly: GCA_015711505.1. NCBI lineage: Eukaryota > Metazoa > Chordata > Mammalia > Lagomorpha > Leporidae > Sylvilagus > Sylvilagus bachmani. The sequence goes on from CM027397.1 coordinate 36,113,982, forward strand.
TGTTCCCCACAGGCCCGCCCCCCTGATCCCCTCATCCCAGACCCCACAGGCCTGGACCCCTCATCCCCTCATCCCAGGCCCCCCCGACCAGACCCCACAGGCCTTGACCCCTCATCCTGCACCCCGCAGGCCTAGCTCCCCTGGACCCCTCATCCCGCACCCCACAGGCCTCGCCCCCCCCCCCATGACACTGCTCTCCGCAGACCCAGACCCCTGACCCGAGCCACACCTGCTCTCGAGGGCTCTTGGCACTCAGGAGTCTATTGTACCAATCATGGTTGCCTCTCTGCAGCAGAAGAGGGAGACACGGGCAGGGGGCTGGCACAGAGCAGGACTGGGGGGGGTCTCCGCGCAGCCCACGTGGGGCCCCCCACACCTTCAGAGCGGCGGCAATGTCCATGTTCAGCTCTGTCTCGAACGGGCAGATCTCAAAGGACGGCTGGAAGAGCTGCAGCTTGTCCAGACACCTGGGGAGGACCGGCGATGAGCCCCGCCCGCCCCGCCCGCCCCCGCCGCGCCCCGCGGGCACCCACTTCAGCAGCAGCTCCAGGCGGTACACGGCCGTGCTGTTGGTCGCAGGGAAGTAGTGGCGGAGCTGGCGCAGCAGCCGCAGCCCAAACTCGGAGAAGGCGGAGAAACTGTCAGCCAGGCTCTCCTCCTGGGGGGCAGGCAGGAGCGGCCGTCCCAGCTGTGCTGCACCTGTGTCATTCCCGCGGCCTGCCCCAAGCCCACGGCCACTCTCCCCCGACTCCCTGTGCACTGTCAGGTCGTCAGCCGCTCGGTCTCGCACCCACCTGCTCCTGGGGCAGCGATGCCGCCTCCTCCCAGTGCGCCTGCATGTCCTCCAGCAGCCCCAGCAGGTAGCCGTAGTCCAGCGTGCGCGTCTGGTGGTGGCGGCTGCTGACCTGCCAGTGCCTGTGGGCGAGGCCCCGGGCCGGGTGGTCCAGCGGCATCCCGCCCCGCCCACCCGGAGGCCCTGCTCGCCCGCGGCCCCGCCCACTCACAGCACCGCCAGCTGCAAGGGCGACAGGTCGCTCTGGACTCCGTGGAGGCAGAGGACGGTGGTCCCGGGGCTGCTGAGCTCGCCGCGCCAGCTGCTGGAGTCGGGCTAGGGGAGGCGGCGGGCGTGGGCGTGGGCAGGCCCCGCCCCCACCCGGAGCCGGGGCGCGGGGAGGGGGGCGCCTACTACCTCCTGGGCGCGGTGCTCGAAGCGCAGCACGCGGCTGAGCAGCAGAAGGTAGGACAGGAAGCCGGAGCGCCCGCGCTGGCTCATGACCGTGTCCCTCTGCAAAGCACAGCCCCGGTCACCGGCGGCTGAGCCCGCGGGGCGGGGCGGGGCGGGGGCTCCCCAGTGCGCACCTGCGTGGTGACGAGCTTGAGGACCAGGTGGCAGTCTCCCTGCACGCGGGAGGCGCTGGAACGTGGCTCCAGCTTGAACCAGCGGTCCACGCCGGCCACCGGCACCTCCTGCGGGAGGCAGGGGTCAGACCCGGGACCCCTGTCCCTTCTCCCTCCCGCCAGGCCCTGGGTGGGGAGGGGCTGGGGCTCAGCTTCCCTCCTCCTGGGGAGCAGGCAGGCGTGCCGCCCTGCCCCCCACGCACCCTGATGGGGATGTTGAGGCAGCCCAGGAAGTCGTCGGTGTGGTCCTCGGCGGGCCCCGCCGTCCCATTCGCCCGGGCCGACTTCACGATCTGCTTGAAGTACCTGGGGGGTGCAGGGTGAGTGTGGGCCGGTGTCCCCAGGGACCCACCGCCCAGCAGGGTCCCCCCACTGCACCTGCTCATGCCCTTCAGGCCGATGACCTCGTTCAGCTTCCTGCAGGCCTCTGCCAGGGACACGTCATCGTCATGGTCCCTGGGGACGGGGGTGGGGTGGGGATGGACCAGCCTCGTCTGCAGCCCCCCATCTGGCCCTGACTGCCCTGCTCCCCAGACCAGGGGCCCCACTGCCCTGCCCCGCGAGGCACAGGCCTGTACCAGATGTCCAGGTGCAGCTGGTCCGTGTGCACATCCTGGATCTCGCTGTGGGGGACAGAGTCACCGTCAGGCCCCTCCCAGGGCAGGGGCAGCGGGGAGCCGGGCGCAGGGGAGGCCGCCCCTCCCGGGACGTGCACAGGGCCGGCGGGGGCTCACAAGAGGAAGTGCTGCTTCCACTCAGGGTTCAGGGTGCTGCTCTTGACCTCCGTGACCTGGATGCAGCGGGCGGGCAGGGGGCCGCTGCGCCTGCTGCTCTTGCGGAAGCCGAAGCGCTGCTCCTTCTGGCCGCCGGGCTCGCGCGTGGCGCCCGAGGCGGGCAGGATGCCCAGCATGCAGTAGGGGTCGCTGAAGCCTGGGGCGGGCGGCAGGGCCTCAGCGCCGTCCACACCTGCAGCCCGCAGCCGCCGGGCCCCGGCCCCCACTCACCATTGGGGTCTTTGGCCAGGAGGTTCTTGGCACGCACGACGGAGACTTTGAGAGCGTAGGTGGGGGCCTGCGGGCACAGGGCCCTCGTGGACACCCTGTCCTGCACGGGCCTGCCACAGCCCCGCCCGGAGCCCCGGTCTGCACGGGCCCAGGTGTGTGGTGGCCTTACCTTGGCCTTCTTCACACGCTCGATGGCTTCGCGGTGCTCCTCGGGGCTGGTGCCGAACACCTGTGGAAGGGCTGGATGACCCCCGGGTGGGGCTGGCCATGTCCCCGGGGCCTCACCAGGAACGCCCCACCGCAGGGGCTGCAGGGCAGGAGGGTGAGCCTGTGCACCCTAGGGTGGGGGTGTGGCGAGGGCCTGAGACGCGCACGTCCAGAGCTGGTCGTGGTGTCCAGGCACAGGTGGGGAGGCCGGGTCCCCTCCCCGGCCCGTTTGTTGCGTCCTCTGCATACGTGTGACTGTGGGTCTGTCCAGCTCTTCCTTGAGGGGCCTTCAAAATGGACATTGTGGAAAAGCGGCCGGGTTTCCAATGCCCTCCACTGAACTGTGAATCCCACGCCCCACCCTCCTCTCGGCCCCGCCTCCAGGGCGGGGGCTGACCTGCCGCAGGTAGCCCAGGAGGGCCTCCTCGTCGTCCACCTGTTCGGGGCCCATGGTCCCTGCCCGGTAGAGGACGGTGTACAACGCCTCCTCATACAGCATTTCCACCTTGGGCAGAAAGGGGGTGGGGGGCCGAGCTGGGCCTCCGCGGGGCTCCTGGCCACGCCCACTCCTGCTTCAGCACCCTGGCGCCTGCCCGCCTCCCTCCGGGCCTGCACACGGGAGGTGCTGTTGCGAGGCTGGGGTCCTCCCTGGGCCCAGGCCCTGTCCTGCAGCTTTACCTCCTCCTGGGTCAGGGCTCTCAGGCCGCGGTTGGGGTCCACGGGCTCTGCCGGGGCTGGAGAACCGCTGCGCAGGAGGACCTGTGAAGGAGCCGGGGTGAGCCTCGGCGCTCACCCGGGGGCCGCTCCCGCGCTGGGCCTGGACGGGCAGGGGCTGGCAGGTGCCCCACAGCAGGGCGCCCTCACCTCAGGGCACGGCAGGCCCTGTCTGCCTTCCCCCTTCCTCACGATGGCGCGCATCTGGGCGAAGAACTCCGCGCCGTCCCCGGGTTTCCTGGGAGGAAGGCCCTGGTCGGCTCTGGGCTCACGGTGGTGCTGGGGGCACTCGAGGGTCCCCTTGGGGCGTCCGCAGCCTGGAGCCCATCCCTCCCGGCTCAGGCACCCACCAGGCTCCCACGACGGCCTCCTGCACGTCGGCGCCAGCGCTGCCCGGCTCCTCGGTCCTGCGGCGGAACGACGGACACACCTGCACCTGCCTGAGCACGCTGCTCTTGATCTCCAGCAGGGTGGACATGGCGGCTGCCTGCGGCGAGAACACGGCCGCGTCAGCCCCCTGCCCACGGGGGCACGGGCAGCGGCTTCTGCGACCAGGTAAGCTCTGTCCCCTGCAGGGTGGCTCCGGGCATGTTGGCGGCGTGTGCTGTCCACGATGAGGTCAGCGCCGGGCTTCACTGGGGAGGGGCGTGCTATACCGTATTTTGTCCCCACAGACCCCCGTATGCCTGGGGTGGGACCCTGGGGAGGTGGGAAGCGTGCGTCTCCTGTGGCTCTTCTGACAGGACCAAGGTGTTCGGAGCAGTGCCCAGCGTCCTCTGGGGCCAGGGCAGATGCCTGCTGCCTCTGTACAGGAGGTCAGAGCCCAGCCCAGAGGTGTGGCCCCCCAGCTGGGGAGCAGAGGGGCAGGTGGCCCAGGAGCGGGGCAGGGTGGGCAGCTGCTCCAGTGGCCAGGAGGGAGCTGTTCCGGGACCCTCACCATCACCCGGCACCCTGGCAGACTGGGACCCGTCACATCACTGCAGTGTCTACACCAAGGGGCGGCTGGGTCCCCACATCACTGAGAACCCGGATTCAGCGGTGCCCAAGCCAGCCAACGCTGGGGCCCGCCCTTCCTGTCCATCAGCTGCCCGCACCTTGGCTGCCATGGCAACGGAGTCTCTCTGCTGCCCCCTGTAGGCGCGGCAGGAGCAGCGCAGCTGTCGCGACTCGCGCGGAAGGTGGCCCTGGCTCCGCCCCCATGCACCTGCTCCAACCCTGTGGGGACCGGGCTCAACCTGGGCAAGCCTGCAGCCCTGGGAGGGGCTGGGAAGCAGAGGAGACAGGGCAGCCAACCCAGGTGGGTGCCAGGAGCACCCGGTGTGTGGGAGAACATCTGCCCGTCCCAGGAAGGCCAGGGCTCCGCTGGGGATTCTTGCTGCTGCTGCAGCAGCTCGGCAGGTTCCCGCTGTCTCCTCCGCTGGCCCCACGAGGAAGCACGGGCTGGGGGCGACGCCCCGTCGCTTGTGGAGACCCCTCTGCCGAACCCCCAGCCCCCTGTCGCAAGCAGCCTCCAGCCTGTGCCTCTGCCATGCGGGGGCCTCCCTTCGGGCTGCCCAGCCTTGCTGGCCTGCGGGTAACAAGACACCTGCCCAGGTGGCCCCAGGACCTTGCACCTGCTGTCTGGCCTGCCTCCTTGATGGCCCTCGGGCCAGCGCCTCAACCCCAGCAGGAGCCCTATCTCCGCGCCGCACAGCAGAGAGGAGGAGCTCTTTGTGCGGGGCCACAGTAGGGCAGTGGGAATGGGGCAGCCAGGCTGGACTCTACCCTGGCGCTGGGCCCGTCTGCGGGTCCCTCCTTGAGCACAGCTCAGCCGGGAGCTGGCAGTGGGCACACCTATGGGCAGCATGGTGCTGAGCCAGCTCCCTGTTCCCCAGCGTCCACCTGCCTGGCCCAGGTGGCCATCGCTGACCTGCCCTCCCCTCCCCTCCCCGGCCCCAGGTCAGGCCACCAGCCTTCAACAGTGCCTCATCAGGGCCCTGTGCTCCCTCGCGAAGTCTGGTAGCCTCTGGGTGCCGGGCCAGGGGCGCTCCCAGAGGGAGGGGATTGGCCGTTCCCACCTGCCTGGCCAGCCAGGACCCAGGCCTCACCCCAAGGCTGTCAGGGCTCCCACTGTGCGCCTGGCCGGGGGTATACAGTTTCCAGAAGCTGTTGCCCCCACAACGGGTCCTGAGGTTCCCGAAGCCGGGAGTCACAGGACCCCCTCCCCTCTGGGACTGAGTGCGGCAGGTGCCCCCCCGGGGGGCCAGCGGAGCAGCCGCTGCCTAAGCTGTTGCCAGGGCAACCGCCAGCAGCACCGCATCTGTGTGCCCGGCTGTGGGGGCTCCCGGTCCGAGACAAACGTGACGCAGGAGCTGAGCGGCCGGGGCTGCCTTCCGGAGGACGCGACAGCCACGCAGCGAGAGCGCCAGCACCCCAGGGCATCCTCCGCGGCCGGGGTCGGGGTGCTGGGCTTGGGACCCCAGCCCTGGACACAGAGCGCGCAGCAGCCGCGTCCAGGGCCAAGCCACGAAGTCCTGAAGAGCAGGGGCAGCTCCCACCTCCCGCTCAGCCATGGCCGGGACGGGGCAACAGGTGTGCGCAGGCGTGGGGAGAGGCTCCACTTCCCTGAAGCCCCGGGCAGCCAACGCTCTGACCCCAGCCTGCTCTGGCCAGGGACCCCAAGTGGAGCTGCAGCACTGGTGGACGTGCTGGGCGCAGGTGACACAGAGCAGGACCTGCCACCAGAACCACGGTCACAGCTCCTACGTGTCCAGCGAGCAAAGCGAGGGCTTGCATGGAGCTTCAGCCAGGCCAGCTCTGGGGCTCCCTGGCTGTTCCAGGTCTGGGCTGGACAGGGGATGATCAGAGCCAGGATCCAAACCCGGTGCACGGTGTCCCACCATGGTGTTTGGGGGCTTGGTGGCAGCGGGGGAGCTGCGCAGAGTGGGGTCTCCCTGCTGGTCACACATTTCTGTGCCAGGGGCAGGGGCGGTGGCACTCCCCTGGTCCTGGACGCACCTCGCTGCTTGACAGCACCCTCTGCATGGCCGGGCAGTGCCCAGTGCAGACCACCTGCTGTGCCCAGTGCAAATGCGCTCCCTGGGGGCTCATCCCAACCTGACCCCTGGGAGGGGCCTGGGAATCTGCATTTCAGCAAGCAGCTGGCCCCGGACCTCGAAGTGCCGAAGATTCCAGCGCGCGCGCAGAAAGGCGTGACCGTCCAGGCCGCCTCGTTCTCCAGGGCCCCTCGCCTGCGTCCAAGCGGCGTCCCTCCCGCTCTCCGGGCTGCTAGGAAGGGGCTGTGGGGTCGGCCTGGGGCCGAGCAGAGCCGAGCCACGGCAGAACCCTCAGCCCTCCCCAGAAGCTCCTATCGCGACGGACGGGGGGGGGGGGCTCGCGCAGCAAGCGGGGGCTCTCGGGAGACCGAGGGGGTCCCTGGAGGCCCGCGGCAGGGGCGAGGGCCTGCGGGCGTCCTCCTGGCCGCTGGTCCGCAGGTTGGGCTGGGGCGCCCCCGCGCGCTCTCAGGCCCGCCCCGAGGGAGCGTGCATGGCCTCAGTTTCCCCAGGGCTGAGCGCGGGGTCCGTGTCGCAGGCACAGGGTCCGGGGTCGGCCCGCGCCTATGCGTCCGTCAGTCCGGGAGCAGTGCCGGGCCGAGCCCCGACGGCACCAGGGGAACGCGCGGCACTCACCGTGGCGCGCGGGGTCCTGCGGCGCGAGCTCGGGGGGGCGCAGGCACCGCGACCGCTCTCCTCCGCGCGCGCCGGGGACTGAGCCGGGCGCGGGGCGGGCGCGGGGCGGGGCCTGGCTGCGCCCGGAGGAGGGGCTGCGGGCCGGCCTCGTGCCTCGGCGGGGCTGGGAGGGGTCCTGCGGCGCGGTCCAGCTCGGGCGCTGGCGCAGCCGGTGCTCGGGTGGGTGCGGGGCGGCGAGGTCCGCCCTGGGGGGCTGTCGGTGGGGTCTCCCCGCGGCCCCAGGCAGCCCGTGTCGCCGAAACGCACTTTTTGCAAGGGCTGCGCAGCCATCCAAGTGCAACCCTCCGCCCTGCGGTGCCCCTGCGGAGGCCAGGACGGGCTTGGGTCTGGGGACTCCGTCCCCGGGGCCTGACCGCTGGGCTGGCTTCTCAGAGGGCGCTGCCTGCTCAGGGGGCGTGTCCCGCGGGCGTCGTCCGGGGACACCCGCCCCAGGCCTGCTTACTGCCTGCCCGCTGGACAGCTGTGGAGCCCATGGGGGTCCGAGTCCTCCCAGCCCCGTTTCCCAGCTCGGCCCCCACCCAGCTGCACCGGCTCGGAGCTTGCTGATACAGGTGGCCGGGGTCTGGGCTGGGGCTGACTACCCCATTAGTCCCGGGCGCCAGGGAGCCTGGGACCGGGCTTGGCAGAGCGACGCCTGGACTCCTCACCCAGCACCCCTGCAGGCCGACTTTGCACAAACTTGCACGCCAAGGGCCTGCCCCTGAGGTCCATTGCAGCACCGGCCCTGAGGCGAGGCCCATCCAGCTTGGAGTTGGGGGCCAGCTGAGAGCGGGCCGTCCTCTCCCGGGCGCAGGGCGGAGAGCTGGGGCGCACGCTGCTTCTCCACCTGCCTTGGGGTGGGCTGCACGCTGCTGTGCTGGGGACCCCTCGGTATGTGGGGGGCAGGACCAAGCCAGGCCTGGCTAATGCGGGGGGGCTGAGGCAGAGGGGAGTCAGGTGGGCAGGAGAGGGCCCTGTGCCCCGGCTGTGTGCGGGGTCTTGCAGCTGCGTCAGGTTCTGCCAACCTGAGAGCAGGGGCCTGGTTGCCATGGAGACGGTGATGGCTTCGGGAGAAGGGATGGCTGCAGCCTGTAAACAGGAAGTGAGGAGGGGCCGGAGAGGCTGCGCCCCCCCAGCCCAGAGGCAGGCGGGGCCCTGGGGACCTCGCTCCACTCGGACAGGTAGGGAGCCAGAGGTGGACAGGAAGTGGCTTCCCCAGCCCCAGGCAGCAGGCCCAGTCCCCAAGATGCTCCCTTCACAGGCTTGCAGGTGCAGTGTGGGGGAAGGGGCTGCCTCCTGCCCAGGTGGGCAGTGTGGGGGGAGGGGCTGCCTCCTGCCCAGGTGGGCAGTGTGTGGGGGGAGGGGCTGCTTCCACAGGTGCGCAGTGGGGGGAGGGGTTACTGGATGCATATGCGTCCCCCTCTCTAGGAGACCTGGGGCAGAGTCCTGGTGCCCACCCACCCCTGCCTCAGTTTCCCTCACCCTTGGTGAGCAGCGTGGCAGCCCATGGCCAACCCAATTGGGACCAAGCCAGTGTCAGCAGGGGGGAGGGGCAGGGGTCTGCTGCCCCCTCGCCCTCAGGTGCGACCCCAGCCACCAGCAGCCTGCACGCTTGGCGTGGCTCCCGGACGGTGGGCACTGAGCCTCAGCAGGTCCAGAGGGCCCCGCTGCGCCACGGCTCGGGGCCTGCCGAGTGCCGCCCTCTGGTGGCAGCCCCTGGCGTTGCAGGCGCCTCCTCCCACAGGTGAAGCTGACCAGGCCCCAGGGCTGAGGCGGGCAGGGACCGGCGGGGCCACCGAGGGCCCCAACTGTCTCAGGAACCCTCGGCAGCCCAGCCTGCACCCTCGGGGAGCAGAGGGGGGCCCAGCACTTGCCCCTGCCCGAGACACTGGCGTTCTCGCACGGGGCACTGGGGCTGCAGCCCCGGGGCAGAGCCCTGCAGAGCCCTGCAGAGCCGAGAGCCGGAGGGCGGCGAGGGGCTGTGGCCTCGACGGCAGAGTGCCGGGGCTGCCTCCAGCAGGCACGAGGACAGACTCGGGGACCCCAGCCCCAGCCCCCCCTCAGCCAGGGGTCAGCTGTGCTGTGTGGCAGGACATCCCGTGGACCCCAGAACCCACCACTCCTAGGACCCCTCCCTGCTGGAGCTGGCTCAAACCAGTTCAAGCAGGTCCAAGTCAGCCGCACTGGGTCCTCCACCCTGGCAACACGTCGTCATGGCAACTCAGCTGGAGACTTCCCAAAGCCGACCCGGTGCTCATGGCAAGGCCTGGGCTCTGAGCCCAGGTAGCCTAGGGTGGGCACACGGACAGGCACGGTCAGCCTGGACACCAAGGACCAGGAGCGCCCACCCAGCAGGGTCCAGCGCCCCCAGGAGCCGCCCGGAGGCCGTTCTGTCTGCACCAGATAAGGAGGCCCGGCAGGTCCTGGACACACCATGGCCTTGGGCCAGGGCCAGGGCCGGGCAGCAGGAGCCAACCGCCAGCCACAGCGGCTCCCACGGCTCCAGGACCCGGGGCAGCTGGAGGACGCACCCCGAGGGCTGGTGCGTGCGGGGGGTGGGGTGGTGGTGTCATCCGGGGATTCCGCACAGCCCGTAGGCCGGCCCACCCGGCTCCCCGCTGGCTAGGGGAGGAGCCCTCGGCGCCGTTAACTTCACGATGCCTTTAACTAGAAAGTGTATTCAATTTCCATGTATTAACCACATACACGTGCAACTACACTACCGCGTTCGGCGCTAACAGTCACTGCCGACCGACCGGCTACAGACAGCCCAGCCGCCTCCCCAGGAAGCCCCGCCTCAGGAATGAGCTGCAACATCAGCCTTGGCAAGGCCCGGTGCTGCCGCCGCCGCCGGCCACCGCC
>CM027397.1:36124373-36190858 GCA_015711505.1 Sylvilagus bachmani
GAAGCCCCGCCTCAGGAATGAGCTGCAACATCAGCCTTGGCAAGGCCCGGTGCTGCCGCCGCCGCCGGCCACCGCCGCCGCCGGCCACCGCCACCGCCACCACCGGCCCCGGCCCCCACTCCCTCCGGGCTCGAGGCCACGTCCGTGCCTGCTGGGCAGGGCAGCCAGGTCACCGCCGGGCCGGGCAAGCCCAGGAAAGGGTCCACTGGGCGGTGGCACAGCTGCCTCATGGGCCCCCGGGACGGGGCTCCCGCACGCGGCCAGTGACATGGCGCGAGGACGTCGTATAAACAGTTTATTGACCCTAAACAGCAACACAGACAAACGCCCCGTGAAGACGAGCGGTGTGCGGTGGGGACCGCCGGCCGGCCGCGTCCCAGGCGCCTCGGCACACAGCCCGGGGCCGCAGGACGGCCGTGGGGGGCGGGCGCCGGCGGGAGGCCGCGGCGCGGCAGCGTGAAGCATGCTGCATCCGGGAGCGAGGGGACGAGCGCCTGGGGACTTGCCCGAGTATAAAAGTTTATCATTTTACAGCAGTTGAAATACTGACATCAATATTAAAATAAAAGCGAGTTTTACATAACAATCAAAAATACAAAAGACTGGAGGAAGAGACCCTGTGTGAGAATCGAGCACGGGTACAGCGGCGGCATGGCCCAGGCGCCCACCCGACCCCCGGGCGGCCAGCGTCGTACGGGGCAACCAGACCTGCAACTGTAAACAAGTTCTCGCCACCCATCCCTTCCTGCGCGGGCTCCGCTTACGAGGGCGCGAACTTCTTGGCCTGTGCTCGAACCCTTTTCTCGTACTCCACTCTGTTTTGGCTGAGGAGGTGGGGGGGGAAGACACAGGTTAGGAGGGGCCCCGCTTCCTGGCCGCCCCAGCAGGTAGGTGGGCAGCGCCCTCGGGTGGGGGCTCAGAGGCCACAGCCCCGGGACTGCCTGGGCCCTGGAGACCACAGCCGTTCCAGGCCACCGGGTCAGAGGTCCCCAGGAGGGCCCTGCCCAGCGTGGGAGCCCCAAGGACAGAGGGGCCTGCCGGACAGCAGCCGCCCCTGGGGCTTTGGGAACAAGGCCCTCCCAGCACCAGAGCGGGCTGCTCTCTTGGCCCCGGCCCCAGCGTCTCCTCGCTTCCCCCCGCGAGCTGGCCCCACCACTAACCAGTAAATCGTGTAGGCCTCTGCCTGAGCCGGGTCCTGGATGTTTGGTTCATTTAGCAGTTCCTGGATTCCTAACAAGATCTGTGCGGAGACAGCACCATGCGGGCGGGGTCAGGCGCCGGGGGCACGGCCGGCGCCACCGCCCCAGCACGCTGGGCCTACCTGTTTGATGGTGATGGCCGGCCGCCAGTCCTTGTCCTCCTCCAGGATGGAGAGGCACACCGTGCCCGAGGGGTACACGTTGGGGTGGAACAGCGGTGGCTCGAATTTACCTGGGCCAGGGAGAAAGCGGAGGCTCCTTGGGAGGGGCCGGCGCTGGACCGGCCCCTGGCACGCCAGGCCTTCCGCCAAACGCTCGTCAGGTGAGCTGTGGCCACGAGGCGGCGGGCAGGAGCAGGCGGGCTCTCCACACAGCCAGGCGTCCAGCCAGCAGGGCACAGGACCAACGCGTCCCCCCGGCCAGCCTCTGCCGTGGGCAACAGCCCGAGGAGTGCCCCTCGGACAGGGACCCGGCGGGCAGTCCCTGCGTCTGTCGCTGGCGGACGCTGGGCACCCCGCACCCTCACCCTAGCCAGGTCAGCACGAGCACCTGCAGGAGGCCGGGCCCCGCCTGCGTGCTCTGGGGGAGGCCGTGAGTTGAGGTCGCCCACCGCCCCGACCTCCTACCCCACGGCCAGGGCAACGCCGCGTGCACCTGGCCTCCCTGGCGCAGTGCCCACAAGCCGGCCTATGGGCTGCACACCCTGCGCTGGGACCCACAGGAGGCCAAGCCCTCGCCTCCCACGGGGAGGTCAGTGTGTGGGCCACGGGGTCAGGGCCTCCACCCTCGGACCCCAGCCCCTGGCCCACACCGCAACGTCCGCCAGCAGCTGGGGTCTCCCTCGCCACACCCAGCAGAGCCAGCCAGGCCGTGCTCTAGGTCTGGTGAACGTGCCGAGCCTGTAGTGGCGTTCACTCTGCTCGAAGCGGCAGTTCCAGAGCACTCGCATGCCACCAGCACCCACACGTGCTGTCCACACGCAGCCTCCATGCCCCGCGGCCGGCTGAACTCGGCAGAGGGACGGTGAACCCCTCCAGAGACACCTGTGCCTCCAAACAGCAGAGGGCTGCCCACTCGCGGCCAGTCCCCCGACGTGCACCCAGCACGTCTACACTTCCACCCTGGGCCCTCAGGGCCGGAGCAGGAGCTCCATGCTCTTCCAGGACTGTCCCGTGTTAACCCATCCCGCGTGGACCCTGGGGGCTGTCCCGTGTTAACCCACCCTGCGTGGACCCTGGGGGCTGTCCCGTGTTGACCCACCCTGCGTGGACCCTGGGGGCTGTCCTGTGTTGACCCACCCTGCGTGGACCGCGGGCAGTGCCTGTCCACTCTGAACGTGTCCTCCTCCTTTGCTTCCCTGCACGTCTCCTGTGCTGCCCACCACCCCCGGAGCGGCCACGGCTGGGGGTCCATTCCCACGCTGCACTGGTGTCAGTGCAGGGACCTATCGACAGGCACTAAGAACCCGGGTCTCCCAGCAGAGCACCCTCCCACCAGGAGCGGGTGCAGGCGGCCGGCGGGCCCTGGCTACTCACATTTCGGGGGTGAGGACGGGTAGTCGTCTTTGAAAAGCATCCGCAGCTTAAAGAGGCCGCCCTCCCACGGAGTCTGCGGGGACAGACCACGTCAGGGGCCACGGGCGCCCGGGCGGAGCCTCGGCAGGGGCAGAGCAGAGCACACCGGGCTGCAGGGGAGCCGGGGCTCGGGCAGGAGCGCAGCCAGCAGCCCTCTCCCTGAGGTCCTGCCATGGCTCCACCAGCCCACCGGGCAGAGTCCAGTCCTGTCCGAGGGAGGAGGCAGCCACGCCGGGCTGAGCCCCACGATGCAGAGTAAACCCTGGGGCCGGCGGCTCCCAACCAGGCCGCCACCGTGACGCACCGTGAGGGGCGAGGACAGCAGGGCCCCGTGGTCAACCCCCATCCCGCATGGCGGCCTGGGTTCGAGTCCCAGCCTCCTGCCAACGCAGACCCTGGTAGGCAGATGGCCCCCGCCGGTCTCTCCAGCCAGGGGATGGGGCTTTGGGAGGTTGTCGGGCCAAGCTGAGGCCACTGCCAGGTCAGGGACCTGCCCAGGGGAGCAGCCGCCAGCCGCGGGGGGTCCATGCCGCAGCCGAGGGAGGGGAGAGCAGAGCAGAGCAGAGCCGGCTGCCGCCGCTCCCCAGCTCCCGGTCGCTTACCCCCTTCTTCCCGGGGATGGCGCACTCCCAGTTCATGAGGTTCATCGTGCCGTCGGGGTTCTTGGTTGGGACAGCCACGAAGCCCTGGGGGGACAAGCAGGGGAGTCCCCGAGCCGCTCCAGGGCCACCCCGCCCCCGCCCCCCCCCCCCCCCGCGGGCTCTGCTTACAAACGGGTGGTCCTTCCTCCAGGCCTTCCTCTCCTGGGCGAGTCTGCTGAGGGCGATGCCCGACATGTTCCAGTCCTGGGGACACGGGCGCCGTGAGGGCCCCACTCCCACAGACGGGGCCCCACGAGCCTGAGTCACGCCAGGCTGGGAGGGCTCCGCGTCCTCAGGCCGCGGGCCCACAGCGCCGCTGCCCCAGCCTGGCCTCCCCCCAAGCAGGGCGCACGCGCCCAGGACCCAGCCACAACGGCCCTCAAGGTCCAGGACCACAGCACAGGCCCCAGGGCCCAGGCTGCCAGCGCCTGGACTCCACCAGCTGCCCCCTGCCCCTGTCCTCCGAACCCAAGGGTGTCGTTCTCCAAGTCCCTGGCTAGAGCCGCTGGGGCCGGAGCCATTCCACGGCTCACCTGGCACTGGTTACGGGGTAAGCTCTGCCCAGGGGCCCAGCAGGGCCTGGGGGGCTCTCCTAGGAAGTGGAAGGATCGGGCGGCATCACAGAGCCCAGCAGGCGAGAGCCCAGGAGAACCAGGCGTGCTCAGACCTCCACAGGGCTGGGGCTGCTCACGAGATCGAACCAGGACCCAGTCCTCAGGCTCCTGAGTGCCGGCGCCTCCGGCCCTCGCACACCGCGCACAGCTGCAGGCTGAGCCCACGGAGGCGCCGGGCCGAGTCCCGGCTGCTCCACTTCCCATCCGGCCCAGGGCCTTGGGCCCCTGCACCCGCGTGGGAGGCCAGGAAGAGGCTCCCGGCTTCCACCGGCCCAGCCCCAGCCGACGGGGCCGCCTGGGCGAGCGACCTGGCGGACGGACGACCTCGAACTCTGCCTTGACAACACAGAAACCCTTCAAGACGGCTAAGCCGCCGCGCGCCACGCCGACAGGCCTTCCCGCACCTGGCGCCCCAGCCCGGGCCCCTTCCGGGAACAGGCGCGGCCGCTCCCTCCCAGCACACCTGCCTGGGACGAACTTCGCCACACAGCCTCCACCAGCACGGGCGCCCAGGGGTCTCCGCAAAGCAGGCAGCCACCCCGGGCTCTGGGTGCCGGCGGAGGCCCAGGGGCCGCGGGGAGCCCGACGTCTGTCCCCAGAGCTCCTGTGCGCCTCTCACGCCCTCCCCGCTTCAACCCGCCCTTCCGAGCCAGCGCATCAGACCCGCACCGCAGCCGTGCTGGGCTCCGGGAGGGCGGGCCCGGGCCCGAGCCACAGGTGCGCACCTGCTCGGCGCCAGGCGGCCCGGCCTCAGCCACAGCGCGGAACCGCGCACCAGGGCCCGCTCCGGCCGCCTCCGTGGCCGACGGGCACCGCAGCCCTCCTCGGCCCTCCCGCACCCGCGGACGGGCCCTCTGGGGCGTGCACCCCGCGCCTCCCTCGGCTGCGCCCGACCCCCGTCCCGGGACCCCCGGCCGCGCCCGGAGCAGGGTCCCGACCCCCGCGCCCCGCCAGACAAAGGCACAGCGCCAGGCTTGGCCCGGGGCCTTGCGGGGCGGGCGGCCCTCACAAGGCCCCGGGAGGCGGACGAGGGCCGGGCGCGCTCCGGGCCCCGCAGACGCGCGACCCCCGCGGCGGGGCAGGGGGCTGGGGGCCGCGGCCACGGCCTCACCTTGGCCGGCACGGAGCCGCCCGCCGCCCAGGCGAGCGGGGCGCTCTCGGCCGCGCAGGAAAACTTCCCTCGGCGGCGGCGGAGCCCCCCGCGCGCCCGCTGGTCCGCAACCGGCCGCTCCCGGCGCCCTCCCGGGCGGCCCCGCGAGCCCCGCGGCCCGGCGAAGGTGGGGCCCGGGCGGCCGCCGTGACCCCGAGGCCGCGCGCCGCCCGGAAGGCCGCGGCGCCCGCCTGCGCCCCGCGCGGGCCGCCGACGGCCCGGCCCGAGCCCGCGAGGCCCCCCGCCCGGCCCCGCTCACCTCGGGCGGCCGCGGCCCGGCGAGCGTCACGGACGAGCGGGGGCCGAGCGGCGGCGGCGGCGCTTCCCTTTGTCTCGGGACTTCCCTCCGGAGCCCGCTCCGCGCGCAGCCCCGAGCGCCGAGGACCCCGGCGCGGGCGGGGCGGCGGGGCGGGGCCTGGCCCGGGGCTGCCCGCCGCCCGCCTGCGCCGCGCGCCGCCGCCGCCGCCCCGCGCCGCGCGCCGCCCGCGGCCCCGCGCGCTCCTCGCCGCCCGCGCCCCGCCGCCGCGCGCCGGCGTCCCACGGCCTGTCGGGGAGCCCGGCCCGGGGGCGACTTTCCAGTCAGGCGGCGCCCTGGACACCTGTGCTCTTAAAGGAGCCGCGTCCTCGAAGTGAGGGAGCGTCTGCAAACTCTCCTTCGGGGCGGGCGGACGCACTCGAGGATACGCCGGCGAGCAGCCGGGGAAGGCGGGCGCCGCGTTCCTCAAGGGCTCCCCGGATGCCCGGCGGGCGCGTCTCAGTGCGTAGGTTCCGGAGGTCTCCTTGGGGCCGGGGCCCGGGGCCGGGGGGCAAAGAGCACTGAGGCCTACGGATGCCCGAAACGGCGCAGGACGACGACGATCCCCTGAGTATGGCGTCCTGTGAAACCCCATGCAATTGGCCAATGCAGGGGCCTGGGCGGGGCATCGTCCAGATCCGCCCAATCAGCTGACGCCGTACGGAAGGCCGGTCGCTCGCCAGACCGACGGGAGGAGAAGCGCCGACGCTCCCTAGCCCGGGGCCGTCCCGCCTGGGGGAGGGGCGCGCCAGGATTCCCGCGCGCGGTCTCGTCCCACGAGCGCGCGCGCGCGGTTCGCGGGTCCGCGCCGTCCCGCGCGGGCACGGCGGGGTCGCCCCTGGGGCGAGGGCGCCGTCGGAGCCGTCGGCGCGGTGGGCGCCCAGGGCCAGGCGATGGGGTCATTCATTCGTTCACTCACTATTCACGCCCTCCCACCTCTGGTTTGCGGGGACAGGGAACGTGGCTGACCGGCCTGGCGGCAGCGGCGGAAACGCCCCTAGGTCCCGGTGCCAGCTTCTGCGCTGGGCTGTGCGGCCGTGGAGAAGCCGCTGGACCGCGGCCCTGGGGTCCTGATGGGCCCAGGTCTGCAGGTGGGAGAGGGGGTCAGCTCGGGGTCCCGGATCCGCTGTCCTCCACACAGGTGCACCTGGGGCAGGGAGCCCACCTCAGATGGGGCCAGGTTCAAGGGACAAACTGAGGCTGGTGGGGGGTGAGGGCCCCGGCCCCGCCTGGGGGGCAGCCCTCCGCAGATCACCCACAAGCCCGGGCTGGGGGGCTGGTCAGCAGCCCACACCTGAGCAAAACCCAGAACTCCTGAGAACAGGTGCGTCCGACCCCGTGCCGGGAGCGGAGCCGGGGTCTGGGCCCACTCTCCCGGGGGAAGGAGTGTGGGGCCAGGACAGCCGGCGGCCCCACCCCGCCTCGCACCCCCGCCCAGGGAGGAGCGTGCGGAGGCTGTGTCCCCGGGGGCGGGCAGAGGCCGGGGCCCTCCTCCCCGTGGCCACCCTTGGACGCCCTTCGCTGCCCACCGCCTGGTGACCGCGGGCAGCGCTGTCCCTGCCCGCAGAGCCGCGCCCGCACCTGCCGCGCGCTCCCGCCTGGGCCCCGGCTCCTGCGCACCTGCGCCGCTTCCCGCCTCCGGCCTCTGCCCGCGAGCGCTCCCCGCCCTAAGTCGCCGGCGGGGGCTCCTCCCCGGCCCCTGGGCGGCCGGGCGGGCGCTCTCGGAACACCCCGGGGGCAGGGCTCCGTCTGACTCCACACCTACAGGACGCCTTTACCTGCCCGGGGTGGGCGGGTCCTCGCCGGCTCCTCCGCGGGACCTCGCACCTGCACAGCAGGTGGGCAGCCGGGTGCTTGGCTGCGCGGAGGAACCGGGGGCGAATCCAGCCGTGCGGTGCGCCCGGAGCCGGGATCCCGCTCGTACGGGGCGGGGCGGGGGAGCAGCAGGGGGGGGGGTCGCGCGCGCAGGCACGGGAGGGCTCGAACACGCGGAACGCGAGGCTTTTACAGGCGCCAGGTGCGCCTCCTCTGCTCCATGCGGGCCCACCGGCGACACCTGGAGTCTCGGCCCCGCTCCGGGGCACGCACGCACACGCCCCCTTCCCGCGCCCTTGGCGCCCCCCCCGCAGACCCTGGCCGGCTCCGGGCGCCCTGTCGCGAGGCGCCGGCCGCATCCCCGGGCCTGACTGCTCGCCCAGGTGTGCCAGCCCCAGGTGAGGGGCTCCAACTGCGCATGCGCCCTCCCCGCAGGCGGCACCGCGCAGACCCCCTGGGACGCGTTGGGCTTCAAGTGCCGGGGGACACCGCTGCGGGCATGGACCCGCTCTCCACGCCATGCGGACTTACCTGGGTCCCCGGGCGGCGCGGGGCGGCTCGGCGGGCGCGGACCGTCGGGGTCTGCGAGGGCGCGCGTCCCGGCGCTTGCAGTTCCTCCGCGTGGCCACACGGGGGCGTCTGGGCACTCACGCCCCTGGGCGGGGGGCGTGGCCAAGCGCTGCAGGCGGGTTGCACCTGCTGCCGGGCCCCTGGGGGATTCCAGATAGCAGCGGGGAGCAGAGACACTGCACCGTCCTGTCCCAGCGCTTCGTGGGATGCACGAAGGAATGTGAATGAATGAAAGAGCCCGCCTGAGGCTCTGCTGGCCTTACACGCCTGGGCCCAGGGGCCTGAGGGGAAAAATGGCTTCAGGCTACAGTGTCCACTCCGTGGCGGCCGTTCTAGGCCCTGTGTGGCAGCGCTGGCTGCCGGTCGCTCCCGCCTGGGGGGACCGGTGCAGGAGGGCAGGTGGGCTGTGGCGCCGACAGAGGGGTCGCAGCAGGAGAAGGCTGTCACCTGCCTGGCCCCGGGGACGAGAACCGGCCTTGCCCTCTGCTGCTGTCCGCGGCCCGCACTGATGACCTGGGTGCACAGATGCGCGCTCCAGTGCACAGACACAGACGCACGCTAACCCCCACTGCACACAGGAGCAGTCAGAGGCCGGCGGCCGGCGGTCAGCAGCTCTGCCCAGGAGGCACCTGGGCCTGCCGTCCAACTTGGCTTCGGGGGAAGCGGGCGCCTGCGGCCCTGGACTGAGGTGGCAGTGCCGGCTGCTAGATCCTGGGCCTCCCCAGCCACGGCCACTAGCGGAGGAGTCAGTCCGTCTGGGGGTGTGGGCCCCGGAGGCCCCGTGACCCTGTCCCCCTCACCTGCCTCGCGGAGGGCTGGGGACGGATGCCCTGCTGGGTGGCCTGCGAGCTGTTGGCGCTGGGAGCTCAGAGACCCTGCTCAGGGGTCGGGGACGGGGGAATCCCTCCAGGGTAGCTGGTGAGGTTGGGGCAAACCCGTCCCCTCTGGACAGCACCAGCCAGGCAGCCCCCCAGGAAGATGTGACCCCTCAGTGCAGAGGGCCCGAGAGCCTCCCCATGCCCCCCAACACCCCAGGTTCCGAGTACACGCCCCTCCCTCGCCCGGCCCCGCCTCCTGCCAACGCCCCTCCCTCGCCCGGCCCCGCCTCCTGCTAATACGGGGTGGCAGCGAGGGCCCTCCCCCCCACCCGCCGGATGTGACCCGGCTGGAGCTGCTGGCCCGGCCGCGGCCGTGGGGGGGCCTCCCTGTCTCTCCCGGGGCTGACCCTTTGCTCCGTCTCCCTCACTGGGCTCTCGCCCTCAGCCTGGACTGCTGCAGTTCACGTTTTGCGAGGGTCCCCAGCCCGCCCCTGTGTTTTTTATAAGCTTTTTGCTTGGATGAATTGCGATCAGCACGAGGCCTCCAGAACGAGGAAACCCCCAGCCCTGTGGCGGTGCTATCGCCTCCCCCTGCGCCCGCCCGGCGTCCACACTGCCGCTGCCTGCGTCCCCCAGGGGCTGAAGCCCGGAGGCACCCTCTTCTGGGGCCACTGCCTCCTGAGTGGGGGCTCCGCCTCGGCGCCCGCCTGCCGGGACCCTGGCGTCTCGGCCCCGCCCCCCAACGCCTGGCCGCACACCTGGACCGTGAGTTGTTCGGCGCAGGTGTGGCTGGGAAGGCACCTGTCACTGGGAGGCGGCAGGGGCCGGGCAGTGCTCTCCAAAGCCCGGTGATGCCGGCTTGGGGCCCACAGGTGCAGCCAGGTGCACCGGTGGGGCTGGGGGCTCCGCCGTGCCGCCCTCTGCTGTGCGTGGGACTGGAACGTGGCTCGGCCCCTGCTTCCACGCCAGTGCCAGTGGGAGGGGCGGGGCTGGGCGGGTTTGAGTCGGCATCGACAGTGAGGGTGGAGCGTGTGGTCTGAGGGCTTCCTTCCCGAGTGAGGCGGGGGTCACACCAGCAGCACTGCACCAGCCCTGGACACCGCCCACCCCCCACAGGAACACAGGCTCCGAGCACCTGGGCTGCACCGGGCCGAGCACGCCACGGCCGGAACCCGGAAGTGGCCTCAAGACTGCGGCTGGAGACCAGGCACCGGTCCTGGCTCTGGGCCCAGCTCGCACGGCCAGCCTAGCTCAGGGGCCAAATGGACGCATGGCAGAGCCACGTCCCTGGGGGGCCCGTGTCCACGGAAGTCACGCCGTGGTGGGTACCTTTTCCCCAGAGGCACGGTCAGCCCATGGGTGTCCCAGGCCAGGGGTGGGGGCGCTCATGCTGGGGCCCATTGTCACGGCCATGTCCCTCCAGTCTTTCGGGTTCCAGGGTCTCCATCCAGGGGGCGCCTGTGGACAGAGGCGGGACGAGGACCACCCGCTGGCATGTAGGGGGCTCCAGGAGGGTCTGGCAGGGGCACTGCCTCCCACCACTGTCACTGCTGCCTCCTGGCGTCCCCACAGCCCTGACCCCGGGCCTCCTGCTCCTGGCTGGGCCCCCACCCCGCTCATTGGCCACCATCCCTGCTGGCCTGGGACCCTGGACCAGGGTCTTCAGGGAGCTGAGGCCGCCCCTGGGCCTGTGAACCAGCCCATTCTCCTTTGTCTCAGCCCCGGGTGGCGGGGGGACCGCTGAGTCCCGGTGCCCGGCTGGGCAGGGCCCCCTCTCCTGACCCCCGCAGCCCGCCAGGCCTCGAGGCTCCGGCTGCCTCCTGCTGCCTCTCCCGCCCACAGGGAGCAGCCCTGGCCTTTCGGGCTGTGTGGGCTGCAGCCCAGGAGGCACAGAGCCAGAGCTGCTGGGTCCTGGTGGGCAGGGCTCGGCCGGAGGGAAGGGGCAGCCGGGAGCGGTGCCCCCACGCCCAGCCCGTGCAGGGCACAGGTGGGCACCTGGCAGCCAAGGGCCACTCTGCAGCCACGACAGCTCCGCCTCCTACTTCACCCGCCAGGGGCACAGCCAGCCCCGCCCCGCCCCCAGCCGGTCTGGGCGGCCGTGGCCGTTCCTAGCACGTGCAGGTGCCCGGGGGTCTCTGGGGCCTGGTTGCGCCTCTTCCAGCTCAGCCATCAGACCAGACCTCCAACCCAGCTGACCCTCCCAGTGGGACACAGGGTTGTGCCCCAGGGCTGCTGACCGGCACAGGGGTCGTCTGCCGGTGCCGGGCGGCTTCGCCCCTCGCCATGGCTGCCCCTCGGGCCAGGTGTTGGGCACAGCGGCCCCCGTGGGTCCTCAGGAGGGGCCGCTGTCTCCCTGAGACTCTAGCCTGGATCTGCCAGAGCACTGAGGTCTCCAGTGACAAGACGGGGTCTGTGCTTTTGAAAATAGTGATTTACTTATTTTATTTGAAAGAGAGACAGAGAGGGAGGGAGGGAGATCTCCCACCCACTGGCTCGATTCCCCGAAGTCTGTAACTGCCAGGGCTGGGCCAGGCCAAAGCCAAGAGCCAGGAAGCTCATCTGGGTCCCCCACGGGGCTGGTAGATGCCAGGTACTCAGGCCACCACTGAGCAGGGAGCTGGGACTTGAGCCCAGGCCCTGTGGTACAGCACGCAGGTGCCCCAGCCCCATCTTGACCACTGCACCGCGCACCTGCCCCAGCCCAGCTCCTACGCCCATCTGCACGCGCGTGGCCTCGGTTTCCTGCATGGCAAACCGCGTGCTGTCACGTGAGCACCCATCAGGTGAGCAGTGGGTGTCGGTTCAGCGGCTCCATTTGGTGTGTCCACACGGACGTGTGCGCCCTTGGTCTTGGGCGAGGCTGGGGAGCCCTGTGGCCCCTGGGGTGTGCTCTGGAGGGGGGGGGACTGGGAAGTTTCCTAAGCTGCCCTTCATGGGGGAGCTTCAGCCGACCCGGCCCCCGGCCCCAGGCCTGGCCCAGCCCCACAGCTCCAATGCCATTCCCAGGGGTGACACAGGGCAGGGGCAAAGCGACGGGGCCCCAGGCGCTCAGCTCAGCAGAGGGAACAGGTGAGACAGCTGACCACCAGGGATGTCAAGGCTGTCCAGCTCCGGAAGCCCTCTCTGGTCTGCCGTGGGGTGAGTACTTCTGAGCTGTGGCAGGCACGCAGGGCCCCCGCCCGTGTTCGGCACCGCCGCATCCTAGTGGGTACAGGCACCTCCCACTCTGTGCCTCGGTTTCCCCCCAGTCTGAGGGGACCCCCAGCTGGAGGGTCTTAGTGGGACCTGTAGCCCAGGGAGGGGCAGGGAAGCCCCAGGCTGCTGAGCTCAGACCTCAGAAGATGGACAGGAATTGATCCCTGTGCCCATCTGATCCCAGTGCAGACCTGGGATCACTGGGTGGAGGTGGGGGCAGGGACATCAGGGCCTGAGCTGTCCCACAGGGCTGCCTGGCCTTAGGCTCAACCTCTCTGAAGAACCCCAAAGACTGGACTCACGTTGGGTGGGGGAGCTGGGGTTACCCAGGAGGACTACCTGGAGGAGGTAACACTGTCCCAGACCCAGCCTGGGGAGGAGAAACAGCTCAGGATTCTGGCCAGGGCACCATTTCCCTCCTGTGGACAGTGTCTTGAGCCAGCCCCGCCTCTCGGAGAACAGGTGGGGCCCTTGCCTCCTCCCTCCCTGCCCCGGACAGCAGCTGTGTGGTGTCCCCACCCACCCCTCGCCCAGCAGGTCCAAGGCTTGGGTGGACGCTCCCTCTCGTCCCAAGTCCTGGACGTGTACCATGGACCTCTGGCCCCACAGCCTCCTGCTGCTGCTGGCCGTGTGCGGTGAGTGACCGGTGAGGGAGTGCAGATGTGGGTGTCGTCTGTGTCCTGCCTGGGCTGGTGTGGACCCCCACTGCCCTGTGCCTCCTCCTGAGGCCGCTGTATTTTCCTCTGTGCCCATCGGGGGCCAAGGAGAGCTGTGACCCTGGCAGGCAGTGCAGGGGTGAGGTTGAGACCTTCAGTATGGGGCTCATGCACCCTCCAGTCTGCACAAGCCCTAGGGTCCCCAGGAGCGTGGGGGGAGGTGGAGGCTGAAGCAGCGGCTCCCAGCTGCCACTCACGGCCCTGACCCCACCCACCGGGCAGCCCAGGTCCGGTTCCAGCGCCTCACCCTGGGCCTGCCCATCTCCCTCCCACAGGTGTCTCTGGAGCCGCCCCGCAGCCAGGTGTGTGCAGAGGTGAAACCCCAGGGCTGCGGTCTTCCCGGCACGGGGCAGCTACACACGCCCCCACCTCCCCAGGGCAGCCCCTCCCTCTGCCCTGTTGTTCTCCAAGCCCCTCCTGCCACACAAGAGACCCCCGAAGCTGTCTGCCCGACGCCCATGGGAGGACCACGGTGGGATGCCCCAAGGCTGGGCTGGGCACTCCTGGCTCTGCAGGTGTCACTTTAGGGAGTGTGGCACACGTCGGAGTCGCTGTGGGCAGGTGGGGAAGCTTCCTGGGGGGGTCATGGGCCAGAGCCCTGGGAGCACCCCACAATGGCCATGTCCTTGATGCAGGGTGTGGGCAGCCCTGGCTTGTGGACATAGGGGCCCGAATCGTGGGGGGCCACACGGCCCTGGCCGGGGCGTGGCCGTGGCAGGCTAGCCTCCGACTGCGCAAGGTGCACGTGTGCGGGGGGTCCTTGCTCAGCCCCCAGTGGGTGCTCACAGCCGCCCACTGCTTCTCTGGGTGAGTGTCCGGGTGAGAGGGGAGGAGTCCCTGGTGCGCCTCTCCATGTCCCCGTGCACCCCTGGGGCGGGTGGTGCGCTCCCTCCCTGTGGCCACTTCACAGGCAACTCAGCTGTGACCCTGCTTCCTGGTCAGCCTGGGCCAGGGCAGCCGGCTGCTGACCCCGCTGGGCCCTGGCTGCCCAGGGCCACTGCATCGGTGCAACGTGGGCCCTGGTGGGCGCCACAGTGGCCTCTGGCCCTTCCGAGCCCCCCTCCCTCCCCAGGTCCCTGAACTCCTCCGACTACCAGGTGCACCTGGGGGAGCTGACAGTCACCCTGTCCCCCCACTTCCACACCGTGAGGAAGATTGTCCTGCACTCCAGCCCCCTAGGACCACCGGGGGCCAGCGGGGACATCGCCCTGGTGCAGCTGAGCGCCCCCGTGAGCCTCTCTGGCCAGGTCCTGCCCGTCTGCCTCCCAGCAGCCTCCATGGACTTCCCCCCGGGCACACGCTGCTGGGTGACCGGCTGGGGATACACAGGGGAGGGAGGTGAGCGCCCCCCTCACCCAAGCCAGTCTGCCTGGGAACCCAGCCGAGCACCCCCACAGAGGCCACCCCATCACACAGGGACCCCCGCCGGTCTCACCCAGAACCCACATGCCCTGCACCTGGGTGGGGGATGGGCCCCCGGCTCCCCAGGCCAGTGGCTGCTGCCTGGCCTCCCCTGAGGCTCGCTCACTCCCTCCCCCAGAGCCTCTGCCACCCCCCTACAGCCTGCAAGAGGCTGCCGTCTCCGTGGTGGATGCAGAAACCTGCAGCCGGGCCTACTCCAGCCACGGCGGCAGCGCCATTCGGGCAGACATGCTGTGCGCCGGGGGCCCCGGGGACGCCTGCCTGGTGAGCCGTGGGCGTGGCTGGGATGGGGAGGGGGGGCAGGCCCAGCAAGCAGCGCCTGAGCTGTGTCCTACCCCACCCCCTGTGCCCCCAGGACGACTCCGGGGGACCTCTGGTGTGCCAGCAGCAGGGGGCCTGGGTGCAGGCCGGCGTGGTGAGCTGGGGCGAGGGCTGTGGCCGCCCCGACCGGCCAGGCGTCTACACCCGCGTTCCTGTGTATGTGGATTGGATCCACCGCCACATCCCAGAACTGCAGGGTGCAGAGCCTGGACACCCAGGGCTGCCCTGGCTCTCGCTCCTGGCTGGGCTCTGGCTGCCCGGCCTCTTCCTCCTGCTGGTCGTTGGGGTCCTGGTGGCCAAGTGCTGGCTGCAGCCCCGGGCCGCCACCCTGCCCCGCCCACCGGAGGCCTGCAGTGCTCACAGGGCGCTTCTTAAATAAGTTACTGTTTATTCTGCTCTGACCTCCCGAAGCTGGGCTCTGTGTGGATTATTGCAAGTGTGACCTGAATCCAACAAAGGCGGGAAACCAAACAGCGGGACGCCCGCCCCACCCTGGCGGCTGGAGCCCCATCTTATTGCGGGGTCACCACTCCCCAAGCACACAGGACAGGCGGGTGGCGTGGGGTGCGGAGGGCGTGGCGAGGACTGGGCGGTGAGCGAGTGACCTTGGCCGTGATGGCCTTGGGGACTGCACTGCCCCAGGGCACAGGTGGCCCCCGGCTTGTTCCTGCAGGGCTGTGGAGGAGGGGCTCCCCCGTGCCCTCGTGTGTGTGGGCGCCCCGCAGCCGCTCCTCACGGGGCTGCTCACCTGGACCGGCTCGGCCCGAATCGGCCACACGGAGGCCCGGGCCGCGGCCGCCCCTGCTCTGCCGTGGCCCTGCCTGGGCCGACGTCCTGCTCGGGCCCCTCTGCCCACGGCGGGGACTGAGCTGGGGCCACCGCCCCACCGGGCACCGGATCCTGGGCCGAAGTCCTGCCCGCGTCAGCCGGGCTACACGGGCTTGTCTGTGCCGACACCCAGGGCCACCCTGAGGTGCGGCCCCCACCCTGTCTCGGGGGGGTCCCCCGAGTTTGCAGGCGGCTCAGCTGCTCGGGACTCGGGCGGCACCGTGGGCCCCGGGGTCTCGCTGCAGCCCGCGCCGGGGAAGGGGCCTCCCTCGGCAGCTGCCACCTCCGGCGGCTCGAAGGCAAAGCTGGGCACAGTGAGGTGCTCAGGCCGGGCCCGCCGCTCCGCCCTGCACCCTGCGTCCCCGCCGGGGCCCGGGCCCTCGGTGGGCTCCAGGCAGTCCCTGTGGGGCGCGGTCTCGCAGGACGGGGTCCGGCGTCTCAGGCTGCTGCCGCCCTCTGCGGCGGGGGGCCGGGCCGAGCCCTCGTCCTCTGTGGGGGGGTCGATGGAGATGCACGGGGGGCTCATCTTCTTCTTCCTGCGAGCCCCCAGTGCAGGCTCCGCCTCCCCGGCCCCTCCGCCCAGCTCCGCCGAGGGCCACCGCTGCCCTTCCACCAGGCCGGGCTTGTCCAGGAGGCCGGGGGCGCCCACGCTGTGGAACCTGCGCAGGGCTGGGCCCCCGGCCGCCGCCCTGGGGGCCGCAGGGGAGGCCACGGGGCTGCAGCGCTCGGCCGTGGGCCAGGGCCGGGCGGCGCTGGTGATACTGCTGACCTCCTGGTCCGCGGGGTCCGCGGGGTCCGGCTCCTCCCCGCCTGGGGCCGGCGGGCGGCCGCAGGTGCAGCACTGTCCGAGGGCCTGCTTGCGGGTGCGGACGCTGGCCAGACGCGGGGAGTGGGGTGGGGACCGCAGGGGAGCCCCCAGGGGCGCCTGCCGCGCCGGGGTCTTCTCCACAGGCTCCCCGGGGTCGGGGGTGCTGCCCCTGGCGCCCTCCACCTGCCCCTGCAGGGTCTCAGCGAGCGCAGCCTCCTGTGAGGGCACAGGGCCAGGGTGAGGACCCCAGGGACCCCTCCCCACCGGGCCCTGGGAGGACAGGGCATGTAGCTCCCCAGGGAGAGGGGTCTGGGAGTCCTGGTGAGGGTCCCACGTGGGCCGCAAGCCGGGGCTGCACCCACCATCCGGGGTGACCCCAGGAGACCCTGAGGGGCACAAGGGCAGGGTACCCAGCCCACCCCCTACCCTCGGACAGGTGACCTGGCCACCGCCAACCCTCGGACAGGTGAGCCACCCCCCCCACCCTCAGACAGGTGACCCAGCCACCCCCCACCCTCAGACACCCCCAGGAGACAATTCCCCCCCGCTGGCCGACATGTCTCTGGAGGTTTTGGTGCTGGGCCGGGGCTGGGGTGGGGTGGTGTGGGGTGGGGGGAGAGACGCCAAGGCTGTAGCTGGGCAGGCTGAGGGGGGCCCGGGGCCCTGCGATCGGCTGCTGAGGGGGGCCCGGGGCCCTGTGATCGGCTGCTGAGGGGGGCCTGGGGCCCTGCGATCGGCTGCTGAGGGGAGCCTGGGGCCCTGCGATCGGCTGGGCCCTGGGTCCCCGGCTGCATCCCAGCTGGGGCCGGGCTTCCCCTACCTGTGTGCAGGGCGGCCGGCCGAGGCCGGGGCTGTGGGGCGCAGCCCGAGGGGACAGGGCGCGGAGGGAGGCACTGGGCTCTGGGGCCGGCGAGAGCACCGTCGTGGCAGGGCCTGGGGTGGGACAGTGTCTAAGCCGAGTGCCCGCCTCCTCCCGCTGGCCTGCCGTCCCGCCGGGGGCCGTACCTGGGGGGCTGCTGCCCGCGTAGGTGTCCAACTCGACTTCTTGCAGTGCGCCAGGCGGGGGTGCGGAGGCAGGCGCCACGGGCCGGAACATGTAGCTATCGTTGGGCAGCGAGAGCATCCGGGACACACACACCTTGCGCAGCACCAGCAGGCTCGCGGCGTCCCGGCCAGGCCCCGGGCTCTCCTGGGGGAGGCAGGTCCCCGTGTCTACCTGGCAGCCCCTCCCAGAGCCCAGGACGTGACCCCTGCCCCCCAGGGCGCGACCCCTCTGGGGCCCAGGAAGTGATCCCTCTGCAGGCCCAGGACGCGACCCCTCTGGGGCCCAGGACACAACCCCTCCCAGGGCCCAGGACGCGACCCCTCCCCCCAAGGACCCGACCCCTTGGGCCCAGCACACAGCGCACCTGCGGCGGGGCGGGCGGGGTGTCCGGCTCGGCCTCGCCGTCCCCCTCGGCGTCCTCGCGGGCCTCGCGGTTGCTCTCCTCTAGGTGTTTCATGAGCACAGCCACCACCACGTTGACCAACACGAACTGGGCCACCAGCACGAAGGTGACGAAGTAGACGGGCGACAGCACGGGCAGGTAGCTGAGGCAGTGCCGGTCCTCGCGGGCGCACTCACGCAGCGTGTCCTGGGGGCGTGCCGGGCTCAGGCCGCCGCGCGGGGTCCCGGGGGTCCCAGCAGGCCCCACTCCACCGCCCCGTGGGCTGCGCCTACCTTCATGATCCCGTTCCAGTTGTCCCCGGTGGACACGCGGAACAGCGTGAGGAAGGCCATGCCGAAGTTGGTGAAGGTGGCATGCCTGCTGAGGCCCTCGCATGGGTTGTCTTCACTGCACTCTGCGGGGCGCCGCCCATCAGTGTGGCGTGGGGATGGGGCTCAAGCCCTGGGTTGTACCCGCCCATCCCCTCCTGTGGCCCCTCGGGCACATAGGCCCCCCCCCCCCCGTCAGCCGGGCCAGGTCAGGGAGGGGCGCCGGGGTGGGGCTCGAGCCCCGGGCTGTACCTGCCCGTCCCCTCCTGTGCCACAAGCCACGCTGGGCACGCAGGACACCCTGGCTGCTGGGTAGGGGGGTCTCTAGGTCTCCTCTGGGACCCAGTGGGGCCTGCGCCTGGGTGTCTGCTACCCTGGGCCCAGCCCTCAGTGGGAGGACACTGGGTTGTGACGCCCAGTGGGGGCTCCCAGAAGCCACTGAGGCCCCTGGAGACACTGGTGGGCATTGGCTTGGTGCCTATGAAGGGTCCCCATCACGTCCCCCCAGGGGGAAGTCCTCAGGACACTCAGAGTGGACTGTATGGCACTCAGGGCGGCCTGTGCACACGTCCCTGTGTGCGTGTGTGTCACGGCCTGCCTGACGCGTGTGTGTGTGCATGTGTGTGTCACGGCCTGCCTGACGCGTGTGTGTGTGTGCGCGTGTTGTGGCCTGGTGCGTGTCGCAGCAGCTAGTGGCCGGGCCGTGCCGTCCGTGCTGTCCGCGCCCTCCACGCCGCCGCGCCCGCTCACCTAGCCTCCCAAACAGCTCGACTCCCAGGGCGGCGTAGATGAAGAACAGCAGCATGAACAGGAGGCCCAGGTTCCCCACCTGGGGGGGAGGGGCAGGCGCCAGCCGGCTCACACCCGGTCCCAGGGTCCCCATCCCTCCCGGGGTCCCCGGGGCGCCCTGGCCTTGACGGGCAGCCAGGCCCTCCCGAGCCACACTCTGCTTCCCAGCTGCTGCCCCTCACATGCCTCACCCCACCCCAGCCCCTTCCTGCTGTCGGGACCGGGGCGGCCTCCAGACCCATGGACCCCGAGGCTGGGCCCAGCAGGCCGGGGCTCCACTGGGGGGCTCCACCAGGGGGGCTTCAGCGCCCCTCTCAGCATCAGCACCCACTGCACCCCAGGGGGCACCCTCTATGCTGCTCCCCAGGCACCGCTGGGTGTGGCCAGGCCCAGAGCCCCGCCCCCACAGCCAGCTGGGTTCCTGATGGGCAGCACCTGGCTAGAGGGCGGGCAGGGAGGGGCGGGCAGGGAGGGGCAGGAGCTGGGATGGGGCCGGGCAGCACTGGGACAGGGGCCGCGGGCCCTGCCCTCCACGCCTCCCCCTCGAGCTCAGCCGGCTGTCCCCGCCCACAGGGGCGCCCCCTGGGCCCCACCCACCTGGGGCAGGGCCTGCACCACGGTGTCCAGCAGGGCCCGCATGCCCGTGGCCATCTTCAGCAGCTTCAGCACTGGGCCGGGAGCTGAGCGTCAGTGGGGGCGGGACCCAGGCGGGCTGCGCCCTCCGCCTGCCCCCCCACCCGCCCTCCGCCCGCAGGCCTGGCGCCTACCGCGGGCGATGCGCAGCACACGCATGATGCGAATGATGGTGGGATTGATGGGCAGGGCCGCGCTCGTCTCCATCTCCTCCAACGCGATGCCCATGACGGACAGCAGCACGATGGCCAGGTCCAGCTGGTTCCACCTGAGGCCGCGGGCGCCGCTGAGCAGGCCAGCAGCCCTAAGGAGCCCCCTCCTCGACTCCTAGGCCGTCCTGCTCTGCGCTCAGAGCCCCGCCCCTGCAGTCCAAGGCTCCACCCCAAGCCCTGAGGCTCCGCCCCAGCAGCCCGAGGCCCCGCCCACACCTGTCCTTGAAGAACCTCCGGAAGCCAAAGGCCACCAGCTTGAGCGCAGCCTCGAAGACGAAGACGGCGGTGAACACGTAGTTGCAGTACCTGAGGGCCTCGTCCAGCGACTGCGGGCAGGCGTCGAGCTGGCCCAGCGGCCCTAGGCCGTGGGGCTGCCCCTCCCTGCCCACGCCGACCACCTGCCCTCTGCCCGGGCCTCGGGGACCAGCACGGCACACAGGTGGAGCTCGTGAGCGGCGGGAAGGGAGCTCCCTAGTGGCCACCTGGGTGCCGCCGCGGCTCCGTGCCAGCCACCGTGGCCGTCCTGCCTCCACTGGCCTGGGTGTGTGTAGGAGGCCCAGCCAGCAGGCAGGGAGCACCCGCCCACCCCCAGGCGTTGCAGACGCGCGCTGCTGCGGCTGAGGCACTGCCCCTGGGGCGCGGCCCACCTTGGGCTGGTTGTAGTGCTCCATGGACATGGTGATGACGTTGACGCCGATGATGAAGGTGATGAAGAGGTCGAGGTAGTGGCTGGTGCACAGCGAGTGGATGGAGCGCCGGGCGTGGGAGTAGTCGGCGTAGTAGGGCCGGCGCTGGGCCTCTGTGGGGGAGGGGGAGGCGCTGAGCGTCACCCCTCTCTCCTCGGGGAAGCCGGTCGGAGAGGACCAGGCTCTGTGTGACCGGCTGGGGAGGCCACCACCCGAAATCTTCCCACCTGCGGGTGCTGGCCCCGCAGGCCCCGGGAGCTGCACGCAGCTGACGTGGCCTCCCCACCCCCAAGGCCCTGCCTGCTCAGGGACAGCACAGCTTTGCCTGGGTCCACCTGTGCTGGCCCTGGACAAATGAGGGTGGGCAAGGCCGCCACCTCCTCCATCCCTGTGTGGGCCCCTCGGGGCCTCGGCGACGAGACAAGAGTCCAGGCAGCTCCGGCCAGCAGGCCCTGCCCATCCCGTGTCTTCCCAGGGGCCACTGGTAGCCGCCCGTGCTAGGCCGGGCCCTGGCCCGCATGCAGCTGCCGCCTGCAACGGCTAGACGGGACCCTTCCTCGGCTAAGCCCAAGCACGCCCCCTGCAGGGCAGTCTAGGTCAGCACTGCACCTGCTCCCACCCCGGACCCCCGCCCCCTGGCTGGCATGCAAGTGCCCGAGCTGGGCGGCCCCAAGCCTGCGGGGGAGGGGGCAGGCAGCTCAGGCTGCCCCGCACAGGACGTGCGAGCCGGGCGGGCACACGCGAGGAGCAGGCAGCAGCGTGGACCCCGCCAGGCCAGCCGCAGCCCTCCCCGCCCCAGGCAGCAGCGCAGGGCATGCGGGGTGGGCAGATACCTGGGTTGGGGAGGGTGCCTGGAAAGACAAGGACACACTTGAGGGGCCACGGTGGGACACCTGGTGCCCTGTGCAGCAGCCCGCCCGCCCCACGCCCGTCTCGGTACCGTGCGGCCCCGTGGAGCGTGAGTCCAGGGTGCAGGGGCGGGCCCAGGGACTTGCCAGGCAGGCACGTGCAGAGCCATTCCGGGGGGGTGGGTGGGGCTGTGGCCCGGGGCGCACGGTACCGACCGACCCGCCACACCGCCACCACCGCCGCCGCCGCGGGCCTTACTCCTGCGCTTCCTCTCCAGGCGCCGCCGCCGCTTCTCCTCGCGCCGCCGCGCCTCCTCGGCCTCCTGGTGCTGGCGGCACTTGTGGAAGTTCTCCACCACGACGCCCACAAACATGTTGAGCACGAAGAAGCTGACGATGAGCAGGAAGGAGACGAAGTACAGCAGCATCCAGGGGTTGTGGTTCTGCACGGGCTGCGGCACACGGGGCGCTGGGGCCTGGCCGAGCACACCGGCCCCGGCACAGACGCGGCAGGGACCGCCCTGTGCACCTGCTGGCCCCCCCACAACACACAGCAGGGACCGCCCTGTGCACCTGCTGCCCCCCCCAACACAGCAGGGACCGCCCTGTGCACCTGCTGGCCCGTGCCCCTGCCCCCACCCAGGCTGCTCACGCGCACCTGCTGGTCCACGCCCACAGCGTCCAGTCCGTCGTACATGATGTTGACCCAGCCATCCTTGGACGACAGCACGAACAGTGACATGAGTGCCTGCAGGCCAGAGTGAGCATCAAGGGTGGGCAAGCCCCCCGTGTGGCCCCCGAGCAGGCAGGGGCCCCGCGGCCCACACCCACCTGGCCCAGGTTGTCGAAGTTGTACTTGCGCCGCACCCAGCGGTAGTGGGCAGCCCGGCACTCGGCCTTGGTGGAGATGTTCCTGGTGTCGGCGCCCTCGCAGTAGTAGAATTTGCCCTTGAAGAGCTGGGCAGAGCCGGTGGGGCGTCACCCCAAGGCCCAGCCTGAGCCCCCCCAGGGTCCCTGAGGCCCCCCGGGCAGGGCGGTGGCCCAAGGCCCAGTCTAAGTCCTCCCAGGACTCCAGAGACCTCCCAAGGTAGGGTGGTCACCCCAAGGGCCCGGCCTGAGCTCCAGGCCCCCCCCGGGCAGGGCGGTGTCTCTCGGGACCCCCTGCGGCAGCACACACCATCACCGCGAGGACCCCCACCCCTGGGCAGGGCGGTCACCCCGAGGCCCCCAGGGCAGGGCGGTCTCTCCCAGGACGCCCTGCGGCGGCACACGTCACTCTGAGGGCCCCCCTGGGCAGGGTGGTCACCCCGAGGCCCCCCGGGCAGGGCGGTCGCTCCCAGGAAGCCCTGCGGCGGCACCCACCTGCACCCCGAGGATGCCGAAGACGATGAAGAAGGCGCAGCAGATGAGGACGATGTTGCCGATGGGCCGCAGCGAGGAGATGAGCGTCTCCACCACCAGCTTGAGGCCCGGGGCCCGGCTGATGACCCTGGACGTGGCAGAGGGTCGCGCTGCTG
The DNA here is from genome assembly GCA_015711505.1 of Sylvilagus bachmani. Taxonomy (NCBI): domain Eukaryota; kingdom Metazoa; phylum Chordata; class Mammalia; order Lagomorpha; family Leporidae; genus Sylvilagus; species Sylvilagus bachmani. Next base: position 36,146,781 of record CM027397.1, read on the forward strand.
GGCCAGCCAGGAGAGCCGCCACAGCCGGCGGGCCGGGCACGAGCCAGACCCCGGGCGGGCCCCACGCCCCACCTCAGCGGCCGCAGGGTCCGCAGCAGGCGCAGCACGCGCAGGATGCCCAGGATCTTGGCGCCGCTGGCTGAGGCCATGGCCACGACGATGTCGACCAGGGACACGAGGACCAGTAGCCCGTCCAGCACGTTCCAGCTGCTCTGCAGGTAGGCATGCTCACCCGCGAGCAGGCCCTGCGCCACCACCTGGGGGAGGCGGCACGGCTGGGGCAGGGGCCGGGGCCGCCGGCGGGGCGGAGCGGCAGGCCCCGGGCCCAGACCCCGCGCTACCTTCACCAGCATCTCGGCCACGAAGATGGCTGTGAAGACGAAGTTGGAGACGCTGAGGAAGGCGCGCTCCTGCGGAGAGAGGGCGGTGGGAGGGGCCGCGCCGGCGGCCCCGGCCCCGGGCAGGGCGGGAGGCGCCACTCACGGTGCTGCCGGGGTCAATGTCGGGCCTCTCGAGCGCGATGGTGACGCAGTTGAGGAAGATGAAGGCCAGCACCACGTGGTCGAACAGCCTGTGCGCCACGAGCCTCTGGCAGCAGACGCGGAGCCTGGGCCCCCAGCCGGCTCAGCGCGGTGCGGACGGGAGCCCAAGATGCCCCGGCGAGCCCCGCCTCGGGAAAGGGGAGCTGCCCGGGGTGCCCCTGCGGGGGGTCGGGGAGGGGGCCTATGGGGGGACCAGAAGTGGGTTGGGCCTGAGCCCCTCACCGGTTCTGCGGGGAGAAGAGATAGAGGGCCCAGGACTCGCGGCTCCGACACCAGCGTGGCCGGTAGGGCTCCAGCACCTTGTGCAGGCGGAAGCAGCAGCTCTGGGGACGCGAGGGGGCTACTCAGGGCCGCCCGGCCAACGGGGGGGACGGCACAGGGCAGGGGAGTGGCCCCACGGAGCCACAGAGCGCGGCAGCCCCGCCCTGCCACTCACGTCCTCCACGTCGTCCTCGAACTCGGCCGGGTCCTCCTTGTGGCTGTCGATGCGCAGGAAGATCTCGCTGGGCAGGGCCGGCATCTGCCCGTTGCAGTCGTGGGGCCTGGTGGGCAGGAGGGCGGCCGGCCGCGGGGGCCGCAGGTCCAGGGCGCCGCGGGGCTCCAGGGACTCGGCGCGCCGCAGCGGGGGGCCGCCCTCCGCCTCGTCGTCCGTGCTGCCCGTGCCCTCGCCGGACAGCAGCGACTCCCGCTCCCCGCGCTGGCTGCGCCGCTTGAGGCTGCTGCGGCTGGAGCGCCGGCTGCTCCACGCGCCGTTGGGGCCCCAGTGGGCGCAGGGCGAGCCGCGGAGGCTGGCCTAGGGGGCACGCGCATGAGTCAGTCACCCCGTGCCTGCCGGTTACGGAGCGGCTGTGTGCAGGCTGTGTGTCACTGGCTGGGCCGGGAGACAGGGCCACAGTGGGAGGCATCCAGTGCCAGCCCAGTGGGGGGGTGCCTCTGGCCCCTTGGGGCCTCGGTGATGGCTGAGGGCCTGGGTGGGGTGTGCAGGGCCCCCGCAGGGCCAGGCAGCACCCTGGGCTCACCTGGGTGCTCGGCCACCCCAGGCAGGCGGCCCGGGGACCCGGGTCACTCAGCACCCTGCTGCAGCCGCTCCCTGGGGACTCAATTCTGACTCTCGGGTCTGTCGCCCCATGGCAAGGCCCCGTCCGTCTCTGGCTGGGATGCACCTGGCGCTGGCCGGCCTGGCTCTGACCCCCTCACCCGACCCCCGCCTCGATGCACCTGCACCCCGGGCCCCGCCGTGCTATGTGCACCCGGGCCCTGGGCACCGCCAGCCTGTGTCTCCCATCACACCCGCCTCGTGCCTGCCTCCCTGAGGGGTCGCCCAGGCTCAGCTCCACACAGGACTGGGCTGCACAGGGGTCAGGGTGGGGGCGCGGGGACCCCCTCTCATCTCTGGGAAAGGAGGGGCCGGGAGCCCAAGTGAGGGGGTGGTCCCTACCAGAGACTTCTGGTCGCCCGGCTGGGGGTCCACGGAACCGCTGCTGCTGCGCCGGGAGTCCGGGAGCCCATGGGCCGCGTCCAGGAGCGGGGAGCCCTTGGGGGTGGGCGTGGGGGTGGCCGCCGTGCGCATGATAAGGGGGGGGAACCGGCTGCTGCGGCCCTCCAGGTGCCCATTGGGGGTCACGGCCAGCGAGCACATCTTCACCTCTGCGGCGGGGGTGGGCCGTGAGCCTCCAGGGCTTGAGGCGCGAGTGGGGGCCGCCCAGGAGTCCCCACCCATCAGCCTCGCACCTGTGGCCCGCAGGCCCTGGAGCTTGCCAGAACCCTCCTCGGAGGGGGCGGAGGTCTTGTCCTCGTCCAAGTCGGACCTGCTGGCGTCACCCTGCGGCCCACAGCACCGGGTGGGCGTGAGGCCAGGCCAGGAGCGACCCCCCGCCGCCCCGGGGGCAGGAAGGGCCTCACCTCCGCCTGGAAGCCCTCCACCAGGATGGCTACCAGCAGGTTGAAGAGCACGTAGTTGCCGAAGGTCATCAGAGCCACGAAGTAGAGGGCGGCCCAGGAGGAGGTGGAGGCCATGCCGTTGTACAGGACCACGTTCCAGTCCTCCTGCGTCAGGATCTGCGCCCGCCGGGCCCTCAGCCTCCTGCTGGGTGCGGCCCGGCCCCTCCCGCGCGGCCCACCACCGGCAGCCCAGGCCGAACCTGGAACACGGTGACGATGGCCCACAGCAGCGAGTCGAAGTTCTTTCTGTCGGGGACGGTGTCCCCACTGTCCGTCTTCAGACTGAACTTGCAGCCAAACAGATGCATCCCTAGGATGCTGGGGGGCGCACGGGCAGCGGGCTCAGCCAGGCGCCCCCCCCCCAGCGAGGCCCCCCGCCCCGAGCGAGGCCCTCCAGGCACTGGGCTCAGCCAGGCCCCTACCCCCCAACCCCCCGCGAGCGAGGCCCCTGGGGCACCGGGCTCAGCCGTGCCCCCAGCCCCCGGGTGAGCGAGGCCCCGCCCCCGCGAGAGGCCCCGCCCGCCGGCTGCACCTGAAGATGAAGATGAAGAGCATGAGCAGCATGCAGAAGGTGGCCACGTTGTCCATGGTCTTCACCAGCACCACGAGCTGGCGCCGCAGCGCCGGCAGGAAGCGCACCAGCTTCAGCACGCGCAGCAGCCGGAAGGTGCGCAGCACGGACAGGCCGCCGTCCGCCTGGCCCAGGATCTCCCAGACGCTACGGGCCGGGCGCCAGGCCGCCGGTCACCAGGGCCCCTCCCTCGCCCCGGCTGCACCCGGGGGCCCGAGGGGCGGCTCAGCGGCACTGGGGCTCCTAGCCGGGGGCCCTCCCCATCTTTGCGCCATACCATCGCCCGGCTGGTGGCGCCCGCTCCCCGTGGGGAGGCCAGGAACCCTTCCCACGCCCACTTTCCGGCAGCACCCCCCCCCCCAAGCTGGACCCAGCCCTCCAGGCCGTCCTCCGCCCAGCAGCACGGCTGTGGCGCCAGAGCAGCTCCCCCGTGAGTGCCCGGCGCGCCCACCTGATGACCACGATGACCCCGTCGAAGATGTTGTAGGGGTTGCGGACGTAGCCCAGCGGCCCGCAGGCCAGCAGCTTCAGCAGCATCTCCAGGGCGAACAGGCTGGTGAAGACCACGTTGCTGATCTCCAGGGCGCTCGTCAGCTCCTCGGGCTGGGGCGGGGCTGCGTCAGGGCTTCAGCCCCTCCAGGGCCCCGGTCGTCCCCTGCACGTCCCCCCAGCGGACCCTCCTCCACCATGCCAAGAACAGGGGCTGCTGGAGACCCTCCGGGGACAGGGAGCAGGTGTTCGCGGGAGGGCCAAACCCGGACAGACAGCGCCGCCACACCTCGTTCCCCCCTCCTGGTCTGCAGGACGCGGTCTGGCCCGCTGTGGGACATGTGTGTTTCCATGATGCGTGTGCGTGGGCCAACGTGTACACCTGCACGTGTGACGTGCGCTGTGTGGCCTGCCAGCGTGCACACACACACGTCATGTGTGCGCACGGGTGTCTGGTCTGTGATGAGCCCAGCCTGTGCCCATGCACGTCCGCACGTGGAGGCTCCAAGACCGGCTGCTGTCCCTGGCTGGGCCTCGCCCTCCCAGGAGAGAGCCCTGGCCCGAGCACACGGCCCCCATGGGAAACGTCGGGGAGACCAGGGCCCCGCGCACCTGTTCGTGGTACTCCACGCCCATGCTCAGGGTGTTGACCAGGATGGCCACCATGATGCCACGGTTGAAGTACTTGCTGTCCACGATGCGCCGCAGCTTGCAGCCAAGGGCGGCCCACAAGCGGCCCAGCCCGCGCAGCTCCCCCGGGGCTGCCTGCCGCCGCTGCGCGCCACCCTGGCCGGGCAAGTCCGCTGTGGGGGGCGGCTGCAGGGGGTCCCGGCGGTCGCCGTGCTGCACGTCCTTTGGGAACTCGTAGGCCCCGTGGCTGTCAGAGTCCCCGCTCTCGGAGCTGCCGGGCTCACAGCCAGGGTCTTCCCGGGCGCTGGCACAGTGCGGACACTCTCTCAGCTCGCAAGACAGCGTGCCTGCCTGGGGGCCAGGCAGGGGGCAGGGCACGCTTAGGCCCGACAGTCGGCCGGCGGCCCGACCCAGTCCTGCAGGAGGCACGTGGAGCAGCTCAGCGCAGCGGCAGCCACGGGATGAGCCTGCCCCCCGTCCCCATGCCCTGACCCCAGCCCGGGATGGGGACTGTGGTGGTGACAGCGTCCCTGCGGCTACAGTCAGAATGTGTGTCCCATGATGGGGCACCAGGAGAGCGGGAGGCCCATGCCAGAGCCTCCGGACAGGCGGCCACACGCCAGTCCCACGCACACACGCCCACCCCCGCTCTCACTCCACAGGCAGGCAAGCTGGTACCAGGCCATCTGCCCTCCACCAGCACGGCCCAGGGCTGAGGCTGGCTCTGGCACCGGCCTCGGCGCCACCCCTGTGTGACACCTGTCGCCCTGGGGAGCCGCCACCCAGCCCTCACGGCACAGCCTCGCCTCCCCTCCCCGCTGAGGCCCAGGACGTAGCCGGGCCCTGCACCTGGACTCACACGGTCCCGCACACGGTCCCCCTCAGGGCTGAGTCACAGCCTCTGCGACCCGCCCTGTCCTCCCTGCTGGCCGGGCGAGGCTGCCGCAGCGGGCAGGGTGGGGTCTCACCGTGTTCCCCCACCGCGTGCTGGATCCGCTGGTAGGGGCCGGGGCTGCCCAGGCTCAGCGGGCTGTGCGCCGACTCCGCCTCGGGCCCGGGGCTGCCGCCAACTTTGCTGCCGCCCACTCCCGAGGGCAGGATGGTGGGGTAGTTCATGGCGCTCAGGCCGGCGGCCAGCTTGAGACTGGCAGCCGCCGTGGCGGCGGTGTGAGCCGCCCGGGCCCTGTCCTGCGGCCCCTCCACGTGGCAGTCGGCGTGGTAGATGCTGTGTACGGACTCGGCGTCGGGAGGCCCGCGGCCCAGGGACGGCGGTGAGCCCGCCCGGAGCAGCCTGGTGTCGCCGGCGCCCGGCTCGGGGCCCGGCCGGCGGGGGCTGCCGTGGCTGAAGTGGTAGTGGTGGTGGTGGTGGTGGTGGTGGTGGTACACCAGGTGGTGCACGGAGGCCGCACGCCTGCCCGCCGGGGCGCCCGGCTCTGCCTGCTGCTGCCGGCGGCTCTGCCAGCGGGCGTAGAGACGCAGGCCGCGGCGCCTGGCCTTGCGGCACATGTGGGCCAGGTACCGGAGCAGCTCCTCGTAGCAGCTGCCGGGCTCCGAGAAGCTGGCCAGCGTGCTGTCGTCGGACAGGTAGCGGGCGCGCTGCTCCCGCATGAGCTGGTTCTCCCGCTGCTTGGTCTCCGAGAACTGCGTGGCGATCACCACCAGGCACAGGTTGATCATGAAGAAGGAGCCCACCTGCGGGCGCGGGCGGTGAGCCCAGCACCCCCGGACGCGGCAGAGGCCGCGGGGGCGGCACACAGCCACCCAGTCTCTCCTGCCACCCGTGGGGGCGAGGCTGCGGCCATGCTGACCCCGACCCCCAGTGGAGGGTCCTCTCAGCAAGCCCCGCCCACTCCGCTTGTGCAGCGGTCCCTGTCCCCGGGGGACCCCGCAGGTGGCCACATAGCTGACCCAAGCTGCCTGCGGCTGGGAGATGGCCCGCCCGCCCGCCCCGGGCCCCCGGCACTCACGACGATGAGCAGGATGAAGTAGATGAAGTTGTAGAAGGAGTGTGCGTCCATGACGTAGTACATGATGTCCACCCAGCCCTCCAGCGTGATGACCTGCGGACGGAGCCGCTGGACGCCCAGCTCCACCACGCCCCGCCCCGCCCCGCCCCGCCCCGGCGCCCACCTGGAAGATGGCGATCCAGGCGTAGCCGATGTTGTCGAAGTTGATGGCGCCGTTGTGCGGGTTGGCGTCGCCCGAGCGGCACACGTTGTAGTACTGGTTCCAGTTGATGCAGGCGTTGCGGCCGGCGCCCGCGGCCTCGGCCTGCGGCGTCCCGTAGGCCTCCCAGCCCAGCGTGCAGGGCACGCGCAGCTCGCGGCGCCCGGGGATGTGCGAGCAGCGCCGCATGCCGTTGTCGCGGCGGGAGGAGCAGATGAACGGGTTCTCCTCGCCCTCCTCCGTCTGGTAGTACGGCCGCAGGAAGCTCAGGTTGTTGTTCCTGGGGGGCAGCAGGGTTGGCGCCGGGGACCACGCGCCGCTGCCCCGAGACCTCCGTGCCCGTGGTCACCGGGCTGCTCCCGCCCTCCAGCTGAGACCCACACTCAGGACACAAGGGGTTTCCCGGGAGGGCGCCCTGGGCAGCAGGAGCACCCGGCGCGGCTCTGTGGCTCAGGCAGGGGCAGGGGGACAAGCCCAGCCCCACCTCCAGGCAGGACTCCTGGACTGCAGACAGGGATGCACCCTGTGGCCCTCCCCTGCAGCCGGGGCCTGGCACCCGCTACCCTGGGCCTTCCGAGTCGCACACCGGTGAGCACCCCCCAGCACGCTGTGGCCCGGTGGTCAGCTGGGCACTGGCGGAGTGGACAAGTCCCGGCTCCCAGCCCTGCCCAGCCGCCTCCCCCAAGACCAGCATTCCAGGAAGGGCGGGTGGGGGCTGGGGCCTGCGGGTGTGGCCTGGGCGGGGCCTGGGGTGGAGCCTACACGGGGGCGCGGCTGGGGGCGGGGCGCTCACCGCACGAACGTGCTGTCCAGGAAGCAGCGGTTGCGCAGCAGGCCGGCCCAGAGCTGGACGCCGACGATGCCGAAGATGAAGAAGACGAAGAAGCAGAGCAGCAGCACGTTGCCGAGCATGGGCAGCGTGTCCAGCAGCAGCGTGACCAGGATGCGCATGCCTGCGGGCGGCGCCGCAGTCAGCACCGGGCCGGGCCACAAGCCCCTGCGCCCTGGCTCCGGGTCCGTGTTCCTGCGGGAGGGCTGGGGCCTGGAGCTGGCAGCCAGGGGTGCTGGCTACGCGGGCCTGACCACTAGGTGTCTCCTGGGCAAAGCCCGGAGCCCGCTGTCCCAGGTCGGGGCTCCCAAGAGGCTGCTCTGAGCCTTGTTCCTGGGTACCAGGGGCTGCCTGACCACGGGCTGGTCCACACGGGCCAGGGCAGGGGCCGGCGGGGGTGTGAGGCCCTAAGGAACAGCACTCGGGGCGGCTGCGGCACAGAGGGCGAGGGGGACCTGGACAGCTCAATGCCCGACACCCGGGGGGGCTGCTGCGGGCCGTAATACTGGGCGCCGTGGAGGAAGCTCATGGTGGGGGGTGGGGGTGGGGGTGGAGCCACCGGGCATCCCTGTGCTGTGCTGTGCTGACAGCCGTCCAGGGAAACCGTGCAGCCACAGCCACACCTGTACATGGCCTTGAGTCTCCCCGTGCCCTCTCCCCCCCACCCAGGTGATGCAGCAGCACTGAACCCAACCAGGGCTGCAGTGGATGGCCAGGTCTCCCCGACAGCTGCTCTCCCCCTGGGCCACATGGCGGCACCCAGGGGTCTCCCGAGCCCTGCACAGCACCCAGCGCCCGCACACACTGGCTGAGCTTGCCCCCCCCTGGCCTCTGCTCCCTGAGCTGCCAGGGCTGGTCCTAAGCCACCCACCCTGGGAGGGGAGAGGGTCCTGCAGGGCCCCTGGGGCACCCAGTCACACCAGAGGCTGCCCCTCCACCACTCAGGCCATGCTGGGACTTGCCCAGCACAGGGCCGCCGGCTCCAGACCACGGTCAGCCCAAGGCCCAGAGTGGTCCCGGTCACTCGGCAGTGTGGCAGCAGGACCATGGACGCTCAGCTCTGTGGCCAGGGGCAGCGGCTGGCCCCGTGCACCTCCACCCCGAGCTCCTGTGTATCCGGGCATTCGGGGTAGTGTCACTCACTGGGCACGCGGTTGATGGCACGGAGGGGCCGCAGCACGCGCACGGTGCGGATGGCCGAGAGGCTCACGTTGTGTCCGTCCAGCGAGTACTCCATCATGCTGGGGGAGGGCAGGGGTCAGTGGTGGGGGTGCTGCGCCCGCCGAGGGCCAGGTCCCCGAGCCCCCCACTCCCCGGGGGCCGTACCCCGCCATGACGATGAAGAAGTCCAGACGGTTCCAGGTGTCGCCCAGGTAGCACTTCTGCCCAAACAGCCCCAGGGCCACCATCTTGACGGCCATCTCCACCGCGAAGAAGGCAAAGATGAAGTCGTCGAAGGCCTGGCGGGGGCACGGGTCAGATGGGGAGCCGGGCGCCGCGCCCGCCCCCCCGGGCCCCGGCCCACCTCCAGGATGCGGCAGCGCTCCGAGCGGCAGTCGACGTCCTCGCACGGCCGGAACATGCCCAGGGTCACGCAGTTGAGCAGGATGACCGCCATGCTGACATGCTCGAACCACGTGTGCAGGGTTAAGGGCCACATGGGCGGTGGCACCCTGGCCATCCCCCCAGACCCCCCGCCCACCAGGTGAGCCCTCCTCACCATGTCCAGCCTGGGGGCGGCGCTGTGCTCGGAGCCGGCCACCAGGTGGCACCCCGGCCCTGTGCCTAGCCCAGGCACCCTTGTCCACCCATCAGACAGGTGCAGAAGCCCTGCTCAAGGGGGCAGGCACGCTCAGGTCCTGGGTGCCTGGACTGGAGGGCTGAAAACAGCGAGGACTGAGAGGGCCAGGTCCCTGCCCACCACCTGTGTCAAGAGTCCCAGGGCCTGGCCATCTGCACGCTGGGGGTGGGGTGGCCTTTCATGAGCTCCCCACAGCCTGCCCGAGCCCACGGGAAGTCAGCGGAGGGGGTGGGGTGACCTTCCTCCACAAGAGGTCAGCATTCAGCAAACAGCCACAGCAGTCGGCCCTGGCCTGAGCCCTGCCCCTGGACACTGGCAGGGCGGCGACAGGGCAGCAGACACAGGCTCTGGGCAGTCGTGAGCCTTGCTGCCTGAGGCCCCGCCCCTCAGGGGGCGGTTCCTGGGGCAGCCCACAGCGACGTGGGGCTGCTGTCAGATGTGGGGGCTCAGTGGTGAGCGCCCCTAGTCCATCAGGCCTGAGGTAGGGGCTGGGGGACCCTCACATGGCCCCTCCCTCCAGAGACCCCCGCAGCTTGCCCATCCCAGACAGCACCAGGCCCCTAGCCCACAGCGGTGCCGAGCACCATGGCAACACGCCTCTCAGTCAGGGGCCAAGAACAGGCTCAGGCCTCCTGCTACGGCCTTCGGTGTCCAGAGGATGCTCACGGCCAGTAGGGGGTCACGGCAGGGGGCTCTGGCTAGCCGGGGCACGTCCAGAGGACGCTCGCGGCCAGCAGGGGGTCACGGCAGGGGGCTCTGGCTAGCCGGGGCACGTCCAGAGGACGCTCGCGGCCAGCAGGGGGGTCACGGCAGAGCCACCTCTGCCACAGAGGCTCTGGCCCGCGCGGGCACGTCCAGGTCGAGCCTGCCGAGGCGCTCCCCTCGCCCGCTGGACAGGACTTGAGGCCAGAGGAAAAAGGTCCCACGTCCCCTGCCCACACGAGCGAGGCCACCCTGGGGTCGTGCCGTCCCCGGGCAGCTGAGGACAGCGGTGCCATCTGCCGCGGCACGCACAGCCCGGTTGCTTCCGGAAGCTTAATCACACACATGGATTTTCTGGGTTTTAATTAAAATTCCTCTGGATTGTGAACCAACATCTACAAATTAGAATCAATTTCCACTGCAGGCTGCTGAGGCTCAGGGACCGGGGTGGGGGGGGAGGGGGGCGCAGGCCAGGGCAGCACTGAGGGATGTGGCCTCTCCCACAGGAGCCCCTGGACCTGGGCTCGGCTGCCCCACCCCATCCACACAACAAGGCCACAGGGACACAGGGGAGGGTCCTGGGGCTGGAGACCCCCCCCCACAGCGCCACGCAGCGGGTCCGACACTCCTGGGAGTGGCCCGTGCACTGCAGGCCCCGCCCTCGGCTCTGTGCTTTGGGCCTCCCAGGAGCCTGGGAGCAGGGCCTTCTCCGTGCCCTGGCAGCTTTGGGGCATCGGCACCTCAGCTGCTCTGGGGCGAGGGCCATCTCCGCCAGGACCCCAGGCTCCTGGGGCAGGAAGCACCTCAGGCCTCCTAGGCTGCAGCTGAGGGTGGGACGCCCCTCAGAAACGCCCCAAAGCTGCCCCCAAGGGCCAGGGTGAAGGGGCTGTGGCGGCCGCTGTCCACGGTGCTGAAGCAGCCGGCCCAGCAGGGGCTGTCCCAGGGTGCCCAGGGCTGGGGCAGGGAGGCACAGCAGGGTCTCAGGGGCGGCCCCATGGCCAGCAGCTCGCCTGGCAATCTGTCATACCGTCCCAGGGGGATTGGGAGCCGCACGCGGCTGGGTGCTGACTGCCCAGAGCCCCGCTTGCCAGAGATGGCTCTGGCCAGGGCCGCTCCCCTGGAGGGCTGGGGGTCCAGGGTGGCCACTGTCTCCTCCACATTGAGGATGCGCCAGACCCTGGGCCGGGCCTGCTGTGTCCCTGAGACCGCGAGACTCCCCTCTGCAGTGCCCGTGGCTCCCGGGGCAGGGCAAGGCCCTCAGAGAGGCCTGGGCAGCCAGGGCAGTGCAGCCTGAAGGTTGGCCCTGGACCCGCTGCCTGAAGGCTCAGTGTCCCCGAGCTCCAGCCAGGGACAAGGCCCGGCCCCGTGCTGCTCCTCCCCCTTCGGAACCTCACCCCCCCCACCCCCACGGACGGCGGCCGTAACAATGCTTCCCCCCCAGCCCTGTGCTGGGGCTCAGTGGGTTAAGCTGCAACCTACAGCAGCAGCATCCCATATGGGCGCTGGTTCGAGTCCCAGCTGCTCTTCTGACCCAGCTCCCTGCTAATGCACCTGGGAAAGCAGTGGACGATGGCCCAAGTGCTTGGGCCCCTGCCTGGCCCTGCCCTGGCCATTGTGGCCATTCGGGGAGTGAACCAGTGGATGGCAGTTTCTCTTCACCCTCCCCCCATCTGTAAATAAATAAACCTGTAAAAGCCAAAAAACCCCACTTTCCTCCTCCAGGCCTGAGAGGACTCACCCAGGTGGGACCCGCAGCCCACAGGGCTGAGCCCCGCCCCCCTCGCTCACTGACCCTGCCGCAGGTCAGGCGTCACACGCGGGCAGACAGGGCACCGGGGCCCCAGCCCAGCCTCAGCTCCAGCCGACTGACGGGGGAGGGAGCCGTGCCCGCCCCTCCACAGTGGTCAGAGTGGGCCGCAGCACCAGGGACTAGGCTCAGACCCTAGCCAAGGCCCGGGCCCCCAGACCGCCCCTGAGGGCCCCACGGCGCCACCACGTGGAGCACGGGCAGCCAGGGTCACCCCCACCGGCAGGGGCTCAGCTCCCCACCTGGCCCGGAAGCGAGCTGTGCAAGTCCAGCGGCACCTGGGACACCAGGTGCTGGACACGGAGGGGACGGGGTCCATGCGGATGGCTCAGCTGCAGCCGCGGCTCTCACGTGAGCTGCAAGGCCACTGGGGCAGGTGACACAAACGGGGCAGGTGCAGGACGTGGACGGGTGGCAGCTGGAGGCGGAATGCCCACGGGCAGACGCGCAGGGACCACCACGGCGCCACCCGCCTGGGGACCGCCACAGGATGCACCGCCAGGAGACGTCCCAGACTGCAGGCAGGCGTGGGCGGGTCCGTGTGCCCCCAGCCCATTTCCCCCAGGGTGATGGAACGTTCCAGAACCAGGAGGAGGAGGTGGCTGCACAGCACTGCTCACCACTTCCACACTCTGTGGAGGGGTGCTGAGGAGGAGCCCCGCCCCGGTGGGCGCAGGGGCACCCCTGCATCTGCTGACCCACGTGGGCCCCACCCTGGCACACCTGGGCAATGCGCAGGGCAGCGGTCACCCGGAACCTCAGCAGAGGGGCATGGCTGTCTTCGGACCCAAGACCCAGGGGCTGAAGACGATGCCGCTCACACACCCCCAGCTGGCAGCCCCGCGACCCCTGGCCCCGAGCCCACCTCACTCTCCCAGGTCCCACGGGGTGGTCCTAGGCTCCAGGGGTCCTCACTTCTGCCCCCTCCCTGTGAGTGACACCCAAAGCCAGCAGGGGCTCAGGCCCTGGGAGAGCCCAGGGCAGCCTGGACTCCGGGCAGGGGTTGTGGGGTCTTCATGGACCCCACCTGCCGCCTGGGGCCCCACAGCACCAGCACAGAGAGGCGTGGCAGGTGCACCTGCCCAGGTGGCCGAGGGCATCTCCCCACGAGCACCCTTGGCTAAGGAACCGATTGAAGAGAATTGCTAATGCAGGCTCGCCATGCGGTAGCAGGGCCAGACTGGGGCCACACACGCCAGGTCATGGAGCACACGCCTGTGCCAAGGCCGTCTGAGCTTTGCCCTGGGCACCGCACAGGGGCCCGTGCCCACCCGCGAAGCTCGCTGGCCCTGCTCGCCCCGGCCGTGCCTAGCCCGCCTGCTCGGGGCCGAGGTCTCCTGCTCGCCCCGGCCGTGCCTAGCCCGCCCGCTCGGGGCCGAGGTCTCCTGCTCGCCCCGGCCGTGCCTAGCCCGCCTGCTCGGGGCCGAGGTCTCCTGCTCGCCCCGGCCGTGCCTAGCCCGCCCGCTCGGGGCCGAGGTCTCACACAGCCCCCCCCACATTCGCCTCTGAGGTGCAGAGCTGGCGGCGCGTCCTCCTGCTCCAAGTCCCGCCGTGGCCCCCGGGCAGCTCAAGCGTGGCGCCCTGCGGCTCCCTGCACCCCCAGGAACTCCTGCAGCTCCCCCCGCCAGCACCTGGCAGGCCTGGACCTGCACAGGTGACCACAGGAGCGCCCCCCACTGTGGGAGCTCCGCTGGGCCGTCACTGGGTGTCCAACAGTGTCCGCTCAGGGACAGGCAGAGCCGGGAGGGGGTGGGGGGCACACACAGGGCTGTGAGGTGGGTGACCACCCCCCCAGGCTGCTGAGCAGGGACTCAGCTAGCTGCAGAGACGGAGGGCACACGGCAGCAGGAGGCAGAGCCGGGGGGTGCACCGGGCAGGGAGCCCCAGGGCTGGCCCGGACATCTCCGCAGCACGGGCCCCACAGTTGTGGCCTGGCCAGCGCCTCCTAGGGGCTGAGCCGATCCTGCTGCCCAAATGATACCCAAGACCTTGACCTCTGGCCTGGAAGAAGCCGGCCCTAGACCCCTAGCTGCAGGAGAAGGTGCAAAGCCCACCCAACACAGGGCAGGGCAGTGTCCTGCAGAGCCACCTGCCGGGGGGGGTCACCAGCCTCAGGATGCGCTCATGCTGTTGCCGTGACGACAAGCAGCTGACAGGTGAGTGGGTCCCTGGTCTCGCTCCACACCTCACTGCTGGGCTGCAGCAGCCTAGGAGCCACTGGGGGTCTTAAAGGGTGGGGTCCCGGGGATCCCACTGTGCTGGGGAGAGGGGAGCACGCACGGGACCGGCTGCTGGCAGGACTGACATCAGAAGCGTTCGGCTTCCACAGTTACTAGGAGCCCCTGTTCCCTGCACCTGACTCCACAGCAATGCCTGGGTTGGACAGCCCCGTCCGCCCTCTTCCGGAGGTTCCAGAAATGGCCCACCCCACACCTGGGGCAGGCCCTCAAGTCCCTGAGCCCCACTGGCTGCCCCGCTGGGCCCCACGCGCTGAAGACCCTGGCAGTGCCCCCCTGCTGGGGCCCCCTGACAGGCAGGGACCAAGGCTGCGGGGGCACCGCGTCCGCCCAGGGGCCCCAGCCTGTCCAGCCTCCCCCGCTGCTCCGCCAGACCGGGACACCGGGAACCCTCTTCCCCTCTCGGCCAGCCGGGGAACGTGACCCGGGCCTGCGTGACTCACGCTGGGCTCGGCCTGCCTGGGCGGGGAAGGAGAAGAGACGGCCATACATGGCACTGTTTGTTCTCCGGCTGCACCCGCGGGGTCGCGAGGCGGGGGCTGGCCCTGGGAGCGTGGCTCCCCCGGGGTCGGGGATGCTGGGAGCCCACTCCCACTGTGGCCAGCCCTGGCCCACCCAGGGACACAGCACTACTCGTGAGAGCGCAGCTCAGCTGCTGGAACATCCCGGAATGTCTGGCCCCTCCTCCGCTGCTCCCCGGGGCCAGAGGCCTGGAGGGTGAGAGCCCGGGCACCTCCCTTGCCTCCCCGGCTGCTTCCTCACCGTCGCCCATGCTGGACCCTGGCTCCCTGCACCAGCCAGAGTCACAGTGGATGGGTGCAGGCACCCTGCCTGCCCACACCCAACCACCAAGCCAGTCTGCGAGGCCGGTGCTTGCGTCCTGGCGGGGGCGTCCGGCCGGGCAGGGCAGGTGGCCCCTCAGCTCCAGCCAGGCCAGAGCACCCGAGGGGCCTATGTCCGCGTGCACACGTGTGACGAGGGCTGTGCGCATGCCACACGTGCTGGGTACGTGAAGCACACACCCACTTCACCGCCGTGAGACTAGGACTGTGACGAACAGGACCAGACACCGCGTGGCCCGAGCTCCCGCCTCCAGCCCTCGACCCTGCACACGGCTGAGCCGGCGCTGGTCACCTTGTGCGTGCACAGCTCGGGGCGGGCACCGGGTCCCACTCCTGCTGTCCCCCCACCCTACAGAAGCCTCACCCAGGCCCCACTGGCCGCTCGGTGGAGCGTGCGGCAAAGCCAGCCGGAACCGGGGGTCTCTCCCTGCCCGTCTCCAGACCCCCACTGCCCGGCCCACCAGGGTGCAGGCAAGCATGGGGACCTGCCCCCAGGAGCAGGGCCTCCGCCTCGGCCACACCCCGGCCGTCTGGGTCCCCCGCGAGGTGGCCCTGGAAGGGAAAGGCCTAGACGGAGGGCTCCGAGCCAGGAGGGGACCCCGGGGAAGGAGAGCTGGCCGTGGGGACAGGCCTGGGGGCCGGCACAGAGCTGGAATTCTCTGGACCAGAAATAACCACACAGCTGCCAGAGGCCCAAATTAGCGGCCCTGGGGGACTGCAGGCTCTTTCCATGGGAGCGCGGCGGCCTGGGGCTCCACACGCCAGCCCCGCCCCCAGGGCTGGCCGGGCCGGGCCGGGCCGCTTTCCACAAGAGGACCGGGGTGACCTCCTGGACACAGCACCCCCAGCACCGCCCTCCAGCCAGACGTGGGGCCACACTGGCTGGGGAGCCCGGAGGAGGGCTCCATGGGACCCATGGGACCTGGGTCGCCCCGAGAGAGGCATACTCACGTGGTCCAGCCCACCCTGGCCAGGCCCCACTTGTCCTGCACCTGCCCCGCCATCCCACTCCCCACGGGGTCAGCAGGGACCCTCTCTCCAGGCCCTCCCCGCCACGTCCCAGAGCAGGCCCTCGGCACTCAGGGTCCCGCCCATAACTAGTCTGCAGAAGGGCTGGGCGGCACCCGGCGCAAGCCAAGAGGTGCCTGCCTGCTCCCCGCTGCCGAGCTGCCTGTGCCACCAGCAGCGAGCCCGCCCAGGCCCCAGGACGCCCTTTGCTCACCTCCAGGAAGGGAGCCCCTTGGGGCACCAGCTCCCCCTGCTGTCTCCTATGGGTGGGACCCTTGCAACCCTCTCCCTCTGCACACGGCTCACTGAACACCCAGCTCACGCTTGGGACACACACCATGCAGGGAGCCCAAAGCAGGTGCACCCAGGGCCTTGACCCCAGCCCCTGCCTGGGAGGCCCTGCCGTCCCACCAGTGCTAACACAGACAGGAGCCTTGGGTCTGTGGCGGGGGGATGAGCCCCCTCCTGCCCAGGGACCCCCAGCCCCAGGACCAGGTCAGCCAGTCCCTCAGGAGCAGAGGCCAACAGAGCCAACAGAGCCATCCCCATTGGCCCAAGCAGACAACAGAAAAAGCAACACCCCCCCCCCAAGGGCGCAGGGCAGGCTGGGAGCAGTGCACAGGGGCCCCTCCAGGTCCAGGCACCCCACAGCTCGGGACCACACCCCCTCACTGCTCACTGCCCTGAGGAGACCGGGGCAGGTTGCCTGGCAGAGGGGAGGCCCCTGCTCGGTGCGCATGTCCAGAAACTTCCAGATGACACAGGCACCAGGGAGGAGCTGGTGACATGGCCGCGGCCCGAGACGCTGGTCTCCACCTCCCTCTCGGGCAGTGCAAGGCAGGAACAAGAGTACGAGCCACTGCAGAGCGGTCGGCCACGGTGAGAACCAGATGTTCCTGCAGGCCGGCCAGGCGGGGGCCCTGCCTGTGTGCTGCCCGAGGTCGGGGCCGCTGGGGGCAGGGCAGTGGCCACGCTGCAGCTCACAGACGCCCTGGGCCCCCAACCCGCCAGGACCGTCCCCCGGAAGGGGAGCAGGGTGCCAGGAGGGAGAGGCTGGGTGCTCTGGGCCTCCTGCCCACTGCAGGGCCCCAGCCCCTCTGAGACTTGAGCTGGAAGGGGGGCTCAGCTGGGCCGGGGGGGGGCCCGCCTCACAGACCCAGGGGTGAGTGGAGGGTGCCCCAGGCCCAGTACCACCCTCTGGGCCCCACAGCCTGCACTGTGCCGCCCTCTGCCAGCCGCACCAGTGGCTACGGTGATGTGTTTACACAGACGGCCGAGTCTGGACACCCAGCCCCCACGCTCACGCACCGTGGCCGCCACACGCTCAGAGACCCCCCCCCCAGGGTACAGGGCTGTGACCTCTCCTCGCAGATGTGGGGGTGAGGTGCCTGAGGCTGCCTGTCGCACACAGAGGGATCCTGGGCAGGGGACAGGGGTGCCCGGCCAGGGGCTGCCCCAGGACGAGGGTCTCACAGCGAGCCTGTGAGGGCACTAACCCTGCCCACCAGGCCCACCACCCCATGACCTCCTCTGACCCCAGCCCCCACCAAGCCCCCGCCCTGAACCTCCACTTAGGGGAGCATGCGCACCCAGCCTCCCGGGAAGCTGGGTCCACAGGCACCGCCTCCCCTCCAACGTCCCCTCCCCCCGTCCAGCCCCAGTCTGGGCTGAAGCCGACCTTGAAGGGAGATGACTGAGATAAGGGCCCCCCACAAACGCCTGCAAAAGGGGTCAAGGTGGCAGACAGAGGGGCTGAGCCGACCCCACAGCGACAGATGAGGCGGGGGCCCAGGGAGATGCCCAGCCAGAGAGCACCAGCACGTCCCCAGGCCAGGAGACATGGGCAGTCGGCTAACGTCCAGGCTGCTGCGCTGGGGACGCAGGCCCAGGTTCTGCACCCAGCCACCCTGCTGCCTCAGCACTCGGGGAGCCCCGCTGCCGGGGGTGGCGGAGGGTGAGCCAGACTCGTCCGGATGGAGGCAGCTGAGGCAGGGGAAGGGGACGCAGGCCCACCCCGCCCCGTCAGCACCAAGGGGCCTGCTGGGTTTGTGCCAGGTTCCCTCCCACAGGGCCCTGCACCCTCCCACGTGTCACACCGGCACCGGCCACCCAGCCAGCCTCGTGGTCCCCCGCGGCCCCACGGTCCATCACAGAGCCGGTGGCCAGGCCAGGCAGGGGGAGGGGCGCGTGCCTGCCCGCCAACCTGGGCCCCAGGCGGGGGTGCGACCCCCATGCTGGCTCCCCGCCAGCCACTGGCGGCATCGATCCTGGCGTGGCGATTCTTGGAATTGGGCAGGAAGGGGAAGGCTCCCGTGAACTGAGTCACTTAAACCAACACCGTCCCGCCCCGCCCAGCCCGCTTATTCCAGAAGGTGCCGGCCGCCCCTCCTCCCAGCCTGGCCCCAGCCCAGCGTCCGCCCCCTCACACACAGCCCCCCAGCAGCTGGTGGGCTCGGTGCCCGGCCCCTCCCGAGGAGGAGCCCCCAGGCTAAATTTACATCTGGCTTTAAGGCAGGGTGCTGCTGGGGCTCCCACAGGGCCTTCTGGTCCTGGCCCCTCCAGGGGGCTCCAGACTCCTGGCCTGGAAGCAGAGCTGGAGGGCAGGACGCCCCCAGAAGGCAGCAGAGCCGACCGAGCAGGAGTGCACCGCGGGCTCCAACGCCAGCCACGGCAGCCAGCACCCGGACGGAGGGAGCCCTCTCCCCTCTGCGCACACTGCTCAGCAGGGCGCCGTGAGGGGCACCGGAGCCGCCCCCCAACGTGGGAACGCACACAGCGACCGCCCAGCGCCACAGCAGGGTTCTGAGACCCCCGCGCCTGGAACCCCGGCTTTCAGGGGCCGGGGCGCTGGGTCAGGACACACACGCTCAGGACCCCCCACTGCTGCCACGGGGCTCTGCCAGCCACCAGCACCGTCCCCCTGGACAAGCCCCCCCATGCCCCGCGCCCAGGGGGTGTCGTGGCCCTGGAGCTGCACTCCCGACGCCCGGCACAGACCCCGTGGGGACAAAGCCAGGGGGTTTCCCAGCCCCACGGCCCACCACCCACTGGGGCACCAGCAGCACCTGCCTGCAGCCCTCTGGGGCCAAACGGGGGAGGGGGTTCCGGCCATGCAGGACGCCTGCCAGACTGGGGGGGGGGCATCTCTGCCCAGTGGCTGCAGGAAGCCGGCAGCTTTCACAATCCATGGCTTAATTAGGGAATCCCGGCGCCGCCGTCAGGAGCCGGAGTGGCGTGGAACGTGGGCTCCCCACGTGGGGCGTGCGACCTGGGGGACCCCTCCAGATGCCCCCACAGCCCCGAGGACGGAGGGGGCTGCGGGGCCTAGCAAAGTCAGGGCCGTCACAGGGCACGGTCTCTGCCTGCGCGGCATCCCCGACACAGGACACAGCGTGACCAAGGTGACGCCCCTGGGATTCTGCTCCCCCCACCCCCGTGAGCTGCCGGCTGAGGCCAGGAACGGGCACCTGCTACCTGCAGCCACAGGCCACACAGGAGACCTGCGGTCAGCCAGGTGGGAGGAGCCAGCACCACGCCCTCTCGGCCGGGCGTGCCCTTTCCTGACACCCGGTGGCACCTGGATCCCCCGCCATGCCCAGCACCCACACGTGGGCACTGCTGCCAGTGGGGGCACAGGGGGCGTGGCCCCATGGGATCACACTGTGTGCCAGGTGGGGGCTGTGGAAGCTTCCAGAAGGGGAGACCCCCAGCCTGGCCCCCGGGGATGAAGGCAGCCCCCACCTCTTTCACAACCACAGGAGGTATCTGGCCAAGGAGGGTTGGGGAGAGTGGTGGGGGTGTGTCCAGGGGGCCCCAGGATGAGGGCAGACCACATACAGGGAGAGGCAGTGGCAGCGGCAGCCCCCCAGAAGGCCAGACACTGCAGGAGACCCCCACCCCTGCCCAGGACCCTCCCTGTGCAGCAGGGGTGGGGAGGGGGGAACACCCTCCGTTGGCATGGCAACTGGCAAGAAGCCCAAGCCCACACCGGCTGGAGCCGGTTGGGAGATCCATCTTCTGAGTCTGGGGCGGCGCTGTCAGGCCCGGAGCAGGCTCCCCTCCCCCACCACCCCACTCTTTCACCGCAAAGCCCACAGGGTTCCTCAGGGCGCTGGAGCCGCCAGCCCCGCCCCAGGAAGCCCTGCCCTGGCCTGTGCACAACCCCAGCTGCCCGCTGCACAGGGGCTGTGCCCCGCTGGCCATGGGAGGTGACTGGGGCTGGCCGCTGTAGGGGGCCAGGGCCCTGCCTCAGCGCACCCCAAGCCCCGCACCCAGCAGGCAGCTGAGACACGCGGCGAGGAGGCGGCGCCCTGGGGGGGGCGGGGGGCTCGGCCCACTGCCCTCCCAGGAGCTCGCTCTCAGTCTAAATTAGGAGTCAGAGAACCTCCCCAGCCCCACCGCGGCCGTATTTCACACGGGCGGGGAGACGCCGACCAGCAGCCCAGCATGTCATCTTGGGGGTCAGGGCTGGCCCACAGCGGGGGTAGTGGTGGGTCGGGGGCCCCACTACATAGGGAGGCGGCACTGTGTCCGGAAGACACGGGAAGTGTGCTCGGGGAGCCCCAGGCCATGGGGGGGTGGATCTGGGAACAGCCTCTTCCTGATGGGCGGCCCTGCTCAAGAGGCTGGAGGGGGGGTGTCTCTGGGCCAGGATGCCCACCCTCAGGCATCGTCCCAGCCTCCTGGGCGGTGAGGTCCAGGGGTCCCTGCACCCATGGCGCAGATGGGCTGGTCAACCAGGCTCAAACCGCCTGGTCTCAGAGGGGGCTGGGGGCTCTGCCCCCTCCTGGGCCCCACCTTCCCCCCCTGCACAGGATCCTGGGGGTGGGGTCCACCCCCACAGGGGGAGCTGGTGAGAAGCTGTGGGCTGAGCCAGCTGGGGGGGAGGCTAGGCTGAGCCAACTACCCCTGCCCAGTGCCCCCACCGTGGCCAATCCCAGGTCCCCCCAGGGCAGAACAAACGTCCCCTCAGCTCCTGCTACCCCCAGAGACCAGGATGGACACAGGGGGTAGGCCTATCCCCTGGAGTCCCCAACCCACTCGGCCAGGCACCTGCAGGCTCCCAGGTGTCCTGATGGTCCCTGGACAGGGCTCTGAGAGAGACCCTTGTGGGGGGGGGCCCAGGTCCACCTGCTCCTGCTCCAGGGAGTCCTCCCACTCGCAGGCAGCTGGGGCAGAGCCACAGCCCCCAGCCGGGAAGTGGCCTCAGCAGTCCCACCTATGGACACCTGAGGGGGATCCCCTTCTTCAGAACCCCCATACAGTGGCCCCCAGCAGAGCAACAAGGGGGTTGACAGCAGCCAGGCAGAGCGACCACAAGAGCTGGTCTCAGCACCCTACCGGCCCCCGGCCCCCGGCAGGGCAGGCAGAGCCAGGTGCGCCTCCCACCCCAGCCCCCCCAAGAGGTCCTGAGGCAGGCCGTGGGGGAGGGGGGTACACAGGCATCCTCACTCCAAGGCCCCTCTCCACAGCCCCCCCGCAGGCTGTCCTCTGCCCCGGGGCTGAAGGAGGTAGATGCTGCTCGAGACCACCGGGCACTCAGGGTGCCATGTCCTGTCCACTCCACTGGTTTTCTTTTCGAAGACTGACTTAGTTGAAACAGTCACGGACAGAGACACATTTCCGTCTGCTGGTTCCCTCCCCAGATGGCTGCAATGGTCAGCGCTGGGCCAGAGCCAGGAGCTCCGTCAGTCTCCCCAGTGGGTGGCAGGGGCTGAACCCTCCGGCCAGCCTCGGCCATCAGCAGGAGCGGAGCTGGACGGGAAGTGGAGCAGCGGGGACAGGAAACCAGGCGGCAGCTTCACCAGCTGGGCATGGAGCGGCCCCCAGCCACCCCCAGTGCTGCTCACTGGGCTCCAGAGGCACCTGCCCTGGCCGCGTGCCCTCTCCTGCACCAGGGGACCCCAACGGCCGCCCCCGCGGAGAGCCGTGTCCCAGCGAGCCAGGCCGGGGTCTCTGGTCTGGAAAGGCCTCGGAACCCGTGGTGGACCCATGGTGGACAGCGGTGGGCGGCGGTCCCCAGGCCCACACCGCAGGAGCTGGCGGGATTAGCGACAGGCGTTGCCACGGCAACCTGGGCTGCGCCACGCGGCAAGGTGAAAGGAAACCCCAGAGACTCATTAGCAACAGGCTCCCGTGGCAACCACACCACGCTCATTAATAATTTTTTTTTTAATTCCAAGCGTGGGTGTTGAAATTCTCCCGAGAACGACGCGCGGGACGGCGGAGGAGCAACAGCAGTGCCCGCGGCTTCCACCTGCGGCCGGTGCCGCCCCGCGCCCCGCGCCCCGCGCCCCGGGCGGGTCCACGTCCTGCCGCCCCGGCTCCCAACCCAAGTACAGTGGGGCGGGGCCCCTCGGGTCCCAGGCGGTCGCTGTCCGGGTCGGCAGACGGCCCTGCGCGCAGCGCGCTGGAGCCGGGAGCATCCCTGGCCCCGCCGGGCTTTTGGGTGAGGGCGGGGAAGCCGCTGGGACAGAAGCTGCCTGAAGTCCCAGGAGCCCCGTGCTGGGGAGGCTTCGCCCCGCCTGTCCCCCCCGCAGTCTCACCGACCCCACGGAACAGGAACCACTGGGATGTACATGCAGGCGCCCGCGCCAGCGCGGGACCAGGAGCAGGGTGGCGGTCACGGCGCAGACCAGGCTGAGCCCTGCACGGGCAGTAGCCACCCAGGCCGGCCAAGACGCAACCGGCCGCAACCGGTTACTCTATTAGGAGCACAAAATCGGCCCGCGAGGAAACACAGATGAGAAACCCAGCCGGCCAAGGGCAGAGCAGCCCGTGCCCTCCCAGGGGCCCGCAGGCAAGGGCTGGGCCCCCGCGGCCAAAGCAGGGCTCGGGTGCTGAGGGCACACGCAGGAAGCACGGCCCCGGGCTGCCCGGCCTCCCCCTCCTCCCCGAGTGACCCAGATTTCAATGGCAGACGAAGGAGAAGAGAGCTGCGGAATAGCAAGGAGGCAGGCGTCCCCGCGCCACACAGACCCGGCTGCCGCCCCGCGCGGGGCTGGGCCCACCGGCACCTGAGCCTTCGCCCTCACAACACACGTGGCTTCCAGGACGTTCCTGGGCACTGGCCCCTCCAGGCTCCAGACACCCAGCCTGCTGCTCTAAGCCCTCTCAGCATCTCCTGCCGCCCAGCCCCAAGAGCCCTGTGACCTTGAGACCGAAGACCCCGCAATAGAGACCAAACCCGTCCTCCCCAGAGAGGCGGATGGCCACAGACCCTCGAGGGGGCTACCGGCTCCCCGGCCCAACCAAGCACGGCGGCTGCCCAAACCCAGGTCCACCACGTGGGCCCAAGCCTGATCTGCCAATAGGCGTGCCTGGTGCCCTGTGGGTGCCAGGGACAGAGGGCAGCCAGCCCAGCCTCTACCCTCAGTGGACGGCCCCCTGGGGGCACAGGACCCGGACGTGTGGGAGGGAGGGGCGGGCAGGGATGGTCCCGGCTGCAGTGTCCCCAGCCAGCACGAGGCTGGCTGTCCCGGAGGGGAGGGGCTCTGTGTGTGGTGCCCGCTGCCCAGGTCTCCACCACTGCGGTGCTGAGGGCCCGCCAGGCTCGGCCCGTCATCCCCGGGCCACGCCCACCTGCCTGGCGAGGGCCAGCCAGCTCGGGTAAGAACATGGCCCCTCGGCTCCATCGTGGTCTCAGACCAAGGCTTCCCCAGTCCCGGGCACGGCACAGGCCACGCCTGCCCTAAGCTGACCTCCATTTCTCCAGCAAAGACCCGATGGGCCCCCAGCCTCGAGGCCGTGCACCGGGGCTGCTCCTGGGCAGAGGGCTGCACGGGACTCGGCCCTCACCTCCCTGTGAGTCAGGCACAGGACTCTGGGGGCAGTCATGCGTCCCAGCCCAGGAGCCGGCCGTGGTCTGGACGCAGTCAGCACAGCCCGGCCACGACGGCCTTGCTGGGCCAGCCCGGGCAGAGTCCCCCCGTCCCCAGGTGCACCGAGGCAGGCTGTCGTCAGCTGGCTGCCAGGGACACGGCAAAGGACGGTGCACGGGTGGGGGCGCGGCCACACCCCCTCGGCACCTGGGCGCAGCAGGACAGGCCCAACCTTGCCACGCCAGCATCCCATACAGGCACCGGCTTCCGTCCCAGCTGCTCCTCTCCCCATGCAGCCCCCAGCTAATGGCCTGGGAGGGCAGTGGGGGATGACCCAGGTGCTTGGGCCCCTGCACCCACACGGGAGACCCTGATGGGCTTCCAGGCTTCCTGGCTCGGTCCTGGCTGTTGCTGTCATTTACGGAGTGAACCAGCAGATGGAGGTTCTGCCCCTGCCCCACCCCTGCCCCGGGGGAAGCACCGCCCAGAACCTCTGCCGGGGCGTATCCAAACCCCACTGGGGGAGGCTAGGAAGGGCC
Source organism: Sylvilagus bachmani (assembly GCA_015711505.1). NCBI lineage: Eukaryota > Metazoa > Chordata > Mammalia > Lagomorpha > Leporidae > Sylvilagus > Sylvilagus bachmani. Next base: position 36,170,705 of record CM027397.1, read on the forward strand.
ACCTCCACCATCCTCGACGGGCAGCCCAAGGCGGGGCCTCGGGCCTCAGTCAGTGGAGCGCCGTGGCCAGCACCTGGGCACTGTAGCGTGCAGGGTGGCTGGCGTCAGGACGCGAGCAGGCTGGCCCTCACTGCCCAGTCCAGAGACCGGGCTTGTCGACAAGCCCAGGTGACAGGTCAGGCCTCTGAGGGCCCAACAGGCAGGCCCCGAGAGGCCCAAGGCGGCCACAGCACCAGGGCCCCTGGGAGGCCAGAACAGGCGCTCCAGGGGCTCGGGCACCGCGCTGCGGGCAGCCCTCCCAGCCTGAACACTGCTTCCTGGGCCTGTGCCCCCGCCCCCACCCACCACAGCCACCTGCAGTGCCGAGAGCCCCCGAAGCCCAGGACCACACAGGGGAACCTCGAGCGCCAGGAGCAGCCCCAGGCCTGTGACTAGCAGCCAACTTCAGACCCGAGCCAGCTCCTCTCCAGCCGCCACCGACAGCGCCTGGTCTGTGTGTGCCAAGGCCGGCTAGCTCCTCCGGGCAGAGCGGCAGCCGAGCCAGAACTGCTGACGCCTTGAGCCAGGGCCGACCCGAGCCATGCAGCGGCCTCAGGACGGAGCTGGGGAGCCCGCTGTGGCCACTCACTCAACTGTACCCCCACCAGGAAAATCCCCGGCCCAGGCCCCCAGCACGGGGTGCACCCCTGGGCCTGGGTCCCCGCCCCTCGAGGGAGCCGGACACAGCGTAGCTGATGGCACCGTTCCAGGAGCGACCTGCTGCCCAACCAGTGCATCTGGGCAGCCCAGCCCCGCCTCCGCTCCCTTCCCACAGGGCCACTCAGGGAAGCCCCTGGCTCAGCAGGGCCCTGGCCAGGGACTCCCTCCAAGGTCCCACACAAGAGGCTTCGTCCCCACCTAAGCCTTGGACTTGAGTCTGTACCCCAAAAGCCCCCAGAGCCTGCCCGATGCTGCACACCCATGTGCAGGCCCGGGGTGCTGCTCCAGGACCCCCGATGACCATCCTGGGCCCCAGGACCCCATGCTGCTGGGGACAGATGACAGGCGAGCTGGGGCACAGAGGGCCTGCCCAGGAGAGCCCAGACCCCAGCCTCGGTGGGTGCCTGCCCTCTAAGGGGGCTCCAGCTGTCCCTCCCCAGTACTCAGGCCAGTGAGGGGCTCTGCCCCACTGCACCCACGTCAGACTTCACCTGCAGCCCAGCCGGGCAGAGCCCAGGCACAAGAGGACAGAGTGACCAGCTGACCACGGTGCCTGCCAAGCACACGCTGGCGCTGGCGCCGGCACCGGGCTCTGGGCACAGTGCTTGCCTGGTTCCCGGCGGTGGTGGAGGCTGGCTCCCAGCCGCTGGCGGGGGCTCGTCTGTCAGGGCCAGACTCGGGGGCTCACCTGCAGTGGGACCGGGCCCCACCCCAAGGGGGACACGCCGACCCAGTGCCCAGGTGCACACCACCCGTGGCTGCACCACCCTGCTGGCCCTGCTGGGCCGAGGCCTTGCCGAGAGCGAGAGCCACAGGGCGGGGCACGCCCATTCCAGGGGCCGCGGCACCCTGAGGGTGGCCCCTCACTCAGGACAAAGTTAGGGTGGGGGCTGCTCGATGACCTTTCTCTGTCCTTGTCAGAAAAGCAGTGCTCCGGGGCCCTGAAGTCCTGCACCCCAGGCTGATGTCCTGCAGGGGCACTGGAGGCAGGGCTGAGCCACAGCAGGGCTGCTCAGCCCTCGCACCCTGGAGGTCACACTGGCTGCCCCACAGCTCCACCTGAGCAGGGCTCACCTGTGCCCCACCCCGGAGGTGACAGCTCGGCCAGCGGCCGCACCCCGGAGGCATCTGTGCCGAGAACCTCCCCGAGCAGTGCCACACTGCCGTCGTGACCACGTCCCCGCGGCGGGCACAGTGCCCTGCGGACAGCGCCTGGACCTGCTGCCAGCTCCCTCCTGTGCAGGCCTCCCCCCACCCCGCACCATCTTGTTTGGCCGCCTCCCCGCCCGTCTGCCTGTCTCCAGCTTGGAGATGCACCCGGGCCCCGGCGGCAGAGGGCTGCTCTGCTGTGCCACACCAGGGAGCCACTTCCCCACGGGGCACCGTCCCCTTGCTGCCTGACCTCGAGCCGGGACCCAGGCTGGGACAAGGCGGCTCCGGATGCAGCCCCTCCCCCGCATTCCTTCACATCCTGGCCCTGGGACAGGGAGTCAGGCGAGGGCCGCCCCAGCCCTGTCCTCAGGCCTGGGAGGTGCAGGTGCACGGGGTGGCCTTGCCTGCGGGGCCAGCGGTCTGGTCTCCTCCACTCCTAAGCCTGGCCTCAGTGCTGGTCCCGGCCGCCAGCCCATGGCACCTGCCCCAGGTCTGTGATGGACGTGACCCTCCCCCTACCTCCCAGAGACAAGGACACGTCCCACTCCCCTCACCCAGCTGCCTGGACACTCCTGCTGTGTGCCCCTCCCCCCAGGCCCTGGGGTCTCCCGGCCCCCAGCTGTCCCCAGGCTGCACAGGGCGGTGTGCTGGACACCCAGGGGAGCCGCAGAGCTCTGCTGGACGCCGCGGGGTCCACCCGGTGGGCCTGGCCAGGTGTCCACAGAAGCCTCACCTGCTGTGTCCCAGCCTCCTGGGGTCCTGAGAGCAGAAAGAGGGGCTCAGCCCACAGACGCGCCCCAGACAAGCAGCAAAGACCCGGGGGTCAGTCAGTGCCGAGCGCAGGGGCGGGGCAGAAGCAAGGCCGGGCTGCGCACACCCCCACGCAGGCTGGGCGAGGGCGGGCACAGCCATGTAGTAGGCACGGGACACTCGGGAGCCCTCCCCAAACACGCCCGTATCCCACTCCCGCCAGCTGCAGACGTGGCCAAGGGGGCATCGGGTCCCTGCCAGACCTGCCTTGGACGGAGCCCTGCTACACGCTGCCCACCCCCACTGTGCTGGTCTCGTGTCCACTTCCAGGAGGACACAGGGTGGGAGGGTGGACAGCCCACAAAGGCTCGGGCACTCCCGTCCGGCCCGAGTGGTCTCACCCTCGCCCTGCCACCTGCTGGGCGTCCCAGCCCCAGACCTGCACGGCACGTGGCCATGGACGCACAGGTCCTCCCCTCTTTCAGCCAGAGGCCACGTGGCGGCCCCAGCACGGCCCTGGGTGGACTCGGGTCACTCACGGACCGACCAGGGCCTTTCAGACTCGAGGGTGGCGCTGGCCCTGAGAGGTGGGGTCTGGGAATGGGACACGGGTCAGCAGCAGGACAAGCTGGACCAGTGTCGGGAATCCAGGACCCCAGGGAGCGAGCCCTGACGCAGGACGAGGTCCCAGGAGGCAGGCGGGAAGCCCCCCAACGCCGAGTGCAGACCGAGAGCACAGGCCACCTCTGGGCGACTGACGGGCACCCCGGCAGCACCCAGGGAGCCCCGAGAGCCGCTCCGGAGTCCAGGAGGCCGCTGCCAAGAGGTCACTGACAGGCCAGCCAGGGGAGGCCAGCGGGGGCCGGGGCCGCGCCCGCGGGCAGCAGACGATGCGCGTACCTGTCCTGAGCCCCGAGCCAGCCGCCGCGAGCCTCGCTCTGGAGACCCTCGAGGCTCAGGCCTGTCCAGCCCCGTCCAGGTGCAGCCACCCCGGACACGCGGACGTCAGCGCCAGGCCAGGCTTCACCCAGCTCTGCCTCTCAGAGCCTGATGACCTTGGCACGCCCTCTGCCCCCTCAGGGAGCGCGGCCCTGGCTGACACCTCCTGGAAGACCCCAGCGGCCCCCAGCCCCACACGCCCCAGCAGTCACCTTCCATTCACCTCCCCGGCTCACATGGACACCAGATGGGGCAGTGGCCCCAGGCCCAGCCCTTGCACGTCCCCGGGAGGCCCCACAGCTGAGTCGGAGTCAGGAGCCTGGGGGGCCCGGGCAGGCGACGCAGAGCCCGCCCACCTCCCTCTATAAATAAAGCCGTGTAGGAGACATAGCGCTCGCCCCGAAAGTCATTGCGCGATTACGTCTTTAAACCGCGAAGGAAATCGATAAGTAGCACGCTGTCCTCGGCCGCTCCTCCACCGGCAGGCGGAATCCCCCTGAGCAACCAGGACACACGTGTTCACCTGTGCCGGGCCCATGGCTGAGGGGGGCCCCTCCTGCACGCCCATGGGGGCCCAGCTCAGCCGGGACCACACAGGGCCCTCCCCTCCGCGGGGACGGGCAGCCCGGCCGCCCAAAGCAGAGCTGAAGACCCGGGATGCACGCTCTGCCAAGGGGACACCTCCTGGCCCCCAGTGAGCCCCTTGCCACAGCAGCCCTGCTGTGCACCCAGCCTCCCCTCCCAACTCCGACTCCCGGGGTCACCCGGCCCCCACAAGCGTCCCCCCTCTCCGTCCTGCACACAAACTAATTTTAGGCTGTCTCTGAGGCCCCCACCCACCCCCAGCAGGGTCTGAACTGCGCCTGTCTCCCAGGGTTGGGCAAACAAGGGGGGACACTCTGGTCACGCGCATTAGAAACAGGGCTCAAATGGATCTCGCGGTGCCCATGGCAAGAGACGTGGGGGTGCGGCGGGACTTCCTGGGGAGACCCAGCAGCTCCAGGCACGGGCAGGAGGCAGAGGCCCTGCTGCCCGCCAGGGTGCCTGGACACTGGGGAGCCCCACGCAGGGCCCACCCCTTCGTCTGGCTGAGATTCTTCCGGCTCTTTCTGCATCCCTGAGAGGGGTGGGTGCTGGGCACTCCCCTCGGCGGGGCAGGCGCTTGGCCCCGGCACCCCCGTGGGGCTTGGCCCACGTGCACAAGCCATCCAGCCCCCAACCTTCCGGCCACAGGATAACCCAGAACCTGCCAAGTCCCCAGCAGGGCGCCGGGGCCAGGACACACGGACAGGCTGGGAGCACGCGAAGCCGAGGGGGACAGGGCAGCCGGACACAGGGCCGTCAGGAGAGAGAAAGTCCAGAGCCCCACACTGCTCCCCAGCGTGGTCTGCACACGCCTAGACAGGACAAACATAGGCGCTGGCACCCAGCCGGCCCAGGCCCGTCCAGCCCAGCCCCGGGCCCAGGGCCCCCACCACAGCCGGCTGCCCCACTGCCCCTCCGGGCACCGAGACCGGGGGTCACCGCCGGTCTCAGCTCTGCAGCCCCCAACCCGGGACTGGGACCAGCAGCACCGTGGGCCCCAGGCACCGAGCGGCCCCCGGCTCACTGCCTTGGCCTCCCCCGCGGGGAGGGGCGCACCTGACGCTAGATGTTTGGATTTGAGAAGAAACATGGTTTTTACGAGTTTCCTTGGTACGGACTCCTCCTTTGTATCTAATGTTTACACAGCCTCACTCACGAGGCGGGCAGACACACACACACACACACACACACACACACACGCGCGGCTCCCTTTGCGCTCCCTCCCGGCCAGCCCCCGGGGCCCTGCCCGCACCCCCCCAGATGTCCCCCAGCCCCAGCCCGACCCCGTTCTGGAACCTTCTCTGCAGAGGGCGCCCATTCCTCGCTGGCCGGGGCGCCCGGGGGAAGGGACTTGAGCGTGGCGCCAGCTGCCTCCCTGCCCCCACGCCCAGCTGCGCACAACTTCAGGAGCCGGACGCCGAGTTCACGACCCACGTCACGGCCCCCGGCGGCCCCGGCTCGCCGCGCGCGGGGCCCGCCCCGCTCCCCGCCCAGGCAGCCCCGGGTGCGGCGGCCCCAGCCGGCGCGCGCCCCGGCGCCCCCCGCCACTCCGCACCCCGCGCGCGTGCCCCCACGGTCCCCAGGCCCGCCCCACGCGCGAGCCGGCGGGAAGGATATGGGTTGCACACGAGCCGGAGGCACCAGCTGCGAGGCCGCGTGGTCTGCCCGAGGCAGAAGAAGACGGTGGCCGCCAGCGCCGGGTACGGGACGGGCTGCTCCTCGTCGGCGCCCGGCTCCGCGCCGCGCTCCGGGCTCCCGGGGGGCGACGCGCGGGCCCCCGAGCCCTGCTCCGCCGCACGCTCCTGAGCCTCCGGGCTGGCCGGGGAGGTCCCGGCCGGCGCCGCGGGGCCTGGGGGCGGCGCGCCCAGGGGCACCCGAACCTCGTCGGCAGCCAGCACGCCCTCGGTCATGGTGGCGGCGGGCAGCACCTACGGGGACCGGCGGTGAGGGGCGGGCCGCCCGGGAGCGCCGCGGCCGCGCCTTTGTCTGTCGGAGACGAACGCGCCCCCCGCCCCGCCCCGCCCCCGGCGCGCGCCGGCCCGCCCCACCCCCGCGGCCCCGCTCGAGTCGGGGGTCCCGGCCGCCCAGGGGCGCGCGCCCCCGCCTCTCACCTCGCTCCGGCGGCCGGCGGCGTCCCGGCGGGCATCACCGGGCGCGCGGTCCCGCAGACCCGGCCCGCGCCCCCGGCCCGCCCGGCTCCGGCTCGGGTTCGCCCGGCGGCGGCGGCGGCGGCGGCGGCGGGCGCCCAGGAGCAGGGGCGCAGACGGGCGCGGCCGGGGGCGGCCGGGGGCGCGGCCGGGGGCGCGGGGCTGGCGGGCAGGAGCGAGCCGGCGCCGGTCCGCGCGCGGCGCAGGAAACTTCGGAGTGAGCCGGGAGGGGGCGGGGCGGGGCGGGGCGGGGCGAGCGGTGGGGGCGGGGCGGGCCGGGGGCTCCCCGGCGGACGGGGCTGTGGGGGTGGGGGGACTCGGCGGGTCGGCCGCGCGCTCTCACCGACACGTCCTCACCGCGAGCCCGCGCCGCGCCTCCGAGGGCCGCGGCTTGGAGGGCGACCCTGCTGCGCCCCCTCCCCCGCCCGGAGCCGAGCACCAGGGGGCGCTCGCGGGGAGGCTCCTGCGGGGGGCGGGAGGGGCGCGGCGCCCACGTCCTGCCCCGCCCCCAGCTGCGGGGGCGCCAGCCGCGGAGGCGGCGCCCCTCCCCCCAAGACGGGTGTGCCGCCCCCTCCGCGACCGTGCCGCGGGCCGGGGTCTGCCTGCGGGGCGGGGCCGCGCCGGGCGCCGGAGCCAGAGCGCGGTGTGTCCCGGGGGTGGGCTCGCGCGGGTAGTGGGGGCCCGACGGGAGTCGGGCGCCCCCGCAGCGCGGGCGCAGGCAGATCCCGCGAACTTGCGTTGGGGGCCGTTCCAGACCCGGGAAAGCGCGGGGCGCCCCGCGTCCCGCGTCCCTACCCACCCCACCCCTGAGAAGGTCAGGACCCCTTTGAAGGAAGGCAGAGAGCTGCGGGCGCCTCCTGCGACCACCGCGCCCGGCGGGCCTTGCTGGGGACCCAGAGAGCGGGGTGCGGAGGGGGTCACCCGCGTCAAGACGCCCCCTCGGGGCCGAGGCGTCCTCCCTCCCTGTCTCCGTGGCTCCCTCGCTGCGCCTCGGGGACCCGCGCCCCCTCCTCCCTCCCCCAGGGCCGATGCTCTCTGGACAGGACCCCAAGGGCCCCTGCGAGGCGGCCACAGAGCAGCGGGGCTTCCCGACGTGGACGCTGCCCCTTGCTCCGGGGCCGCCGGCGGGCGCAGGTCCCCGGCCCGGCCCGCGGCGTGGGCGCCTCCTGTGCCTTGACGCTGCTGCTTGGTAGTGGACGCTGGAGCTGCCCCGAGGCCCCGCGCCGGGACGAGGACCCCAGAGGGACACTCGGACGGGTGGGGCAGGGTCTTGGGCGGGGTCTCTTGGAACCCCTGACTCGGCTCTCACCGAAGGCTTCTCACGGGGTCTGCCAGTGACCGGCTGGACCACGCGTTGGGGGTGGGTGGTGTACCGGGCCGTGGCGGAGCTGGGGACGGACGGAGGGACGGTGGCCACTGCACAGCCCTCATCCCTGAGCTTCTTGGCAGGGGGCAAAGGAAGATAGCACTCAAGCTGTGGCCAGCACCACAGCAGCCCAGCCGTGCAAAGGCCCTGGGGCCGGCAGGAGCGGGCAGCGGGCGCCTGGGGCGCTGGGAGGGCGCTGCCCGTCCCTGGGGCATGGCCGCCACGCTGCTCCCTCGCGCCCCACCCTGAGGGTGTCTGCAAGAGCGAGAATGACATTGTTTTTTAAAGCAGCATCTGCGGTCTGACAGAGCTGGTAGCCGGCAGCCGCCTCACGGCCCATTTACGGACCAGTGGCACCCGGCGGGCACCTGGAGGGCGTCCTTCCACTCTGTCAGGCCCAGCTGAGAATGCTCCGGAACTGTGCTCGCCCAGCCCTGAGTCCCTGGCCCTGATGCTCAGGGACTGCCCCCCATGGGACAGCCGGGCCCTGCGACTGGCCGCCCGTGCCCTGAAGGCAGGAGGCTGGGCCCGGCTGTCTGTCCACTTGTCCGCTTGTCCGCCTGTCCGTCTCCTGGGCTGGGGAGCGCAGGAAGAGGCGGGGCTGGCGCGCGGGGAGCTAAAAGGAGCTGTCGCGTAGGACAATTTGGAAATTGGCATTAAAATTGTTTAATTAAACTGTACAGCGTGTTCAGATATCTATTTTTTTACATCTTCCAGGCCTCTGGAAAATTTGGTTCTGCTTTTTGCTATTTGCTGGTTTTTTTTTTTTTTTTTAAGGACAAAGCTTTCGCCTGGCAGAGAACTGGGGTGGGGACAAAGGCCTCGTTGGTGTGGCCACAGGAAGTGGGAAAGACAGCCCCCACCCCGCAAAGCCCGGGACCCTCGGGGGGCAGCAGGAGCTTGCAGTGGGCGGTCACAGCTGCCCCCGCGGGGGCCTGCGGGCACCTTGGTCTCTGCCCGGCTCCACCGCTCCCGTCCAGGGCGTCCGGTGCACCTGCTGTGGCTGCAGGCCGGAGACGCCTTCTGCATGGCAGCGGGGCCTCCTGCCCGTCCAGCCGTCCCCCTGCCCGCCCAGGCAGCAGCTCCAGCGTGGCGGCCCGACGCCCCTGTGCGGCCCCTACCGTGAGCTGCCGCTGCCGCTGCGGTAGCCGGACCACGGCCATGTGAGCACCGTGGCCGTGGCCGTCCCTGCTGGCCAGTGCGGCCACTTCACCCGGCCACTCTGCCCTTGCTGCCGCCTCTCCCTGAGTGGCCACAGTCGCTGCTGCCCCGGTGCTGGGCCCCGAGGTGGCCTCCGAGGCGCTCGGCTGGCCCTGCACCCCGCCCGGCTGGTCCCGCCGCACTTCTGGCCTGTGCCGAGTGCGTGTTGTCACCTCCACTTAAGCCACCGGAGACGGCCCTCCCAGGTGACGAGGTCAGCCCTGCTGGCCGTGCTGGACACACCGCAGGACCACAGAGTCGTTCGCCGAAGAGCGAGTCCCACATTCTAGCCCCAGGAGGTGTGGGGCCAGTCCCCCAGGAATGCCCACTGCCCCCCAGGGGAAGCAGAGCCTCTGGTTTGTCCCCGGGGTCCTTGGGGATGGCGGTGGGGACCGGGCGTGGACACTGGGGAGGCCCAGCTGTCGGCATGCAGGACGCGAGGTAGCATCTCCCAGGGCCTGGGGTGCAGGTGGGATTCCTCAGAGCACTGGGGGGGCAGGAGGGCTGACCTGGGACCTGACCCCAAGCCGGGAGCTTTAGGGGGTGGGGGGCACGGGGAGTTTGGAGCACCCTGGGGCAGGGGAGCCACCGGACTCACTCCTGGGGTACCCAAGGGCCCTTGGGGGTCCTTTCTCAGGAAGGGTCCCCTACAACACAACACAGCATGGCCCCCAGACCCCAGGTCTGATGGCCACGCCTCCCCCTGGCACCCCGGCTGTGCCCACCCCCACCTCACCTGGGGGCCTTGCTTTGCCCCAGCCCAACCCTGGGGGCCTCACGCCCACCCTTGAGCCATGGCCCCAGACAACGATGGCCAGCGAGGGGGTGACTGGACGTGACCTGGTCACCTGCCTGGTGACTCCCAGAGGTGAGCTGAGCCAGGCCTGGGAGGGCGTCACAGGACCTCCGAGAGCGGGGGCCAGGCGCAGGTTCCTGCCCTGTGTTGGGGGTCCCCACCTGCTCGCTGTGTGGACTGAAGCGGAGGCAGGAGCGGCGCGGGCCCCCGGGCAGTGGACAGTGGACACCGGGTCATCGGGCTGGGCAGTTGCTCTGGGTCCCTGGCTCCTTTCACGCCCTCCCCGGGTGGTTTTATCTTCCGGGGTTTCTGGGTAAACCCTTCAGTCTTCACCTGCTCACCGGCCAAATATTTGAACAGCCCCTCCCGGCCGCGACAAAGGTCAGCGGCAGAGCCCCCGCCCGCGTTTCCATGACTTACGGTCGGATGCTCCGCTGGCTCCACTTAGCACTGGCGTTCTGGGCTGCCCGTGGGCAGCTGCCAGGAGCTGGTGGCCATCACCAACCCAGTGAGCGCCAGCCTGGGGCCGGGGGCAGGGGTGGTCTGGCTGCCCTGGAGTCCCTCCCCCGTCCAGGGCGCACAGGGCTGGGCGCAGCCACCTGAGCCACCTGGCCAGAGCCTGCCACGGACATAAGGTTGGGGTTTGTCCCGCCAGGCCTGCTGCCCGCTCCTGGCTCCTAGAGCAGCCTGGCCCGTGCCAGAGCCCATGTGGTCTCTGGGGCGCCCTGGGGGTCTGACGCTGGGCAAGGCAACCCCGTCCCCAAGCCGCGCCCCCTGTGCCCAGAAGTCGAAAATTGCGTCCCTGAAGCAAAAAGGCGTCTGTGGGCAACAGGGCTGCCAGCAGGATTCCAGCTGAAGTGGCGACTTCCAGAACCTTCCGGGGAGGACGCCAGCTACTGCCTCCTGGCTTAACGGGGAGGGAGGGGGGCAGCCAGGGTGGGAACGCAGCCGTGGGGGTCCTGCCAGGGCCTCGAGCAGGGGGTGCTCCTCTGCGCCCTCCTCCTCCGCCGTGCTTGCTGAGGGCAGGTGAGGTCAGCCGGGCGCTCCGACGCGCGGTGCGACGCGCGGTGCCCCTGGGCTGGTGGACGGCGTACCCCTCGCTCTGTCCCAGCCCGGGGCTCAGCTGGCAGCCTGGGGGCCACGCTCGGGGGCTCTGCCCCGGCAGCTACACAGGCTGTGAGCGCCAGTTCCTGGGCGTCTGAGCAGGGGCCGCCCACAAACCCCAGGCCTTGTCCCGTCTGCCCGAGGGAGGGGGCTTCCCGCTGGCTGTGCCTGGCCCCCACGGGGATCCCTGCATGGGGGGTCGCCAGGGCGGGCCAGACGGGAGGCTGCAGGACCATCGGTGGGGGCCGGGGAGCAGGGGGTGAGCTGCGACCCCTGCCTTGCACACACACAGAACCCCCAGAGAGAGGACAACGCTGGAGCCTCCCAGGAATCTGTGAGGGAAGGCTCCGCCACGCGCCTCAGGCGTGCAAGCGTCTCTTAGCCAGGAGCACAGACCACAGTGACCGTTTAGGACCGCCAGAGCGTTCCTCGAGAGCAGCGAGATTCTAAGGAAATCGAAGGCGAGGCAGGGCGGGGCGGGGCACACAGGCTCCTCCGCTGGGGCCACGGGCCTGGCCCCCAACCTGCTGCCCAGCAGGCACTCCCGCCCCCAAAGCTCTGTCCTCCGCCCTCTGCCCCGCCCCCCCCCAGGTTGTGTGCTGCTCCAGCAGGTGGCTTGTGCAGGATCCTCCGAGACCCTGTGCGCATCTGCAGAGCCCAGTCACGGCGTGTGGTTGTGTGTGTGTGTGCGAGTGGGTGTGTGTGCAAGTGTGTAGATGTGTGCATACGTGCATGTGTGTATGTGAGTGCGTGTGCGTGTGTGCGTGAGTGTGTATCTGTGCACACGTGTGTCTCTGTGTGTATGTGAGTGTGTGTGCATGTGTGCATGAGTGTGTATTCGTGCACACGTGTGTCTCTGTGTGTATGTGAGTGCGTGTGCATGTGTGCATGAGTGTGTATTCGTGCACACGTGTGTCTCTGTGTGTATGTGAGTGCGTGTGCATGTGTGCATGAGTGTGTATTCGTGCACACGCGTGTCTCTGTGTGTGAGAGTGCATGCGGGGGTGTGTGTGTACGTGTGTACGTGTGTGTATGTGCATGCGAGCGTGTGTGCATGTGGGTGGATGTGAGTGCACGTGGGGGTGTGTTGGGGGCCTGGTGCCTTCCCCCCCCCCGGCACCTCGGGAGCTGAAGCCCTGTGGCCAGAGCTCGGCCGTCGAGCCTCGGGCGCTGCGGCCCGAAGGCCTCCCTGCGGCCACGCCTGGGGCAGCTCGGCCGCTTGGTGCAGGGGGCGCTGGGGCTCAGGCAGAGCAAGGATCTGGGCCGGGGCGCCCAGCGTGGGGTCCTCCTGTGCAGCTGGACGCTGCGGGAGCCGGTGTACCAGCAGGCTGTGGCCCGGGGAGGCCTCCAGCCCCGGGAGGAGGTGGGAGTGGGACGAGGGGAGGGGCCCCGGCCCCAGGCAGTGTCCGGTGGTGCTGGGGTCCTCGGTCCAGCTCTGCTCCCGACCCAGCTCCTGGGAGGCGGCAGCGACGGCCCCTGCACCCGTTAGGGGGACTCTGACGGAGCTGCAGGCGCCCGGCTTTGGCCTGGCCCAGCCTGGCCGTCGTAGGCATTTGGGGGTGAACCAGAGGATGGAAGGTCCCCCACCCCCTGTTGCTCGTCCTTTGAAATGAATCCCAATGCGTACATTCACATTCCTTAACCGAATGGCAGTCCTCGCCCGACGAGGCACAGGAACTGGACGTGGGCATGAGTTTGGGGCCTTATTCAGCCATGCAGCCACAGGCCAGGGTGGTCCCGGGCTCTGGCGCAGCTCTGGGGCTGCCCCTGGTGGTCGTCGGCTTCGTGACCCTCGGGGAGCGCTCCCGTGCTCAGCTCAGATTCTGCCGCCTGGAGCTTCCGGCTGCCCGGGCCAGGTTCCCCCTTGAGGCGTGACCTCCAGACCACCTGGCGGGTGACCGCCTGTGTGGCGTGGACGGGCGGCCGCCTCTCCTCCTCACCTCCTCAGCGGCTGCTTCCCCATCTAACCCGATTGGACAGGACACGAGCTTGCTGGGGCCCTGGCCCTCGCCCCGGGGGTCCCCCTGGGACCTGGGATCTGCCCGAGGGCTCCAGCCCCACGCTCTGGCTCGGTGGCGACACATGGGGTGAGCTCAGGAGGTTGTGGGGTGCCCTGGGGACGGGGCTCGGGGTTCCCCAGGCTGCACCAGACCTTGTCCAGACCTGGAGAATCAGAACAGTGTCCACAAGCCTCCGGAGCAGGGGCGGCTCCCGGGTGGGCAGGGTCAGGGCAGCCCTGCCCCCACGGCTCACGGCATCCACGTGGCTCTCACTTGGAGCCTGGACTGTGTCCTGCCTTCCGGAAAGATCTGCGGACCCCCCCCCCCCCGAGCAAGCGAGTCCCAAGCAGGACGGATGCTGGGGGCTCCCGTGTGGCTCAGCGCTGGGCGCAGAGGAGGGGCGGTGAGGGCTCTGCTCAGCGGGGGGCAGGGTCACAGCCTTCCCACCAGCCCCGGCAGGCCCAGGGCGGCCACGGAATCCCAGCCCCCAGCTCCTGTGGCGGGACAGGTTCCAGGGGAGGGAGCCAGACCCAGAGGGACAACGCGCAGGACGTTTGCAAAGAACTAAGGCAGCGTCATGCACCACAGCCGGCGCCGCGCTGATGCGAAGGCAGGAGCCGGGGGCTCCTCCTGGTCTCCCATGGGTGCAGGGCCAGGCACCCGGGCTGTCCTCCACTGCACTCCCTGGCTGGGTGGTGGATGATGGGTGGTGGGTGGTGCCTGGTGGATGATGGGTGCTGGATGTGGATGGGGTGGGGGGTGCATGATGGGTGGTGCATGGTGGGTGGTGTTGGGTGGTGCATGGTGAGTGGTGGTGGGTGGTGGGTGGTGCATGGTGGGTGCATAATGGATGGTGGGGGGTGGTAGGTGGTACATGGTGGGTGGTGCATGGTGGGTGGTGGGTGGTGCATGGTGAGGGGTGCATGGTGGGTGGTGGTGCATGGTGGATGATGGGTGCTGGATGTGGATGGGGTACGGGGTGGATGATGGGTGGTGGTGCATGGGGGGTACATAATGGATGGTGGGGGGTGGTAGGTGGTGCATGGTGGGTGGTGCATGGTGGGTGTTGGGTGGTGGTAGGTGCTACATGGTGGGTTGTGTTGGGTGGTGGGTGGTGCATGGTGGGTGGTGGTGTGTGGTGGTGGGTGGTGCATAGTGGGTGCACAGTGGGTGGTGGACAGTGGAAGGTGGATGCCAGTGTAGATGGTGTAATTCAGAGAGTGCATGTCGGTAGCGGTGGACAGGCGGCCTGCGGGGAGGTCTCAGGTCACGGCCGGCCTCCAGACTCCATTCTTATGGTGAAGTGAAGTCTGGCCAGCTTCTCTCTCCCACGTCCCTGCTCCACACCCGGCCTCCACCAGACCCTGACCTGCGCTGGTTACAGCGTGAGCCTGGCGCTCCAGGACCAGCACCGGCCGTCCACACTGTCTCAGCCCCGTGCCAGGCTCCTACCGCCTGCTTCAGGGCAGACGGCGAGGGAAGGGCCAAGCCAAGCAGACACAATGGGGGTACCAGGGACCTCCGGGGGGAGCCGACCTCCACCCCCTCAGGTTGCGACCATCTGTCCACCTTCCACCTGGACCTGCTCACACCAGTGGGCGCTGGTGCCCCCACCCAGCCAGCCCTGCCTGTGGTGGGAGGGGGGCCATCACTCAGTGACAGGGAAATCAGGGGTCGAAGGTCACTGGAGTGAGACCAGGACCAGGACCCTCACCACACACCCCACAGGGCAAGCCCTTCCCCTGCCCCACTGGTAGGTCCCCAGCTGCCCCAGCACCCACACGGGGTCAAGGGTCCCCGGCACAGACTGCTATGGACAGAGGCACATTGAAGGCAGACAGCTTAGGTGTTGGTGGGTGGGTGCCTGGGCTCCTCGCAGCCCCCGAGCCTGCAGCCCGATCTCCCAGGATGGCCCCTCCCCTGGGCCCCAGCATGGGTGGAGGGAAACAGACCCTCCCCGCCCACCGTGGAGGCCCCAAATCAAGGCGTGACAGGGCCACTTCCCCTCCAGAACCCGTGGGGCTGGCGGCCCTGTGTGGCCCTCGCCTGTCTCTGCCTCGTGTCTCCCCTCTGCCTGGCCCCTCTCGGCCCTCACGGGGACACTGTTGGATGACGTCGACGGGGACCCAGGGTGACCGTTCGTCACAGGTCCTGGCTGGGGACATGCCGGTGTCTGGGGGGAGCGCTGCTCGGCGGCTCCCGTGTGGTCCACTCAGGACCTGGGAAGACCCTGGGAAGACACTCTGGGGCAGAAGGGTGGGGAAGGGGCTCAGAGAGGGGCCGCTGCTTCTCTGGGGGCTTCCTGCTGCGGCTGGCCAGCCCCCTGGCTCTCACAGAACAGGTGTCCTGGCCTGGGGGCGGCTTTCCCGTTCAGGCCCCTGCTCCGGGACAGGCTGGTGGTGCCGCGCGTCCTGGGCGCCGTGGAGACGACCGCCGGCTCCCCTGCCAGCCCTGCCCCTTCCCGCCAGGCCAGGCCTCACTCGGCCTCTCTGCATCCCTAGCCCTTCTGGGGACAGCGCCTCCGTGTCCTGGCGGGGGTGGTCTCCACGGCGACCAGTCGTGGGCGGCTGTAGCAAGGGCTTCATGACGCTGTCCAGAGGCACAAGGCCGGCCAGAGCCAGCTGGGCTGGGCTTGTGCCCAGAGCATAGGGGCAGATGACCAAGGGAGACTTGGGATGGGGCTGGAGGCCGAGGCCACTGCTGTCAGCCTGGTGGTCCGAACCGCCTGGTCACTCCCCTGCCCCAGGCTCTGGATACAGCCCCCACCCTCGTCTCTCAGCCCAGCCCCCCATCTCTGAGCCCCCCCATCTCTGAGCTTCCCCATCTCTGAGCCCAGACCCCGTCTCTGAGCCCAGCCCCCCCCCCGTCTCTGAGTCCAGCCCCCATCTCTCAGCCCCACCCCGTCTCTCAGCCCAGCCCTCATCTCTCAGCCCAGTGCCCCTGTCTCTCAGCCCCGCCCCATCTCTCAGGCCCCCTGTCTCTCAGCCCAGCCCCTCCCCGTCTCTGAGCCTCCCCATCTCTAAGCCCAGCCCCCGTCTCTCAGCCCAGCCCCCGTCTCTCAGCCCAGTCCCCATCTCTAAGCCCAGCCCCCATCTCTGAGCTCCCCCATCTCTGAGCCCCCCTGTCTCTGAGCCCCCCCCGTCCCTCAGCTCCCCCGTCTCTCGGCCCCCTCCTCATTTCTGAGGCTCTGTAGCAGCAGGAGGTCTGGGGAGCTTGGCTCCACCCACCATGGAGGACGCTCTGGCTCCAGGTGTCCTCAGCCGGACTGCGGGTTAGGGTCACCTGCAGGGCTTCGCCGGACACCCAGGTCACACCCTGTGGCCCCCAGACCAGGGGAGGAGCCCCAACACGTGGGGTGAAGAGTGGAGTTAGGCCACTCGCTGGACATCAGTCTTCACGAGAGACGGAGCAGCAGCAGCCCCCAGGAGGCCCTGGGGCCTGCCCCCTGCTGAGCCCGCTGGGAAAAGCAGGCCCCAAGGGGAGGGGAGGGGGCAGGGAGGGGGAGGGGGGCTGAGTGCAGGGCGGGGCTGTGGGGGGCCAGAGCGTGGGGCAGCTCTGACCATGGGTCCTCTGCCTCTCAGAGCATGGACCCAATGGAGGTGTGGCTGCCGCCTTTAGCTTCCAGAGCCCACGCTGCTGGGGCCCACAGAGGTGGAGCTGCGGGCAGCGTCTCAGGGCCTTACTGGGCCTCCTGGCGACGGGTCACCAGCGTCCACCCCGGCTCTCCCCTGGCTTCACCCCCTGCAGGACGTGGGGGACCCCCAGTACAGGGATCCACGGCTCCCTCGGGCCAGGCAGGGTGGGGGTGCTGGGGGAGGGGTGCCCTAGGCAGCAGGAAGGGGAAGAGCCCCCCACCAGAGTGCTGCCAGGGGAGGGGCCAGGTGTTCAGCTCCAAGGGTCTCCGTGAGGGACCCCTCACCGGCCAGGCCATGGGATGTGGTCCCTTCCTCCCCAAGGCGGCCGCGAGGTGAGCCAGGCATGGCACAGCCTGGTCTGAGAGCAAAATATTTGGTTTCCAGGGCCGATGGCCTTGCAATGCAAACACCGTTTCTGTTCCAGCCACACCCCCCCCGGGGCCTGCAGGAGCCCGGCTCCCAGCCCCGTCCACTGCCTGACGGGCCAGGCGGGCGTCTGCTCTCTGTCCACCAGCGACAGCCCTGGGATAGCAGCGACCCCTCCGCCGGCTTCACTGGTGGGGAGACCCCGGGAGGCCGTGTGGGCTGTGTCAGCCAGGATCCCGGGGGCCTCAGCCGGTAGGGACCCCGCTGCCCCAGGGAGGATGTGGCCTGCCCCCCCCCCCGTCAGACCAGCAGGAAGCAGGGACAGCCCACCCTGGACGCCAGGGCCAAGGCTGGGGCAGGGACAGAGAGGCTCCAGGGCCAACCACGCTCTGCAGGGGAGGGGGAGGAGGGGCAGAAACAGGGGTCCCGGGCTGCTGTCCGGCCCCTGCCCAGCACGGCCACACGTGCTGCCAGTTCCTGCATCCCCTCCCAGCCCACAGCACGTGAGGGGTGCTCGGTCAATCGCCCGTGACAACTTGGGGTTGGGCATGTGGCCTAGGAGGGAGCCCCCTCCTCCAGGAAGCTCTCCTGGGATTGGAAAGCACCCGCTCTGCCCTCCCCAGAGGCTTGGGTTCTGGGGGAGGGGTGAGACCATTCTGCAGTCTCTGCCAGTAGCTCCCCTCCCCCGCCCCCCAGAGCACCAAGGACCCTCTGTCATTTGGGCCAGCCGAGGGGCCTTGAGACTGGCGGCTGCTGCTTCGGCTTCATGAGTAGAGCCTGGGGTAGGGGTCCCACCTGCCACCACTGAACCACCAGGCCCCCCGCGGGCCGAGCCCTAAGCACCAGTGGGGGGCGGAGAGGGTGTCTGGAAGCTGCCCCCAGCACCGGGGTGCAGGACAAGACCAGGGGCCGCTGGGAGCCTGCCCAGCCCTGCCATGGGCCAGCAGGACCCCGAGATGCCACAGCCACCCCTCCCTCACTGTCCGCTGGGTGGACGTCAAGTCCGAGCGCCCTGGGGGCAGCTGAGTCTCGGGAGTGGACGCCTCCTGAAGCGGAGCCCTGGGCCCCAGGCCCAGCTCTGCCGTCCCAAGTGAATCTGGCCTGGGTCCTCCCACTGGCCCCAGGGCCCATGGCCCCCTGAAGCCCTCCTCCTCCCTCCGGTCCTCCCTGCAGTGAGCATGGCCCCAGTCCCTGCCCCCCCTCACAGGCCCCACCCTGCCCGAGGTGCCCCAGGGTCCAGACTGCCCAGCTGGACCCTGCAGCCAGGCAGAGCAGTGTCGGGCCTGGGTCTGGGTTCCTGCTCCAGCTCCACGGTGAGACCTGGTGACCTCCAGGTGACAGCAGGGTGACATCGGGAGCCTGGGAGAAGGCAGGCACCTGTAACTGGGAGGGAGGGAACGTGGCGGGGAGAGCCTGGGGTCACGCCCATCACAGGCCGCTTCAACCAGGCTGTGCGCCAAGGCCCTGCTGAGGCCAGTGCGGGGCTGGTCTCAGAGCCGGGGTTCCTGGCCCAGGCCCCATCCAAAGCCACTTCCTTGGGCCCAGGGCCCCTGGACACGGGGGGTGGCCGGCAGATGCCCCCCCCCACTGTCCCTGCCTCTCCTGGCCCTGGGTTCGGCAGCCCAGAGCTCACCCACGGGACAGAGAGAAGGACGGGGTGGGGGAGGCTGCCCCGCGGTCCCCTTGGCAGGAGCCCCCAAGACGTGCTGCGGGAGGCAGGGAGCCGGCGTGGGCATGGGGTTGCCAGGCAACCGCCACACGCATCCGGCGGTGCGGGGAGCTCAGGTTCCGATCTGCGTGCTCTGCGCGCGCCCCCGCACCCTGCCTTCCCCACGCGGCCCCTGGTTCTGGGAGCAGCTGGTTGGATGCGGGACAAGGGGCAGCTGAGCGGCTCTCTCTCTGCGGAGGACTCTCAGTCCAGCCCAGGCCACTGTGCCCTGACATCGACTGGGGGTGGGGGCGAGAGGGTCTGCCTTGTGGGTATCTTGGATCGCCTGGGCCCGGGCCCAGAGCCCTGCAGGGGTGAGCTCCGGGGTTTGCTGGGTGCCGGGAGGGAAGGGGTCCGCTGTGGGCCAGGGAGGGCCTGAGGCGGCCCCCCTCCACAGCCCCCGCTGCCTGAGCGCCCAGGATGGCCTGACCCTGCAGGCTGGACCTTGGGCTGGCCTCCCGGGTCCCTGCCGGGCCAGGCAGGGGTGGGGCCTTCCGGCACGCTCTGTGGGCCCCTCCTGGGGACTGGCTGCGTGACCCTATCTGCCCTGCCCACCCCGGGCAGGGGTGCTCTGGCCGGCCTGGGCCTCCTCTGGTCTCCTGAGGCCGCTCAGGCCCCTGGGCTGTGTGTGCTGGCGCCGTGCACCCGAGCCCACTGCCTCTCCTGCCCCCGCTCCAGCCCTGCAAAGCCGGGGAGTGTGGCAGCCACAGGGCGCCTGCAGGAGGTCAGTGTGTGACAAGGCCTTGCCCTGGGGGGACCTGGGGGAGCAGGAGCAGCGGGCCTGTGCCTGAGGACCAAGCTGCCCAGCCCCTGCTGGTAACTTCAGATCCCACAGCTGCGCCCCCTTCCAGCCTTAGGTCCCCCAGCAACTTGAACCTGACCTCAGCACTGGGCCAGGAGCCCATCTGAACAGCTGCCCCCGACACTGGGCAATGTGGGGTCCCAGGAAGCGCTGAGCTATGCCCGCTGGCCTGGGCAGAGCGGGGCAGGGGCTTCTACGAGCACTGAGTGGTCAGCTCCCTCTGCAGGGTGTTGAGGACCTGAGGTCCTTCGTGAAGTGCGGCCTCGTGGGGACCCTGGGTTCTTGGGCCTCAGTGGGTGTCAGGGAGGGCCAGCCCGTCTCTCCCTCTGAGGTCCATGAGCTCCCCCACCAGCAGCTGCATCGTGTTTCCCGCGGGGGCCCGGAATCCGCAGAAGCGCAGCAGGGGCCTGGCAGGCGGGCGGCCGAGCACACGGGCAGGCTCCCCCGCGGGTCCCCGGGGGTCCAGGATTGCTGGCACGCACCTGGGGGCCAGGTTCTGGTGCAGTGTGTGCAGCCCTGGTACGAGCCACCGGGTCCCAGCCGCAACGCCGGGCTGCCCACGGGCCTCCTGCCTCAAGGATGCCAACGGCCGGCCTGGCTCCCAGGGGAGGAGCCCCCTCCTCCAGGCAGAGCCTGGAGCTGAGAGCCTGGAGGCTTGGCCCTGGGAGGCAGACAGGCCAAGCTGCACCGGTGGACAGGAAGGGCACTGGGGGGTGTCCAGGCTGGGAGGGCGCTGGGGGGTGCCCAGGCTGGGAGGGCGCTGGGGGGTGTCCAGGCTGGGAGGGCGCTGGGGGAGTGTCCAGGCTGGGAGGGCACTGGGGGGTGCCCAGGCTGGGAGGGCACTGGGGGTGCCCAGGCTGGGAGGGCGCTGGGGGGTGTCCAGGCTGGGAGGGCACTGGGGGGGT